>SJXQ01001417.1:273166-337125 GCA_006408695.1 Aepyceros melampus | reverse complement strand
TTCCCATCCCGCCCAACCCTCCGAGCCTCTATCCGGGGCTGATTTGTGTTTACACCTCTCGTTTCTCTGTTTGTGTTCCCCCTCCCCTCCCAGGCCTCCAGCCTGCATCTTTCCCCCTCCTCAACTCTGCTCTCCAGCCCCTCCCTTGCTCAGCCCCCTTAGGGCAAGCACCAGTTTCCTCTCACAAACCTTAAGAAAGAGAGAGAGGGAGAGAGAGAAAAAAGGCAGCCAGCAATGCCGAAAGCTTCCACGAAGCCCACACAGCACACCATAATCATCTGGGGTTCCTCTACGTAATCACCGGTCCTGCCAAGTCTCTGGTTTAAAGAGAAAAAAAAGATTATGTAAATATACATATCAGACTATTAGGAATTTTCAGTGTAGATTCCAAATTATTTGCAGCTTTGAAAAGAGGTAGATAAGCCTGGGTTGGCATCATTCCTGGCAAGCTAGGGGGCCACTTCGAGCCTCCATAGTCTCATCTGTGAAGTGGGTGCATCTCAAGCAGCTCTGTATGGGTCGAATGATTCAAGGTAAAAGAAAAGTGGAACCAGCACCCACAGCGGGGTGAGCACTGAGTGCTGTATTCATGTCTTCCTCTTGAACAAAAATTTCCCCAAATGGTGGTGGGAGGGTAGGAATGAGCAAGAATTTACAAGCAGCCATGGGGGCGCCAGTAAAACCCAAGGAACAATTATTTCAAGCAGAAGCATAGATGCTACTGGAAGGTCCATGGGGTTAGATGGAGCCGGCTTCTGAGAATCTAAGCAGCTCAGAGGGGAAAAAATAAATAAATGGTTTCTCTAATATGGGGCCATCTGGCGATTTGATAAAAGTATTGGGTTTCTCAAGGCAATCTGCGAGTGCTCCCTGGGCGCCAGCGTTTATGGCTTAAATATGACTCGCCTGTGGAACCAGCATTACAAATGGGAAACAGCAGCTCGAGAGCTTGTTCCCTAATGGGAGCCTTTCATCACCCAGTTACCCTTAAGCATCTCCCTTCCTATTGTAATTGGCCCTAAATGAAAAGCATTAGTCCCGTCAATAAAAACTAATGGTTCTACTTACTAAAAAGAAGGGGGCGGGGACAAGAAGAGAGATCTCTTTAAAGGCAGGAAGGGACTGGCGTCGCCTCCCTTCCGGAAGGTCAGGATTTGATATTGGGGTGCAGAGAGTCACAGTGGGGAAAGTGCCCCTCTGGGAGTCGGGAGACTGGGTCCCCATTCTGGCTCTGCTGTGCCTTGCTGTGTGACTGTGGATGGGTTGCTCTCCCTCTCTGGGCCTCACTGATCCTTGTTAAAATGGATATAATGAAGCCGCTCTGGTCTGCTCACAGTAGGGCAGGTCTCAAGGATCAAAGGCAAGCTGAACTCAAAAAGTCTTTGCAAGTGTAGAGGGCCTGAGTCCTAGAGATGTCATGGCAATTTGGTCCTTCCTGGAGGTGGGAGCTGTCCCCCAGGCATTTCTAACCGTCTTCTGTCAGGACCAAACGGAAGCCTATTTAGGGTCCCTGCGGCTGCCCAGCCCACAAAGAGAGGCTGTTTGAAATTAAACTGAGAAGGCATTCTCCATTGGGTGGCTTGGGAAAATAGTTTTATTTATTCGTGTGCATAAGATTTTCAGAAATGGTTTAATCTTCTCTTGGAAATGGACCACCCCTAGCCATGGGGGCCCCCCAGGGCACACAATGGGAAAGGTGTGTCCTCCAGGAAAGTATGATTATCAGAGCCTATGGATGAGAGGTCCAGTACCAGCCTGCGTTTTAAACAGCCCTCGCTCCAGACTTGTCACATTCTACTTCTATTTTGCTCTCTGGCCCTGGAACATATAGTACAGGCTGTACCTGCTAGGAGGTACAACAATTGCGGCTGAGAGGTAGGAAACTTGTGCTAGGATCATTTACTGTGGACCAGACCTCTCACCATCTGAGCCACCAGGGAAGCCCCTTGAACATCAAGGAAACCAAACCAGTCCATTGTAAAGGAAAATCAACCCTGAATATTCATTGGAGGGACTAGAAGTCCTTAGTTGGCAAAGTAATGTCTCTGCTTTTGAATATACTATCTAGGTTGGTCATCACTTTTCTTCCAAGGAGTAAGCGTCTTTTAATTTCATGGCTGCAGTCACCATCTGCAGTGAGTTTGGAGCCCCCAAAAATAAAGTCTGACACTGTTTCTACTGTTTCCCCATCTATTTCCCATGAAGTGATGGGGCCAGATGCCATGATCTTCGTTTTCTGAATGTTGACCTTTAAGCCAACTTTTTCACTCTCCTCTTTCACTTTCAACAAGAGGCTTTTTAGTTCCTCTTCACTTTCTGCCATAAGGGTGGTGTCATCTGCATATCTGAGGTTATTGATATTTCTCCCAGCAATCTTGATTCCAGCTTGTGTTTCTCCCAGTCCAGCGTTTCTCATGATGTACTCTGCATATAAGTTAAATAAGCAGGGTGACAATATACAGCCTTGACGTACTCCTTTTCCTATTTGGAACCAGTCTGTTGTTCCATGTCCAGTTCTAACTGTTGCTTCCTGACCTGCAAAGATTATCCTGTGATAAAACTGAGATTATCCCCAACTTCGGGGCAATCAGGGGGAGGATTCCATCAGTAAGTGATGAACAAATAGAATGTCAACAACCACACCGGGGTCACGAGGATGAGAGGAGGTGACCAAGCAGGATGATATCAGCAACGGATGTGCTGCCTCGGGCAGGATATGTGTAAATAAAGCAGACAAAGAGCAACAGAGTGGCCCGTGGGAAGGCTCTGAGCAGGGGAACAGATGTTTCACCTGTAGGGGAAGCTCTGAGCTGTATTTGTCACAAACCTAAAGTGGGGTTTTAGGACCTGATGGGCATTTAAATAGGACAAGTAATTGAAAACCTGATTCAACCTGGCTTTCACATAAAAGGGAAAACATTGCCTACAGGGCTAGATGCTTTTGAACTGTGGTGTTGGAGAAGACTCTTGAGAGTCCCTTGGACTGCAAGGAGATCCAACCAGTCCATTCTGAAGGAGATCAGTTCTGGATGTTCATTGGAAGGACTGATGCTGAAGCTGAAATTCCAATACTTTGGCCACCTGATGTGAAGAACTGACTCATTTGGAAAGACCCTGATGTTGGGAAAGATTGAAGGCAGGAGGACAAGGGGACGACAGAGGATGAGATGGCTGGATGGCATCACTGACTCAATGGGCGTGAGTTTGAGTAAACTCTGGGAGTTGGTGATGGACAGGGAGGCCGGGTGTGCTGCAGTCCAAGGGGTCGCAAAGAGACACAACTGAGTGACTGAACTGAACTGAACTGAAATGATAGTGGTAGATGAAGTTTCAGATATAAATGGAATTGGGGATCAATGTCTTCAGGAACTGCCTTTGCTCCTACCGTCTTCTTGGTTCACAGACTCATGTTGATTCTATTTTTAGACCCTCTCTCCCTTGCAGCTGAATACTTGCCAGATACACCCAAATGCTCAGCAAAAGGCTGGAGATTCTTATTGGTCCACCAAAGTAGTTCATACCAAAGTAATTTCATGTCAAGGCCAAATGATATATTGATTGATTGACATCTGGGTCATGCACCACCCTCCCAACAGGGCTAATGAATGATGGATGTCACTGGAAAGCAATGCTTTTGCCCAGTGAAGGGAAACAATGTTTTTAGAAACTCTACGCCCCCATGGGAATGGCTAAAATGAAAAAGACTGACAGCACCAAGTGTGGGCAGGGATGTGGGATAACTTTTGAATGCTGCTGATGGAAGTCCTAAATGGTACAACTGCTCTGAAAAAAATGCTTGACATTGTCTACATATAATACCATATGTCCCAGCTATCCTATTCCTGAGCCTATACCTGGCAGAAATGGGTGCTTATATCCCTCAACAAGGTTCATGGCAGCTTTCTGCATAATTGCCACAAAATGGAAATGACCCAGATATCCATCACCGGTAGAATGGATAAGTATATCCTGACATATGTGGAAGTACTACCCAGCAGTAAAAAAGAATAGACCAATTCCAACTGCCAACCGGGATGTATCTCACCAAATGCATGATCAAAAGAAAGAAGCCAGCACAAAGCAGCTCTGTGTTTCTATTTACTGTGATTCTATTTACATGATTTTTTTTTTAAGATTTATTTATTTATTTATTTGCTTATGGCTGTCCTGGGTCTTCGTTGCTGCTCGGGCTTTTCTCTGGGTGCGGGAGAGCGGGCTCTTCCTCACTGTGGTGCGTGGGCTTCTCACTGCGGTGGGTTCTCTTGTTGCAGAGCACAGGCTGTAGGGCGTGCAGGCTTCAGTAGCCGTGGTTCCTGGGCTCTACAGCACAGGCTGAATAGCTGTGGCATGCCTGCTTGGTTGCTCTCAGCATGTGGAGTCTTCCCCAACCAAGGGTCGAACCCGAGTCGCCTGTGTTGGCAAGCGGGTTCTTTGCCACTGAGCCACCAGGGAAACCCCTACGTGAAGTTTTAAGGAAGGCAAAACTCTATCTAGTGAGAAGAGTTCAAATAGTGGTTATCTTGTCAATGGTGCTGAGTCAAAGCAGAAGGCTACCGGGATGTGGCAAGTTTTCAGTCTTTTTGCAGGTGGTGGTCACCTGTGTATAGACACGGGCAAAAACTCATCAAGCTGAGCAGAACGTCTAAGATTTCTATATGGAATATATGTATGTCACACCTCAATAAAGATTAAAAAGAAATTAACTATTTGAACCTCCCCCCAGAGGACCATGCACTTCTGGGTATCATCTTTTCCCTGACTATTCTATTATCTTATTCTTATTGTTCCTTCTTCCTGATTCCTTAGCCTATTTCTTTTCAGCCCACCCTATTGTGTCTCTGTAAACTATCTCAAACTCTTTCACCATGAGAGAAGTTGAAAACTTAAGCAGGAATTTAAAAAAAAAAAAAAAACAACTTGAGTAGTTGTCTACTTTTTCTAACTTAATGAAAGTGATTCTCTTTTTATTGCCTTAGCTTCATTGCTTTTCATCCTAAATCAAGATTTTTCTCTGTCTGCCAATTTGCAAATGGACCAATTTCTACCAATTGGCCTTAACATATACAAATCAGTCTCATAAATAAAAACAAAAGTTTTCCAGCCGACACACTTTGGTTTTCCATCTCCAGGCCCCTGCCCCACGGTGTACTTCTGGCAGTAAAACAAGAGAGCTATCATTCTCTTCGACACAGCATAAATTGTCATCTTTGCCTGGTTAAGTCTCAGATGCTGACTGCCAAAAGCAGGCCTCTGATTCATTCCACTGAGATTCCAGAGTAATCTGCCTTGCGGCCTGCAACCAGAGATGCCGTCAGCGGACCCCGCGATAAATTAACGTTTAATCCTGGCCCAGGGAATGCCGGGGCTGGAACAGCCTGTGGGGACGGTTGAGCCCACCCCTGTGAAGTCAGGGATGGGGCCCCGGCGAGCTCTGTGTCCCGGGGACCCACCACAGTCCAGGGATAGATGCGATTTCCAGCATGGCTGGATGCAGGGCTCAGTCAATGGCACCATGTGATCCTGAGATCAGGAGAGCCTCTCCAAGCCTGTCTCTTTCCCACTCTGCCCCCACAAGCCGAGGTGCACAGTGGATGCCTTATTGATTCAACAGCCTCCTCTATGTCTTGATGCCCTCTGGATCGCAAGCTGGTGAGCAAAGAGACCCCATGGTACCCCCAGAGCCCAGTGTTGGACACATGACCAGGCTCAGGCAAAGTTTGTCAGATGACTAAAAACAGATCCAAGCGATGCCACCGCCTGCTTGGGCAGAAGCAGCCAGGGAGCAGGGAGAATCAAATATGACAGCCAGGTCGTGACCTGCATGACCCATTGGACAGTGATGCCATTGACCTCAAAGAAGCACAGAGGAGAGGGAGCCAGTGGTGAAGGAGAAAGATCAATCTTGCCCACATACCTGCTCTGCCCCCCAGAGCAGCACCATCTGAGAAAGATGATGGGCTCACAGATACACTCAGAGCTGCTGTCCTCATTCACCCATCAACATGCTCAAACAGAACAATCAAATAGAATAAAGGTGCTCCGTTTCCAAGGACAGGATTCCAGCCTTAGCAAGAAAATAAAGCATCTTTTCTTGAGATGGAAATAGATTGTGGGGTCACTAGAGACAGCACTCAGCTCTGAGAAATGGGACAGGGGGCTCAGACTTGCCTCTGAGGCTGGGGGGACGTGGAAGTGGATGGGGTGTTCACCCTGGGTAGCCAACTAGCCCCACCCCAGAGAAATGGGTCAGGAAAAAGCATCAGTGCCCACCTGGTGGAGGCTGAGACATGACCCCCAACTGCAGGGCTCCAAGCAGCTCCAGGGTAAGTCCTATGAATGGCCTGAATTTATGTTTCAGAAAGAGGGGGATGGGGGAGATTCATACCAAGAGACCTGAAGAAGGAACTGGGTCTGGGGCCAGGGCAGGGCGGAGGCACAGGAACAAGGGGCTCCCTACCGTGAAAGCCCAAGTTCAGAGCCACACAAGGGAAACCCGAATCGGTTTGAAGACAAAGAAGTTGTCCCTTCTGGGCTGTCGCCTCCGACAGAGAGCCTGACTTCCCAGCGTGTGCACTGGTGGTGGGGCTCTGGGAAGGGGCGGGCTCAGTCCCTCGCCTTGCAGACTGTTGCAGACAGAAGGAGCTGGCCCTGTGGTGGTCACTGGGCAGGAGCTACAGGGGCCGTGTGCTTGCAGGGCTGTGAGCCAGGCAGCGGATAGGAAGAGCCATGAGGGCTGCGGCACTATCTGGCCGCTCAGCATCAGCGAGGCGCCTGCATCGGCATCCCTCGCTCTGCCCAGTGACATTCTTAATCCTCACAACCACCGCAAAAGGACAGTCCATCGCCACCGCTTCACTGACAATCGCAGCACCACCCAAGAAGTAAAGATGGGCTGCTCAAAGTCACATCTGCAGGCTGAGAACCTGGAGCAGGGAAAGCAGACTGCGAGACCACGCCCCGTGATCACGCCTCCTGATTCCACGGGATTTGAAAAGATGCCCCAGGTAGGGGTGCTGGAGCCTCCGCACCCACCCCCACAGAGAAGAGAGGCTCAGTGTTCACAGGCCTGTGTGGCCATGAATTTTGTGATCTGTTCAGCCAGTTCCCAGGAGGGCAAAAACTCCTTTATTATGTCCTAAGATATGCAGATGACACCACCCTTATGGCAGAAAGTGAAGAGGAACTAAAAAGCCTCTTGATGAAAGTGAAAGTGGAGAGTGAAAAAGTTGGCTTAAAGCTCAACATTCAGAAAACGAAGATCATGGCATCTGGTCCCATCACTTCATGAGAAATAGATGGGGAAACAGTGGAAACAGTGTCAGACTTTATTTTTTTGGGCTCCAAAATCACTGCAGATGGTGACTGCAGCCATGAAATTAAAAGGCGCTTACTCCTTGGAAGAAAAGTTATGACCAATCTAGATAGTATATTCAAAAGCAGAGACATTACTTTGCCAACAAAAGTCCGTCTAGTCAAGGCTATGGTTTTTACTGTGGTCATGTATGGATGTGAGAGTTGGACTGTGAAGAAGGCTGAGTGCTGAAGAATTGATGCTTTTGAACTGTGGTGTTGGAGAAGACTCTTGAGAGTCCCTTGGACTGCAAGGAGATCCAACCAGTCCATTCTGAAGGAGATCAGCCCTGGGATTTCTTTGGAAGGAATGATGCTGAAGCTGAAACTGCAGTACTTTGGCCACCTCATGCGAAGAGTTGACTCATTGGAAAAGACTCTGGTGCTGGGAGGGTTTGGGGCAGGAGGAGAAGGGGACGACCGAGGATGAGATGGCTGGATGGCATCACTGACTCGATGGATATGAGTCTGCGTGAACTCTGGGAGTTAGTGATGGACAAGGAGGCCTGGCGTCCTGTGATTCATGGGGTCGCAGAGTCAGACACTACTGAGCAACTGAACTGAACTGAAGACCTATCTATGAAAATATTAAATAATAATAGCATTTCATAAGCGTTCAGCTCTTTGCAGTGTGCAGACTTATCACCTCCATGAATGCAATCAAACCCACCAGGAGCAACCAAGTGCAGAGGTTGGAACTTTTCCAGCGTGGAGGCAACTGAGGCCCAGAGAAGTGTTAAATGACCTACCACATGTTGCACAGCATATGAGTGTCAGACTTTTCAATCGAGGAAGCCTAAAGTCAAAGCTTATGTCAGCATTTTCTCATGACAATAAGACGTTTTATTGAAGGGGAAAATTTTTTTTTTAACATATGATGGATAGGAGGCAGCTTGATGCTTTTAATTCGAGGAGCCTACCCCAAAATTGTAAGGTATTTCCTTTCCAAAACAGACTCAGAAGTGGTTTTGCTGTTTTTGTGGGACCATCTGCGCCGAGACCCTCAGTGACCACTCGGAGGGCTGAGCGGGAGGAGGATACCACCCACCCCCACGGCGGAGCCTGGTCCTCCCAGAGAGGACCAGAGGGTGCTCCAAGTCTCTACAGAGGAAGCAGCACGTTCCCACCATCTTGTAATTGCAGACTGCTGGGTTACCAAGCCACGGAAAGCGATCAGACTCATGTTCCTAGGCTGGCTTCAGAGAAAAATCCTGAAAGCAAATTGTTGCGGTGGAAAAAAGACTGTCTTTGTGCCAAGGAGTTCTCGGGGGCAGAAGAGGGGGGAGCGTTCCTGTGCTTCCCAAGAAAGTATCCATAGTGTTCATCCCATTTCTTGGGCAGCACCCAGGAGGGTCACCGTCTTCTTTTCAAGCTTCTGTCCCCTGTAGGGGTTTGTGACCATGGCTAAGCGACTGAACCTCCTCTGTGCCTTAGTAGTGTAGAGGCATTGAGACCCACCTGCCAGGGTGGTTAGAGGATACGGAAACATGACAGAGATGAGCACCTCGCCCAGTCCTGATGCACAGCAAGCTTTGCTAAACGTCACGTTTCTGAGCGTCACGGGCATGCACCCCTCTCCCACCAGGCAGGGGCACCTGCTGCTTGAGAGGAGAGTTGCTCCCACAGTTCGGAACCTGAGATGTTGAAAGAAAACTCACCTCACTGGCCTTAAACTTACGCAGATTTCCTGGGAAAGTGTTAGTCGCTCAGTTGTGACCGACTCTTTCCGACCCCATGGACTGTAGCCCACCAGGCTCCTCCGTCCAAGGGATTCTCCAGGCAAGAATACTGGAGTGGGTGTCCATTCCCTTCTCCAAGGGATCTTCCTGACCCAGGGATCGAACCTGGGCCTCTTGTATTATAGGCAGATTCTTTACCGTCTAAGCCAATAGGAAGCTGTAGCTCAAATTCTGGAGAAGGAATGGCAACCCACTCCAGTATTCTTGCCTGGAGAATCCCAGGGACAGAGGAGCCTGATGGGCTACCATCTGTGGGGTTGCACAGAGTCGGACACAGTTGAAGTGACTTAGCAGCAGCAGCTCAAACTCTGTCACCTAAAGCATGGGGGCCGCTTGTAAGGCTTCTGCCGTGTCTGTATATGCTGGCAATGAGGGAAGAAGCACTTCTGAATTCTAATCAGGCAATCTGTGTGGTCTGCTTCACCAAGTCAGCGTGCAGCAGACACTTTGCTGTTTTCCGGCTGAATTGCTGGGGGATGTGGTGCTCAACTAGCAGGAAGTTCTTATCTCCTTCTTGAGGATCCCTTTCTACATACCGAACCTCCAGCTGTCTCATAATTATTTGGATCCTTGGAGACTCACTCAGCCGCGAAGGGATTATTCTTGCCTCTGTGGTCCCTTTGGGAAATGGAGTCTCATCTGCCGACTACTGTCATTACTCCCCGTGGCCACAAGATATCACTGTTAAGGAAGGGCTTGGTGCATCTGGGTAACATCTGCTCTTGCAGCTAACCCACTCTTGTTCTTTGGAGCAATCAAAAATACAAGGGTTGTGGTACATATTCCCACATTCCCATACTCAACCATTGCTTCCCCCCAAATACCCACTGTACAAGGGTAACTGGATCCAGAAGACTTTTCAGAATAGTTCTTGACTTATGCCTAGACCAGTTCTTTCCCTGCCGACCCTCTGTGATGGTCAATTTTATGTGTCAATTTGGCTCCGCCATGGAATCCAGCCATTTGAGCAAACATTATTCTGGATGTTTCTGTGAAAGTGGTTTTAGAAGAGATTAATATTTAAATCAGGGGACTTTGAATAAAGCAGATTGATCCTCTGATTGGATGAGTGGGCCTCATCCAATCAGCTGAAAGCCTGAATAGAATAAAAGTCTGACTTTCCTCAAGCCAAAGGGAATTTTACCAGCCTTTGAACTCAAACTGTAACATCAGCTTTTCCCTGGGTCTCCAACCAGCCAACTACCCTGTAGATTTTAAATCTGCCAGCCTCCAAAACCATGTAAGCAATTTCTAAATAAATAAATAAATCTATTAAATAAATAAATTTAAATAAATTGTACATATATATATTTATATATCCCATTGGTTCTGTTTCTCCTGAGGACTCTAACAAATGCATCCTCCACCCCTGTTCTGATCAAGACCCTTGACACTTTGTCCTACCTTCAGATCTTTGTTGCAATGAGTTCAGTCTTTGCTGATAACATTCTTCAATTTGGAATTTCAGAGAATGGACACAGGAAACTGACTCCCTGGACTATGTAAACAAAGTGGTCTGAGCAATGAGGGTCCATCTGCCTTATATTTACAAACTCGGGCTTCTCAAAGATTCTTTGCTCCAACTCCCAGGGGCTGAGAATCCCAGGCTGGCTTCTAACAATCGGAAGCAGTCACAGACAGGACCATCTCTGGGCCTACTAAGCGTGCATGACATAGACTCTCTCATCTGATTGGATTCTCTGCTAGTCCTGGGAGGTGAGTGTTGGCATTTCACAGTGAGAAAGAAGCCTGGCAAAGTGAGTCACTTCTCCCAGGTCACATTATAGGTCAGTGGCAAAGCTAATATGCCCCTCAGAGTTCATAATAATGTTTTCATAAAAATGCTATTTTTTAATAGAAAAGTAAAATTGGATTTATGCCTTAATCTTCAACCTATTTTAGCTGTCTTGGAGCAAGACTACACTCCAAACTTCTAAAACCATTTTTGGATTGATTGGCCAGGAACAAAACAGCTTCTAGGGAGTGTGCTTAGCAATGCCAAGGTGTTAACTTCCAGCAAAAGTTGACCACGATATTGAAATGAAAACTTGATAATATCTACTATTTATCATATTGTTCCCCCACCATCCCTTTATGAAAAATGGATGGAGGCCCAGAAACCCTAATTGCCATGCTTCTTCCAGATGGGAAAAATAATAATTTTCTCTGTTCTGCCTTTTATTTTTTTGTATTCGAATAAAGTTTATGGAGAACTCAGAGTTTATTCCATCTGGTGGTTATGGAAAAGCAGAAAGCTCTGACTGTGTCCCAAACCTTTGGGATAAGTCTGGCATGAACTAGGTACACGACACTACAAAAGACACTCCATCTTTCTGAGTCCCAGTAAAATCAAGAGGCATAACTGGAGAGTGCAAAGTCCCCTCCAAGCCCCATGGTCCAACAGGCTCCAGTCTGACAGACAGCCCTGGGGCTCCCCCAGGGGTAGAACGTTGCTCTGGAGAGAACGAGGCCTCAAGTCCCTTCTGTTCTCCCATATGGGTAACACGGTCATAATCTGAGCATTTCCAAGGCCCAGATGATACTCCTGGCTCACACTATTGGCTACAAAATCTTGGACGACTCACTGAATACCTTGGCCTTTCTTTATCTGCATTTTCCACACTGGTAAAGCAGGGATGATAACCCTGGGCTGAAGCCTACCATGAAAATAGGAAACGGCTTCCCTTAAAATGTTTGCAAGGCCGAGCCCTCCACCGGGAGAGTCCTTTGGAAAACAAGGTTTGGCGGCTACCACTCATGCCCTCTTTGGCCATTGCAAGGTTTCTGCGCAATAATTGCCCTCCCCACATATGGGCTGCAGACCGCTGGGGGTGCCTCCTCCCCTGACGGTTTGCCCCAGCCTCTGTGTTGCTGAGGAGGAGGAGGGCCGTTTGATTAGGCAGAGACAGACAGAGTTATGGCTGGATGGTGGGGTGCGTTTTCTACGTCTAGTCCAGCAACTTCTGCTCCCCTTGCCTGGATCTGACGCTCCTCTCCCCCAAGCCCAGAATGCCCATCCTCCACGGGCACGGGCAGTTCTTTCTAGTGGAGTCAGGAAGGGCTAAAACTGGCAAAGTTTCTTAAGATCAATTTTCCAGTCAATTTCTATCCCTCAAAATGCCCTGCCCCTCACACACCCTAGGAGCGCCCAGAGGAAGCAAAGTGGAGCAGAAGGAAATAGCTGTATGCTGGGGCCAAGACAGCTTGGCACCTGGTTTTGCAAACAGGAGACCCTTTAGAGAGAAATGTGTGCTCACTTGTCCAGGGCAGGGCCTTCTCTGAGCCTGGGAGACAGAACTTGTAAACTAAAGGGATGAGGAAGGATCTTCTTTTTAAAACTGGATGGAGGTTTCTCCGGTGGTCCAGTGGTTAAGACTTCGCCTTCCAATACAGAAGGTGTGAGTTCAATTTCTGATTAGGGAGCTAAGATCCTGTATGCTGCACAGCCAAAAAACAAACAAACAAAAAATGTAAAATTGAAACAATATTGTAACAAAATCAATAAAGACTTAAAAGATGGTCCATATTAAAAAAAAAAAAAAACTGGGACAAAGAGTGGCAATCATCAGTTAAAGCTTCTCTCTCTCCTTCCTGGACACTGTCTCCCAGGGTCTGGCCAAGGTAAACACTAGCCAAAAGTGAGGTTCAAATGTCCCACAAAGAAGTCTACACTAGAGACTGTTGCTGTTCTGCCGCTAAGTTGAGCCCAACTCTTTTGCGACACCACGGTCTGTAGCCCTCCAGGCTCCTTTGTCCATGGGATTTTTCAGCAAGAATACCATAGTAGGTTGCCATTTCCTTCTCCAGGGGATCTTCCCTACCCAGGAATTGAACCTGTGTCTCCTGTTATTGGCAGGCAGATTCTTTACCACTGAGGCACCTGGAATAGATGTTTACATAAATGGCTTTAACAGAAATGTTAGTCTGCACAAATGGCCGTCTCTGCTGTTCTTTGAGCTGATTACTGATGAGAATTTTTATTTTATAGCCCATAGATTTTGCACCAGTGAGGAGAGAATGTCAGCAGAGACCTGGCAGGGACCCAAGGGCTGACTCCTCAGCCTGATGCTTGCTTTCTGGTTTGAACAAATGGGTAGGTGTTGGGGTCATGCCTCCAATGGGGAGCCCCAGAGGAAGAGCAGCAGGGAAGTAACACGTGAGTTCATTTGGGGAGTTTCTGAGTCTAACCTTCCAGAGCCAAGACCAAACAGACGGTTAGTCAATTGTTCAATATTTACTGAGCATGAAATATAGTCTAGACATGAAGGATTTATTGACAATACAATTCTGGACAATATACTGGCAGCCCAAGCTCCAAATTTATATCACCCCAGGATGTGGGAGAATTTTGAAAGAAGCTAAGAGTCCAGAATTAGTAGACTACTGGCCCCAAAAGGCTGGTTTAAACCGGAAGTGACTGAGTTAACCTTGAATTGGCGACAAAACATTTCCATCAACAAAGTAACTGGAAAGTTTATAAGACAAGCTGAGTTCAGTGGGAGAAAACTTCTGTTCTTGAGCCCATCACTGCAAGAGAAGGAGAAAAAGGAAAATCAGGAAAAGAAGCAGGCGGGCAAGAGAGTCAGTTAATATTGCCACTAAAACAGAGGCACAAATACCTCCCTTTCATGCCCCACAGAGGAACAAGAGGAGCAAACAGCAATGAAGGCACTTTGCAGACTCAAAACTACACTTTCTGATTGTGAAACATTAGTTTTAAAAATACATGTTTTGTTGAGGAATGGAAGCTTTTGGACCCTGATTGAAAGTTGTTTAGTGGTCAGCTCATTGCAGGGCAGTGGTCTCCAAATTATTTTGATCTGGTACTCATTTAGTAAAAGCAAGTTTGCACCATTAATACATGTTAGTTAATTTCTTTATAAATGCAATACAGGTCCTGTAATTAATAGCTAATATCCCAAGACATAAGAAACAAGGAAAAATGTAAAACCAAATCACAGAGACAGGTAAAAGATCTGTGGTTGCTTGGAGCTTGGTGGAAGAGAGGTATGAATAGGCAGAGCTGAGGATGTTTAGAACAATAGGATATCTATAATATTGTAATGGAGAGGGTGTGGTCATATACATTTGTCAAAATCTATAGAATGCCCAGGTGCTTCCCAGGTGGTTAGGTGGTAAAGAAACCACCTCCCAATGCAGGAGATTCAGGAGATGAGAATTCAGTCCCCTGGTTGGGAAGATGCCCTGAAGGAGGAAATGGCAACCCACTCCAGTATTCTTGCTGGGGCAGTTCCTTGGACAGAGGAGCCTGGAGTACACAGGAACCCCTGAGCACACAGTGAAACCACAGAGGCGCTTATCCACTGTAAGAATGTAGCACCAATGAAAGATGTTAATAACAAGGGAAATTATGCGAGTGGAGGGGAGTTATGGGAACTGGCTGTACTTTTCATTCAATTTGGTCTATAAATCTGAAATTGCTTTAAAAAATCGATTAATGTAAAAAAATTTTTTTACCAAAAAGCCATTTTATTCAAGAATTTCACATGGTTTTAAAACATTAAACCCTCCTGAAAAAAAATTTTTTTCCCCATAAGTCCAATGAAATGAATTTAACCATCTGCATTCATCCTAAAGGCAAAGCAGGCTGGTCTAATCCTTGTGAAAATCCATAGGCCAGCCCCGTTTTGACATTGTGAAAATCCATTTCTTAGAATCCTTTCTATCCCAAAATGAATTTGATATGCTTTCCTTTCATCGACCGCTGGGAGTTATTCTAAGGGGGTGGTCTCCGGGTTCTTTTTGTTATTTCTGGAGTTTAAAATAAGCTCCATGTTGTTATGGAGGAGAGGAGGTACATGAAAAGCTTAACGGGTTCCATTTCATGTTCCAGAACACAAATATTTCAAAATCAATTATTCAGCTCTTCGCTAGAGTCTTCAAAACCCGTCCGTAAGTCATAACAGAGGTGCCTGCAGGGCAGGAGGCCCCAAGCGGCCTCTTTGTTGTTGTTCCACAGTCGGCTTGCAAGTTCGCGGCTGGTGGATCTGTCGGGAGCCCAAGAGAGCATCTTCCGTGTGTTAGGGCTCAGTTTCCCTTCTTTTCTGTCCCCCCAAATGCTGTGAGCAGAGTCACCACTACACCCCCAACAGCTCCGCCCTTCCTGGCCCCATCTGATTCCCGTGTGCTGAGCACTGTTCTGCGAAGTTCCTGTTTTATGTTGCTTCATTACCAAGAAGTCTCAAAGGGTGGATATTAGAATTATCCCATTTTCTGGAGGAGGAAACTGAGGCCAGTGGTGCTAAGTAGCTCTGATGCTTTAAAAATTTCACAGCAACAGACCTAGGGATGATCCCCCTAAGTGAAGTGAGTCAGACAAAGACAAATATCATATGATATCACTTATATGTGGAATCTAAGAAAATGATACAAACGAACTTATTTATAAAACAGAAATAGATGCACAAACATAGAAAACAAACTTACGGTTAAAGGAGAAAGGAAGAAGGGGTAAATTAGGAGTCTAGGATTATCAGATACACACAATTATATATAAAACAGATAGACAATGAGGACCTACTATAAAGCACAGGGAACTATATCCAATATCTTGTAATAACCTATAATGGAAAAGAATCTGAAAAAGAAAAAATATGTAAATATTGAATCACTTTGCTGTACACCTAAAACTAATACAACATTGTAAATCAGTTTTACAAATGATTGTAAATCAACTATATTTCAATACAAATTTTAAAATAAAAATTAACATAAAAAATTAGTGCTGGAGAAGACTCTTGAGAGTCCCTTGGGCTGCAGGGAGATCAAACCAGTCAGTCCTAAAGGAAATCAATCCTGAATATTCATTGGAAGGATGATGCTGAAGCTGAAGTTCCAACACTTTGGCCACCTGATTCAAAGAGCTGGATCATTTGGAAAAGACCCTGATGCTGGGAAAGATTGAGGGCAGGAGAAGGGGGCGAAAGAGGATGAGATGGTTGGATGGCATGACTGACTCGATGAACATGAGTTTGAACAAATTCTGGGAGATAGTGAAGGACAGGGAAGCCTGTGCTGCAGTCCATGGGCTTGCAAAGAGATGGAAACGATTGAGTGACTGAACATCAGCTAATCCAGAATGACCTCATCTTAACTTAGGAGTTACATCTGCAAAGACTATTTCTAAATAAGGTCACATTCACAGGCAGTGAGGGACATAATCCAAACGGTGACAGGGGCTGAGTCCAGTGGGTACTGAGGGAAGAGTATTAAGCACAGGAAACAGACAGTGCAAAGGCCCTGTGGCCCCCATGGCAGCATGCCTGAGGAAGAGCAGAATGTGGTGCCCTCCTGGACCCTTTCCAGAGGGAGGCAAGGCCACTTCTTGCTGCAGTAGCGCATGATGGCAGAGGAAAGAGACCACATCTTTAGCCTTAAAAGTAGGAAATTCTGCTGGTTTCAACAACATGGATGAAACCTGAGGCCACTATGTTAAGTGAAATAAGTCATTCAGAGACGGAAACCATATGATCTCCCTTACTTGTTGAATCCAAAAAAAAAAAAAACTAAGCTTATAGAAACAAAGTAGAATGGTGGTTGCCAAAGGCTGAAGGGTGGGAGAATGGGAAGATGTTTGTCCAAGGCCACATGCTTCCAGTAAGAAGATGAATAAGTTCCAGGATTTAAAGTGTAACATGGTGACTATAGTTAACAATACCATGTTTTCGACCTGAAAGTTTCTGAGACAATAGATCTTAAATGGTCTCAACACACACACACACACACATGCACACACAGAGGTAGCTATGTGAGGTGATGGGTGTGTTAACTAACCTAATGGTGGAAGTCATTTCACAGTATAAGTGTATGTATGCAAATCACCATATGTAATATGTCATTACAACTCAGTAAAGCTATAAAATAAAGCCTCATTTCTAAGTAGCAATGGACACAAGTACATAACCATGTGATGTGAAATACCTATCATTTCTACTAATGACAAATTCATGGGGACTGCCAGTGCCTGGCCCCCCACTCCAGTACTCTTGCCTGGAGAATCCCATGGACGGAGGAGCCTGGTGGGCTGCAGTCCATGGGGTCGCACAGAGTCGGACATGACTGAGCGACTTCACTTTGACTTTTCACTTTCATGCATTGGAGAAGGAAATGGCAACCCACTCCAGTGTTCTTGCCTGGAGACTCCCAGGGACGGAAGAGCCTGGTGGGCTGCTGTCTATGGGGTCACACAGAGTTGAACACGACTGAAGCGACTTAGTAGCAGCAGCAGCCCGTGCTTCAGTGGTTCGTTGTCTATATTTATGAGCGAAGGAAACGGTTAGATTTCCATTCAAGATTAGTAAAACTAAAGATGCTGTTTGTTTCTCCTGCTGGACCTATTCCGAGAGCTGGTGCTTTCTGAACTAATGTTTGCATGAGAAATCACCTCTCACATCAACCCAATGAATCCCCTTTGATGCTAGAGGAAGTCTGCCATCAGAAGAAACAGGTTTTAAAGCTCTGTCTATACCTCCTCCCCTACAGGAGTATTGATGATGGCTAAACTTTGGTGACTTCTCCTTACACAATGTGAGTCTTGGGCTGATCTCTTTTCATGTTGTTTCTTGAGCATCTAGCCAGGAGAAAAGCCACTCATCCACAAAGCCTCTGTGGAACAGGCATTACACTGGGAGCCTCACAATAGCCCTTCAAGGCAAGTAGCCCATTTCACAGATGAGAAAACCAAGGTTCAGAAAGGCCCGATCTGTCTCAGGTCCCAAAATAAGGAAGAAGTGAAGCCAAGATTCAATTTCTGGTCTGACTCAAAGTCACATACTCCAATCCCTGATATCATCAGAACAAAAAGACTTGATGCTGTGTGTGTTTTCTACATTAAAGCGTGTGGCTCCATTTAGAAACTATAACTGGCGATCATTCTGTAGTACTTGTATTATATAACCAGCCGTCTTCATTGGACCTGAATGTTTCAACAGATTGGATAATGGCCAGTGTGCTCAGTCGTGTCCGACTCTTTGTAACCCCGTGGACTGTAACCTGTCAGGCTTCTCTGTCCATGGAATTGTCCCAGCAAGAATACTGGAGTGGGTTGCCGTTTCCTCCTCCAGGGGATCCTCCCAACCCAGAAACAGAACCTGAGTCTCCTGAGTCTCCTGCTTTGCAGGCAGATTCTTTACTACTCAGCCTTCAACAGATTGCCTACAGATTTTTAGTGATCTGTGAGAGCCCTCAACTGCAAAATATGATCTGTGTAATTATAGCTGTTGTGCTTTCCAAATTATTTTCTGATGTCAAGCTTAATTCTCTTCCTCTTTACCACCCAGCAGATTTGCTACGCACTGTCAAGCTTGACTCAGCTGCAACCCAACAGCCCAGGAACACTTTAGTAGGTTGAATGGTGGCCCTCCAAAATATGTCTACATCCTAGTTCCTGAACCTGTGAATGTTACCTTACATGATAAAGGAAAGAATTTTATTTTATATGGCAAAAAATGTGATTAAGTTAAGGCTTTAAAAAATATTTATTTGGCTGTGCTAGGGCTTAGTTGCTGGAGAAGGCAATGGCACCCCACTCCAGTACTCTTGCCTGGAAAATCCCATGGATGGAGGAGCCTGGTAGGCTGCAGTCCATAGGGTTGTTGGGAGTTGGACACGACTGAGAGACTTCACTTTCACTTTTCACTTTCATGCATTGGAGAAGGAAATGGCAACCCACTCCAGTGTTCTTGCCTGGAGAATCCCAGGGATGGAGGAGCCTGGTGGGCTGCCGTCTCTGGGGTTGCACAGTCGGACACGACTGAAGCGACTGAGCAGCAGCAGCAGCAGGGCTTAGTTGCAGCATGTGGGATCTAGTTCCCTGACTAGGAATCGAACCTGGGTCCCCTGCATTGGGAGCATGGAGTCTTAACTACTGAACCACCAAGGAGTGCCTACATCAAGATTTTCAACAAGAGACACTAATCCCAGACCATGCAGTGTTTAGTTGCCCAGTCATGTATGACTTTTTGTGACCCCATGGACTGGACCCCACCATATTCCTCTGTCCATGGAATTCTCCAGGCAAGAAGACTGGAGTGGGTTGCTATTTCCTTCTCCAGGGGAATCTTCACAACCCAAGGATTCAACCTGAGTCTCCTACGTTGCTGAAGCTCCAATACTTTGGCCACCTAATGTGAAGAACTGATTCATTGAGAAAGACCCTGATGCTGGGAAAGATTGAAGACAGGAGAAAAAGGGGACAACAGAGGATGAGATGGTTGGATGGCATTACTGACTCAATGGACATGAGTTTGAGCAAGCTCCGGGCGCTGGTGATGGACAGGGAAGCCTGGCGTGCTGCAATCCATGGGGTTGCAAAGAGTCGGATATGACTGAGCGACTGAACTGAACTGCATTGCAGGCAGATTCTTTACCATCTAAGCCACCGAGGACCTCAAATTCAATAATATGTCCTTAATAAGAGCAAGGCAGAGGGAGATCAGACACACAAGGAAGGGATGTGAAGATGGGGGCAGAAGTTAGAATGACGTGTCCCCAAGCCCAGAAACATCCAGGACTGCCCACAGGGGCCAGAAGCTGGAAGAGGCAAGGATCACACTCTGCCCAGAGCCTTTGGAGGGAGCACAGCCCTGTCGACCCTTTGATTTCA
Organism: Aepyceros melampus; assembly: GCA_006408695.1. Taxonomy (NCBI): domain Eukaryota; kingdom Metazoa; phylum Chordata; class Mammalia; order Artiodactyla; family Bovidae; genus Aepyceros; species Aepyceros melampus. The sequence continues at coordinate 317,412 of SJXQ01001417.1, read as the reverse complement.
GACTTCTGGCCTCAAGAACAGTGAGAGAAGAAATTTCTGTTACTCCAGTCCTCCAACTTGTGGTAATTTGTTACAGCACCCTCGGGACGCTAATACAAACCCCAGCAAATGGAAACCCTAACACGTTGTCTCTCCTCCCGGCAGAACCATGGACCACGGGAGGCTCTGGCTTCTTTCCTATGTTAGGGTTCTGCACCCCCTCCCAAGAGAACCATGCACTCCATTGCATGTCCACAGAGTAAGGACCACATCAGCCTTGATGGCTGCATAGCCCCAGAGCGAGGAGAAGATGGAGTTGCCCATACACCCTCATCCATGAACACTTGAGGTTCAGGCATCAGCTGCATGGGTTTGAATCTCACCTCCTTCACTTAGTGTGGCTGAGTAACTTTGGGCAGCTGATCTCTGAGTCTCCTTTGGCCCCTCTCTTACACAGAGGAGATCAGTATATCTCATCAGGCTGCTAGGAGGATGCAGGGACACAACATGGAAACTTCTTACAGCAGTGCTGGCACGTCACAGGCACTCAGTGTGTCTCTGTTTTTTCCATCGATAATTACAAAAAGAAGGAAATGAGCAGTGCTATTAAGGGTAGAAGAAAGAAATGTGGATGAAGTATCGGAAAACCAAGTTTGGTGTTTTGGTGTTTTATCAATAACATTCTGAACTCTTCAAATACAGAATCAGATATACAGATTAATAACTATGGTGTGTGTGTGTGCTAAGCCTTTCTAGTCGTGTCTGACTCTTCGCAACCCCATGGACTGTAGCCCACCAGGCGCACATCAAACTATTCAAATTACAAAAGCTTTGTCTTTGCTGATTCTAATGCTAATGCTTATTTTCTATATTAGTATTTTTACTCTTACTTGTATTATTTCCTTCCTTTTGTATTATTTGGGCTTATTCTCTCCTTTTTCTAACTTAATTATGTGGATATTTACTGTTGCATTTGACAGCTGTAGTATCTTATTTATGTCAATTCTATTCAGTTTTGTAATTCTATTATTTAACTCTTGTACATTCTTACCCTATTTTTATTTGTGTATTCTATTAATTATTGAATAAGTTCACTAACCTCTTTCACTATAATTTTATTTTTTATTGCTTTATTCCTCTTTTTACCACTCTTAATTTTTGCCCTATGAATTTTGAAGCTGTGCTATTAAACATGCATATAAATTTAGAATTGCTATAAATCATTGGTGAATCAGTGATTTTATGAAGCATCTTTGTTTCTTTAATAATGCTTCTCATCAGAGAAGGCAATGGCACCCCACTTCAGTACTCTTGCCTAGAAAATCCCACGGACGGAGGAGCCTGTAAACTGTAATCCCTGGGGTCGCGAAGAGTCGGACACGACTGAGCGACTTCACTTTGACTTTTCACTTCCATGCATTGGAGAAGGAAATGGCAACCCACCCCAGTGTTCTTGCCTGAAGAATCCCAGGGGTGGCGGAGCCTGGTGGGCTGCTGTCTACGGGGTCGCACAGAGTTGGACACGACTGAAGTGACTTAGCCAATGCTTCTCATCTTAAAGCCTACCTTGTCGGATGTTAGTATAAGCACATTTAGCTTCCTTTTGCTTAGTGCTGCATGGGAAGTATTTTTCATTCTTTTGCTTTCAGCTTTTTTCTCTTTACTTTTAATGTGTGCTCTAGTAAGCTACATAAAACTGGGCATTTTTATTTGTATCATGTCTGACATTTATTCCAATTGAAGTATTTAGCTCATTCACATTTAATACCATTTCTTATCTGGTTGGTTTAAATCAGAATCTTGCTATTTGTTTCTTATTTTTGTTCCAACGATTCTGTATGACTCTTTCTTTTCATTAGTCAAATGTTTTCTTATTCCTTTTGTATGCATGTTTGTCATCCATTCCTTCGCTACATTTTTAGTGCTTACTCTAGGCATTACAATGTGCATCTTTGATTTATTAGGGCCTAATATAAATGTGTATTTTTACTGCTTTCTGGATAATAAAAGGAACTTGGAATGCTTTAACTCTATTAATATTCTCCTGCCTTCTGTGTTGTCATCACATAGTTGAATTCTACATACATTTTGGACACTCCAGGGCACTCTTAACTGTGTATACAGTCAATATTCATTTACACTTACTCACATATTTACTCTTTCATCGCTCTATTCTTTCTTGAGTTTCAGTGTTCCCATCTGGGACTGTGCCTTTCCTCTGTGCCATTTCTCTGCCCGAGAAATTCCTTTTAACATTTGGTGTAGGTTTACTTTAGTGTAGGTTTTCTATGCTTGATTTTTTTGTCTAGAGATATGTTTGTCTTTCATATTTTCCCCAAAATTATCAAGCTTAATTTGGATCATTAAATACTTTGATGATCCACAGTATTTTTCATAGAAGTTTCAAGACCCAAAGGCTTATTTTACTATTGTATTTTGATTTATTCATTTGCTCAATTTTCAGTTGAGAATAATTAACTTTTTACAGCTTTGAAATATAAATTCACATAAGTAAAGTTAACCTATTTTAAATGTTCAGGTCAACCAGCTTTGATCAGTGTATACAGTTGGGCAACACCATCACAATCAAGTTTAAGAACATGTTCATCATATCCCCCCCCAAAAAAATCTCACTTGACCCTTTATGATCAACCCCTTCCTACACCTTCAGCCCCATGAATTATTAATCCGTTCTATCACTCTAATTTTCTATTTTATAGAATTTTAACAAATGGAATCACGTAGTATGTAGTAATTTTATGACTGGTTGCTTGCATTTAGTTTGATTTTGGAGATTCATCCACATTGTTGCCTGTATCGGTTCATCCCTGCGCATTGCAGAATAGCACCCATTGTATGGATATGTCTCATTTCATTTATACATTCACATATAATATTATATGAATTAGATTAGGTGATTTAGGATTATTTTTGTTTTCAGTTTTTAAGGATATCTTTGCCAGCTTCATAATTCAAAGTTGGTTGGCCGTTTCTCTTGTAAGGCATTATTTGTTAATTCTTTTAGTTTTTGTTAGCTTTTTTAAATTATCTATTTAGTTCTGAGCATTTTTTTCTCTGGGCAGATTTGTTTTTTCTTTCAGCACTTTGAAGATGTTGCTCAACTGTCTTCTGGCTCACATAGCTTCTGATAATACATCTGCTGTAATTCTAATCCTTGTTCCTCGGTATGTAATGTGTCCTTTTCCCTCTGGCTCCCTTCAAGATTTTCTCTTTATTTTTAGTTTTCAGCAGTGTGACTATGATGTGCTTAGATTTTTTTTTCTACTTCTGCTTGAAGTCCTCTGGGTTTCTAGGATCTCGAGCTTGTTGTCATTCATTACCTTTGGGAAATGCTCAGCCTTTCTCTTTTCAAAGATTCCTTTGTCCGATCTCTCTCTTCTCCTTTTAAGATTCCAATGATACATGTCATAGACCATTTAATGTTGTTCCGCAGCTCCTGTATGCTCTGTTCTACTTTTTTGCTCTCCTTTTTTCCCTTCATATTTCAGTTTCGTAATTCATATTACCCTGTATTCACGTATACTGATTCTTCATTTATGTTGAGTCTACTGATGAGCTTTTTGAAAGCATTCTCTACTTATTTCACCAATATTTTTATCCTAACATTTCCTTTTGACTCTTTTGGTGTCCACCTCACTGCTGAAATGCTATTTGTTCATGTGTGTTATCTACCTTCTCCACTAGAGCCTTTAACCTAATTAGTCATCAGTCAGTTCAGTTCAGTTGTTTAGTCGTGTCTGACTCTTTGCTACCCCATGAATCACAGCACACCAGGCCTCCCTGTCCATCACCAACTCCCAGAGTTCACTCAGACTCACGTTCATTGAATCCGTGGTGCCATCCAGCCATCTCATCCTCTGTCGTCCCCTTCTCCTCCTGCCCCCTATCCCTCCCAGCATCAGAGTCTTTTCCAATGAGTCAACTCTTTGCATGAGGTGGCCAAAGTATTGGAGTTTCAGCTTTAGCATCATTCCTTCCAAAGAAATCTCAGGGCTGATCTCCTTCAGAATGGACTGGTTGGATCTCCTTGCAGTCCAAGGGACTCTCAAGAGTCTTCTCCAACACCACAGTTCAAAAGCATCAATTCTTCGGTGCTCAGCCTTCTTCACAGTACTTTGAATTTCCTCTCTGATAGTTACAGAACATGGGCCCTGTTTCAGTCTGGTTATGTTGATGGCATCTTCTCTTGACTGAAATTTTTCTCCTCACTTTTTTATGTGTCTTATTTTAAAAATTGATTTCTAAGCCTCATATTTGGAACAGTAGGGACTAATATAAACAGTGTTTATGCCTGGAAAGGAGCACATCTCTTCTAGTAGGCTATTATTTTCAAGACTGATTCCATCTAGTCTGGTTTTGAATTGGCTTTAAGTTTTGTTGTTATTGTGTTGTTGTCAATACATCACCAGATTCAAATTTCTCTGGTTTTACATTTTGCTTAGAGTAGGGCCTGGCTTATCCTAGGATTTTTCACAATATCCCCACTTTACCTTTAGCTTTGCTGCTGCTGCTAAGTCGCTTCAGTCGTGTTTGACTCTGTGCGACCCCATGGACGGCAGCCCACCAGGCTCCCCCATCCCTGGGATTCTCCAGGCAAGAATACTGGAGTGGGTTGCCATTTCCTTCTCTGACCCTTAGCTTTATGGTTCTATTATGAGCCTATACCACAGAACAGTCTCTCCTCACAGCCCTGCTCAACCTCCAGTGGTAGAATTCTGCTCCTGGCTACTTGGTGCTTGCTAGCCCAATATTAGGCATGCCCTGTGCTCCTGGGGCTCATAAGTGGGACTTTCTTAGTAATCTTGCCTTCTCAAGCAGTAGGAATCTCTGGGTCAAGGATGGCTTCCTGTCTCTTACCCAAGGATAAAGGACTTTTCCTCCTTCCAGCTGCAGTAGGTCTAGAGTGCATTGATCAACTGGGAAATCATATGAGACAATGACAAAAAGGAAGCAAAGGACCAGAATACAAAAGGCTTAAAATCCATGGTGAGACTTGTGATTTTATTTTGAGTAGCATAGGAAACTACCATAGGGTTTGATCGGTGACATGATTTGTTGTGTTTGATTCCCTAGAGGCAGAGGGAAGATGGATAATGACTAGAAGGGGCCAGAGAAAGGGTCTGGGCAATTGATAATGGTCTAGACACCAGTTTCACAGCTGTGTCCAGCCTGTGAAAATCCCATGGATGGAGGAGCCTGGTAGGCCCCAGTCTATGGGGTCGCAAAGAATTGGACACAACTGAATGACTTCACTCTTTACTAGCTGAGCTACCAGCGAAGCCCCTTAGTTCCCTGACCAGGGATTGAACCTGGTCTCCTGCATTGTAGGCAGACGCTTTACTGTCTGAGCCACCAGGGAAGCCAAGAATCCGCCTGCAATGCAGAAGACCTGGGTTCAGTCCCTGGCTCGGAAGGTCCCATGGAGAAGGGAATGGCTAACCACTCCAGCATTCTGGCCTGGAGTATTCTGGCTTGGTTGCAAAGAGTTGGACACAACTGAGCAACTTTCACCTCACGTTTTGCGGAACTAACTAAGCTCCCTCATGTTGCATGACACAGCCAATCAATCAATCAAAATATAAAGACCAAGAAGGTCTCCAACTAGTTGGAGGGACAGTCTTGTTTTGTTTTAGAAATTTATGATTTCTTATGGCAAGTGCTATAATAAGGGTTTTACAAGATGATATTGGGTGGGGGTCAAGTGAATAATATGAAGGAAGCAGAAGACATTCTCAAAGGAGGTGACCTTTGGGTTTTCTCCTAAAAAGACAAGCATACGTCCCCATTCCAAGGAGTACACAAGGGCATATTCCATGCTGGGAAGCCCTGATAGTTTGCTGTGCCCTGAGCTTTGGCCTCCAAGGAGCAAATGGGGCTGAAGGAGCAGATAGAGAGTGGCTGTGAAGGACCTGGGGGCCTGGCCACCCGGCCACATGCAGTGTCCCTGCAGAGATTCTTGGATAGTGGAATCCAGGCACAAGAGGAACGGAGCAAACACTGGCAACACGTACAATGGACTAGACCATAGTTTTTTGCAGCCTCTACCCTAATTTACTTCCCTGGTTACCCTTGGAGAAGGTGATTGCTGGCTTAATTAACCAGAATGTTTTTTCCCAAGAATTCTGGGTCATCATCTCTTTGTTCCTATACAAAGGTGCAGGGATTGTGGGGTCTATTGGTCGCTCATTGTGCTGGACCTTGCTGCTGCTGCTGCTAAGTCGCTTCAGTCGTGTCTGACTCTGTGCGACCCCATAGACAGCAGCCCACCAGGCTCCCCCATGCCTGGGATTCTCCAGGCAAGAGTACTGGAGTGGGGTGCCATTTCCTTCTCCAATTGCAGACTAGCTGTGTGGCTTTGGGGAAGTCCTTCAACAGCTCTAGGCTCCTGATGCCCCCTAGATAAATCAGGGAACCAAACTTTGTGCTCAGGGCGGAATCAGAACCCATAATCTCAAGAACAATTTTATCTCGTGTTAGTGACTTTGTAATAGAAGTGATCGATATGTAGACTAAACACTTCATGGGCACCTGGCGTTAATAACTGCCACATACACGGGCTTCCCAGGCGGCTCAGGGGTAAAGAATCTGCCTGCCAGTGCAGAAGATGTGGGTTTGATCCCTGGGTCAGGAAGATCCCCTGGAGAAGGAAATGGCAACCCGCTCCAGTATTCTTGCCTGGGAAATCCCATGATCAGAAGAGTCTGGTGGGCTACAGTCCATGGGGTCACAAAAGAGTCAGACACAACTTAGCGACTAAGTGACTGAACAATTAGATGTAGAACCCAACCCTCAAAACATTATGGGGAAAATACTGTTGTGAGCCTCAATTTACAGACCAGAAATCAGAATCACAAAGAGATCGAGTCACCCGAGGCCACAGGTAAGAACTAGCAAAGTTGAAATTTGAACTCAAGAAATCTGTCCTGAGATTCACATCCTTGGCAACTATATTTTAGTCCTTCTAGGCAAGCCAAAGATGTTGCAACTTATATGTTTTTACTTTTGGAGAAATTCATATACTTGTGTAAAAATATTATTATTTTCCTTTTCATCCTGTTTCCCATGGAGTTTGCTCCAAAACAGAATTCCCTTCAGGCCCATTTAATTTGACATCAAAAATTTTATTGGTCAAACCTCCATTTTATTAACATTTCATTTTATGAAAGTTCAGTATAATTGCACTGGTCACATTTTCTCACAAAATTATTTTCACGGCGGGGGCGGAGGGGAAGCAGCTTAACAGAACCATTGTGTTTGAAATCAGGAGGTAAAGGCCAAGACAATCTTTCTTGCAAAGCACCCTCCACTTTTCTTCCCTGGAGGAGGTGCCATTGGAGTTTCCTAACAGGGTCCTCAGCACTTTCAATGTAGGGTCTTAAGGTGACATCAAGGAGGGTTCACTGCTATTTCAATCCCCTGATGCCATGGAAACTGCAAAATCAGAAGCAAGTATGTTCATTTATAGACTGTCAGCACTGCTTTGAGAATCATTAGTCTAATCCTCCCTGGTGGCTCAGTCAGTAAAGAATCTGCCTGCAGTGTGGGAGACCCAGGTTCCATTGCTGGGTCCAGAAGATCCCCTGGAGAAGGGAATGGCTACCCACTCTAGTATTCTTGCCTGGATAATCTCATGGACAGAGGAGCCCTGTGGGCTATAGTCCATGGGATTGCAAAGAATAGGACATGATCGACTAACTAACACTTCATTTCACTTGAAAAACTGAAGTTCAAAGGTACTTTGTCATGTTCAACATCATTCAGCGAATTAACATCAACTTTGAACCTAGGTTTTCTGGGTTTTGCTTAGGTAGTCTCCTCATTCTAGTCTAAGGGAAAAGAAACTGAAAAATAAATAGAAAAGAAAGATTTGAACTTGATTTCACTTAGGGCAAATTTTGTTGTCTTCAACAAAATGGTGAGATTGAATCTTCAAATGTTGTAATTATGAAAAAATATAAAAAATAAAGGATAACATGTTAGGGGAAGATATGGAGAGAAAAAGAGTAACAAAAGGTCCTGAGGACTCACCAAAGAAATAACCAAGCACCAGGGTCCATCACTGGCCAATTTCTAGAAGCCCAGAATTTCCAGAAAGGACAAACTTAGCACAACCTTCTAATTTGCATTGGAAAACACATTCATATTTCAGAAAGGCAGTGTTGCTAGCTGTTCATTAAGAAGCTTTAGACAGCCTGTAATCCCAGCTCATAGGAAATTACTGCTCTCTTAAGCAATTCCAGGTTTGTTTTTTCAAGCCAGAGGTCTGCAAGGCTTGCAGAGTTATTACTGGTTTATTAAAAATTCTATGGAAATAAAGCAAAAGGTCAAGCCTGATTGCCTTCGAAGATGGTAAGCAACTTCCATTAACCCAGGCACCAGAGCAGGCAAAGTGAAGTCGCTCAGTCATGTCCGACTCTTTGCGACCCCATAGGCTCAACCAGTCCCTTCTGAAGGAGATTGGCCCTGGGATTTCTTTGAAGGAATGATGCTAAAGCTGAAACTCCAGTACTTTGGCCATCTCATGCGAAGAGTTGACTCATTGGAAAAGACTCTGAGCTGAGAGGGCTTGGAGGCAGGAGGAGAAGGGGACGACAGAGGATGAGATGGCTGGATGGCATCACTGACTCCATGGGCATGAGTCTGGGTGAACTCCGGGAGACGGTGATGGACAGGGAGGCCTGGCGTGCTGTGATTCATGGGGTCGCAAAGAGTCGGACACGACTGAGCAACTGAACTGAACTGAGGCTGTAGCCTACCAGGCTCCTCTGTCCATGGGATTTTCCAGGCAATAGTACTGGAGTGGATTACCATTTCCTTCTCCAAGGGATCTTCCCAACCCAGGGCTCAAACCCGGGTCTCCCGCATTATAGACAGACACTTTACCGTCTGAGCCACCAGGGAGCAGCCAAGGATTTTCACAAACTTGTGAGTGAGTGCAGAATGTGTGCTGTATGCAGAGAGAGGAGCTGCACTTAGCAGGAAGATGTGGGAGACGTGCCACATGAATGAGTGTGGCCTTGCCACTTACCTCCAGAGGCCCTGATAAGGCTTCACACTCAGGTGAATCACTATCAGTGGGCAGCATGGCGGCTGCACTGGGATGGAGGCCCATCCCTGCTTTACTGCTTACCTGCTGAGTCTATCATCAGTGGGCAGCGTGGCAGCTGCCCTGGGATGGAGGCCCATCCCTGCTTACTGCTTACCTGCTGAGTCGATCATCAGTGGGCAGCGTGGCGGCTGCCCTGGGATGGAGGCCCATCCCTGCTTTACTGCTTACCTGCTGTGTTGTCTTGGGTTTGCCACTTCACCTGTATACACCTCCACATCTTTACCTGCAAGATGGGCATAATGATATAGGCATCACAGAGCTGTTAGAAAAAGTAAAAAGTGTATGGAAATGTCTAAAGTCTTTATCATTATTAATTACTGTGTCTCCTAGCATTAGTCAGTTCAGTTCAGTTCAGTCATTCAATCGTGTCTGACTCTTTGTGACCCCATGACTGCAGCATGCCAGGCCTCCCTGTCCATCATCAACTCCCAGAGTTTACTCAAACTCTTGTCCATTGAGTTGGTGATGCCATCCAACCATCTTATCCTTTGTCATCCCCTTCTCCTCCTGCCTTCAATCTTTCCCAGCATCAGGGTCTTTTCAAATGAGTCAGCTCTTCGCATCAGGTGGCCAAAGTATTGGAGTTTCAGCTTCAGCATCAGTCCTTCCAATGAACATTCAGGACTGATTTCCTTTAGGATGGATTGGTTGGATCTCCTTGCAGTCCTAGCATTATTAGTATTATTATTAGCTGATCTCCAGCTGTGACCACATAAGTGCATACATATTATAAGGATAAGAGATGTGGTGTCTGGCTTTGATGGTGTCAGAGTTTAGCAATGTTAAAAATGTCAGAGTTTAGGTCTGAAGAAGTAGGAACTAGGGAGATACCGAAGGCTTTTCATCAGTGAAATAAGATGCTGAACCAACATTTGAGAAAGACTGACTTGACAGGATTATTATGCAAAATAAACTAGAAAATGAGAAAGACCAAGGGTTGGTAGGTCAGCTCAGAGATGATTCTAGCGACGAAGGCAGAAGGAAGAAAGTTGGAGGCAATCACTAGACCTCTAAAGAATTCTTGAAGCTGAAATACAGAGACACAAACAAACAGGGAGGAAAAGTAACATTGAGGAAATAGACTATGGAAGAACAAAGAAAGATATTGCATCCATGAAGTAAGAATAAGTTGCTGTATAAAAGGAACCACAACAACAAAAAAGCTGTGTTGGAATTTTAAAATATAATAGAGATGATAAGATTAAAGTTTTTGACAATAAACTTATGAATTTGAAAAAATTTTGCAAAAACTGAGAAAATGGCAATTAAAAAAAAGGAAGAAAAGTGAAGACAAGAAAGAAAATGAGAGTTCCGCTCAGGAAGTTTAATATACAAATGACAGAAATTATCAAAAAGAAAAAATACAAGAAGAATTCTTAAAGAAATAATCTTCAAGAATATATTCCAGAACGAAGGCAGGAGTTTTCAGATTGAAAAAGGTCCATCACAGTAAACAAAAAGCAACTCACTACAAGACACACCATCAAGAAATCTGAGAGCACTAGAGATCAGGAAAAGATACTGTGATCTTCCAGAGAGAAAAAGTAGATCACTTGCAAAGGGACAAGAAACAGGACAGCATCAGGCATCTTCACCACAACAACCCCACCTCTAGAAAGCAGTGGTGCAAAATCTTTTAACTCAGAAGGAAGTAATTTTTATCCCAGACTTTTACACTCAGCCCTATAACATACAATATCTTCAGACATTCATTCAGCCTTATAAAATTTTAAATTAAAAAAAGCTATCACAGAAACCTATACGAGAATGCACATTTATTTCTAGAAGAAGGAATAAACCAATTAAGAAAAAAGAATCCAGCACATAACAAAACAAGATTCATCGCAGGAGAGAGGCCGTGGGAATCCCTGGGATGCTGGTAGATGGAGAGCCCAGAATATAACTCTGCATTTGAACCTTGACTGGCTCAAGTCAGAAATCTCCAGGAGAGACTTCCTCAGAAAGAAAAATGTGCAAAATACCTGATATATCTGAACAGCATTTATGTGGTTATAATAATGTAAAGGCAAATATTAATCTAAGCAAAATGAAGATAAAATGCACTGGGAAGCTGGAAAGATTCAAAGGTTGGAGGGGGAGGTGGATAGAGGAGGATGAAAGAAAACAAAACCCAATCTTCCACAGTGAAAAGACAAAAATGAAAAATCTAGCAGTATAACATAAGCACATTAGCATGTAATAAGAAGGTAATTTAAAAACAAAAACTCAGGCAAAACCGTTGAAAGTTGCGACCTCTGAAGAAAGCAGAAAGACTGGAAAGGAGGCTTCTGTTTTTCACAGCAAGCACAGAAAAATTATTTGACCCTTTTTACATTGGGTACATGTAAATTTGGATAAAAATTAAAATTTAAAGAAAGAAGACATAGGTTGCATTCTGCAATCTTGGGGAAAAAACAAACAACAGAAATCTCGTGTGAGCTCAAGTGAAAGCCCAAAACTGCCTAGAACTTAAAGACCAATTTGGTTGTCATGGCAAAGGGCCTTTAGCTAGATATAAAAATTTTGAAAATCCATCCAACTCTGCACAGATTCGTTATGTGACTTGGGATAAATCCCATGAATTCTCTTAACTGTGCTCTCTCCTTAGAGCAAGATAGGAATTGAACTATAGAGTCATAGGGGTCCCCCATGGACCCCCCATTCTGTGTCCAAGGTGCTCAGATTATGAACCCTTTCCTTGACCATAAAGTGAAAGAAAGCGAAAGTGAAGTTGCTCAGTTATGTCCGACTTTTTGCAACCCCATGGACTGTAGCCTACCAGGGTCCTCTGTCCATGGGATTTTCCAGGCAAGAGTACTGGAGTGGGGTGCCATTTCCCTCTCCAGGAGATCTTCCCAACCCAGGGACTGAACCCGGGTCTCCCACATTGTAGGCAGATGCTTTACCGTCTGAACCACCAGGGTAGTCCTTGACCATAAAAGTCACACAAAGTCGCATAGAGGTGATACGGAGGAGAGACAGCTCAGGAGGCCCTGCAGCTCATTCCCTCCTGCTCTGAGAGCTCAGCCAGGTCAATAGATTTGCATTCGTGGAGAAGGATGGAAATTCAACTAGCTCCCCCTTCCTAACAAGTTGCCTGGCTTCTTCCTGTGAAATCCCATTCTCTTTGTCTGTAGTCTCCCTAGAGCAGTGTCCCTCTCCAGACGCCTCTCCCAGGCATATCCATACAAGGTGGAGTACTATTCACCCGGCGGCCACCAGTCCTGCACCAACTGCTACTTCTCTGCTAGAAGTTTCCCCCAACGCATCAGCATTCACTCTGCTAGGGACGTGTGGTGCCAGGCTCTGTGTATTCTCTGCAGGATGGATACCTGCGGGACCCAGAGACGCTCCCAAGAAAAGCAAGCCTCCCTAACAGCAGCCGGCTCCGCAGAATCAGCTCTGGACTAAGATGCTCTCACTTTAATAGAAACAGGCTGGAAAACTCTTTATGAAAATCGAAACAAAACCCCATGTCTTGGCTGTGGCTTATTTATTGAAAATCACCACTTTTTAAGAGCGGCAAAGAACATAAGTGCCTGTGGGCTTTGGCGAATCCTCTAAGAATTTATATTCTAAGCAGCCACACTGCCACCGCGGGCAGGAAGCTGTGAACTAGAAGTGCACAGTGAGGAATCGTTGTTTAAATAGAGAACCAGAAAAGCCTTAGGCTTGTTATAAATTCTGAACCCAGATATTCTCAGGAAGAAAAAAACCTTCCACTGAGTGAAGGTATCCTTGTGTCTACTGAAGTCTCCTGGAAGCAGTATTGGCCTTCTGTATGTGGCAAAAATGGCCACTATCCCAAAATACTCCCCACCATCCTCTTTTAAAACAAATCCATACAATCCAATAAAATAAATGAAAACTAAGAAACCAGAGTTTAATATTCAGGGGATGTAATTCAAGTAGAGCCAATTGGACCACTTCCCTGTTAGAAAAATAGCAAAGTTTTTCTCCTTGTGCTCTTTGTAGAACATAAAGTTAATACTCTCTTTAGGGAGGCCACATGGATGTGTGGAAGGAACATGAGATGCAGAATGGAAGCCTGGCTTGCCTTAGACTCACTACATCTCCCAGGAAAGGCTCAAGACCAGATTTTCCCCAATCTGACTGTATTAGAATCACCTGAGAGCCTTCTTTAAGAAATCAGATTCGCAGGCCCTCAGACTCACAGCCTCCAAGTACAAGGCTCCACTCTCTCTGTTCCATTCCCAGCTCAGGGTCTCTCTTGTCTCTAAATGATCTCAAAAGAACTCACTTCTCTCCTCTCCCCATCAAGGAGTTGGGGCTCTTGGACAATGAAAACCAGTGATCAACACTTTTCAAGGTGATGGTTCATTATCATGATGGTGGCAATGGTTTCACAGGTATAAATCTATGTCAAGTCATGCATCTTAACTATATCCAGTTTGTTGTATGCTGATTATACTCCCAGAAAGCTGTTTTTAAAAGTAACTATATCCAGTTTGTTGTAGCTGATTATACTCCCAGAAAGCTGTTTTTAAAAGTAACTAATCAGATGGTCGAGTGGCAACACCTGCTTTCAGGCTGGTAGCATCACCATCTCCAAAGGCAGCAAGGGGCAAACACATGAGTTACAGTATGTAGGTAAAGCTGCTGTCACCCATAGGTCCTAAGACACAGTGGCCCCAACAAGACAGAAGCTTCTTCCTCTGTCTCATGACAGCCCAGATGAAGGCAGGCAGCCCAGGCTGGGTGGGGTCCACCAGGTTCCTTCCATCTTGTTCTATGCCCGCGTGATGGGAGTTGACCATGGCTATCCATGGCCACATTCCAGCTTCTAAGAAGTTGGGAAAAAGAGAAATTGGAGGGTTAGTAAGTTCCTTTTAGGGAAATGTTGCAGAGGTGGCATACAACCCTTCCACTCACCTTCTATTGATGAGAACATGGTCATGTGGCCACACTTGAGCTGCAAGGGAAGCTGGGAGATGTAGATTCTTGTTATTAAAATTGGGGAGGAGAGGACTTCCTCGGTGGTTTAGTGGTTAAGAATCCGCCTTGCAGTGCAGATATGTTTCCCTGGTCGGGGAACTAAAATCCCACACACCAGGGGACAGCTAAGCCCACTTGCTGCAATGAAGACCCAGCACAGCCAAAAAAGAAAAAAAGGAAGGAGGTTTCTGGGCTTCCTGGTAGCTCAGCTGGTAAAGAATTTGCAATGCAGGAAACCCTGGTTCGATTCCTGGGTTAGGAAGATCTGCTGGAGAAGGGATAAGCTGCTCACTCCAGTATTCTGGCCTGGAGAATTTCATGGACTTTATAGTCCATAGGGTTGCAAAGAGCCGGACATAACTGAGCCACTTTCACTCTCTTTTGGGTTTCTGTTATTAAAAGGAAGGAGAACAGTTAGCCATCTCTGGCCTAGTTTTGAGGAGATAATGAAAAAATATGAGGAGAACACAAGTCTCAATAAATACTATTGCTACACAGAGCAGGTCTTTAAGAACTCCAATGAGCTCTTACTCACTTACTACATGAGTGATGAGTCAGTTTCCTTGTGTTGCCATAACAAAGTATCTCAGACTGGGGTGGGAGAAGAGTTTAAATAATACAGATTTATTGTCTCACTGTTCAGGAGGTTGGAAGTCTGAGAACTGGCTGTCAGAGGGTTGGTTGGCTCCTTTGAGAGCTGTGAGAGAAAATCTGTCCTAGGCCCCCCTCCCAGCTCCCGGTAGCCTGAAGCATCCCTTGGCTTGTGGATAACGTTCTTATCGGTCTTGACCTCATCTTCTCTCTGTATGTGTCTCTATCTCTTCACGTGTATTTTTTCCATAAGGACACCAGTCATATTGAACTAGGGGCTCACTGTACTCAACTGTGACCCTATCTTAACTAACTGCCAAGACCCTATTTCCAAATAAAATCACATTGAGGTACCGGGTGAGAGGCACTCCAATGTACAAATTAGGGGGAGGCACAATTCAACTCATCACAAGCAGGAAGAGAGCACTTGGGACGCTCAAGTTCATGTCCCAGCCCTGCCATTGGCTAGCTGTGGACAATCTCACGAGGCCTGGTCTCATTGACCTCAAAGATGAAATAACCATGGCAAAGGCCTCAAGAAAACTGGAAAGGGCCTCAGTGAGACAGACTGGAACCTGGGACCTGCAGTGCTTCCGTCTGGACAAATGGACAAACTTGTCCTTGAGCAACAAAATACACAGAAACTATAAGAGACTGAAAAAGAAAAAAAAAAAAAACAAAAACCAAAACTGCGTGCATGCACAGTTGGGGCAAATTATGGACAATAAGACACAAAAAGACCAAAAGAACCCAACTGCCACTTCTTGAGAGCCAGGAGCAAAAACAGGATCCTGCACACGCCCCCTGCAGACAGCACAGCCAAAGGGGTGGGCGAACCACCTCAGTTACCCCTTCGGCCTGACCCCTGAACCCACTCTTAGCCTCACCCACTATGAGGAACCAGCTTGCCCCTCTCAAGGACCAAGCAAAGAAACCTGTTACTTGCTCCCGCTCCCCTCTCCTGCAGCAGGGACCCGGTAAAACCTTGCCTGAATTTCTCATCTGGCTTCTTGTCCATTTCTATTGATTAAGGAGGTCAAGGGACTTCCCAGGTGGCACTGGTGGTAAAGAACCTGCCTGTCAATGCAGGAAACATAAGAGATGTGGGTTCGATCCTTGGGTCGGGAAGATCCCCTGGAGGAGAGCATGGCACTCCAGTATTCTTGCCTGGAGAATCCCATGGACAGTGGAGTCTGGCTGGCTATAGTCAGAGCTATAGCATCACAAAGGGTAAGACAAAACTGAAGCGACTTTGCACACACACACACATACACACACACACACACACACGGAGGCCAAGAACCTTGATTGGTAACACTGGTGATTCTCTGCCTCTCACCCTCCTCTGGCTGAAAGGTCAGCTCCAGAGGAAGACGTATCTCTGGCACGAGCCCAGCTTCCCTTCCTGGGGTGCCCTCTTTTTTGAATTAAGCTTTGTGGAGGATTATCCACACTGCTCAAGTCAGAAGGGGCCTCTTAGAAAGAAATGCTACCATGGGCAAAATACCTTCAGTTCCCGTAAAGGAAAAAAAAAATTCCTTTTGGTCTACAGATGGGTAATTGTGTTCACTGTTTCCAAATGTCCACATGCCAGCCTGGGCCAGCTTTCTACTGAGATCAAACGGACTCCCGGGTCTCCTTTCTACTGATGTGGGTGTGCCTTTAGCCATGGTGTAAAAAGCTGATTCCTGCACAGAGTGGGCTGGGCAGACTGCACTGTTCACACAGCAAAGAGATGAAGAGTCAAGCCTTTTCCAGAGTCAGACACCAGAAGTCACAACCCCCGTGAGGAACTCTCAGGCTCCCCGATCCTACAGTCTAGGTTGCCCAACATAGAAACAAACCTAGAACATCCTTGAGCTCAGGCTGTGAAAGTGTTAGTCGCTCTGTCGTGTCCGACTCTTTGTGACCCTATGGACTGTAGCCCACCAGGCTCCTCTGTCCATGGGGATTCTCCAGACAAGAATACTGGAGTAGGCTACCATTTCCTTCTCCAGGGGTCTTTCCGACCCAGGGATCAAAGCCAGGTCTCCCGCATTGCAGGCAGATTCTTTACTTCATAAGCCACCAGGGAAGTCCAGGCAAAACTCAGGCTGCTGCTGCTGCTGCTGCTGCTAAGTCACATCAGTCGTGTCCGACTCTGTGTGACCCCATAGACGGTAGCCCACCAGGCTCCTCCGTCCCTGGGATTCTCCAGGCAAGAAGACTGGAGTGGGTTGCCATTTCCTTCTCCAATGCATGAAAGTGAAAAGTGAAAGGGAAGTTGCTCAGTCGTGTCCGACTCTTCGCAACTCCATGGACCGCAGCCTACCAGGCTCCTCTGTCCATGGGATCCTCCAGGCAACAGTACTGGAGTGGGGTGCCATCGCCCTCTCTGAAACTCAGGCTAGGGTATGCTAAAGTGGTAACCAGCTTGCCATTAATGAATGTATCAAATCTACTCATTTTATGCCTTCAACTCATACAGGGCTCTATATCAGTTATATCTCAATTTTAGAAAAACTTCTGGACCGCTCATGAAAATAAAAAGGCAAGCAAGTTTTTCTGGTCTAGGTTTAAATTTTTGTGATTAAAGGCTAGGCTGAGTCTTATCATGAATTGGTATTTGTTGGTGTTTTTAGAAATTCAGTTAGTGAGTTAGTGTGAATGAGAGGGGAGAAAGATGTGCCCTCAGGCACACACCTGGCTGGTGTGAGCGTTGATACAAACCTCCCTTTTCTCAGGACATCTTGAAAATGTGCCCGCAAAGCCTGAGACAGTGCCTTTACCCTAAGGAAGAAATCAGACAAGTTTACGTCAAAGACGGTCCACGTTGTTTAAAATAGCAAAGAACGCAAACAACCTCAACGTTTAAGGAGAGCCTGCAGCTTGCCTCTTGGATGCCTCGAGTCTCAGCTCCAGAGTCAGCCCATCTGGAAAGCCCTCTGGACATCCCTTGTCCTCTCCTGTTCCCACCATAGCTCTCCGTGTGTGCGTGCTCAGTCATGTCCAACTCTTGACCACCCCATGGACTGTAGCTGAGGCTCCTCTGTCCATGGGATTCTCCAGATAAGAATACAGGACCTCTCCACAACTCCACTACAGCAATGGCATGCATTATGAGCCTTTATTCGGCACGTTTCTCTTTTAATGACGCCAGAGTTTGGCAAACCACGGTAAGCCAGCCCACCACCTGCTTTTGTAAATAAAATGTTAAGGCACACAGCCACACCCACGGTTGATATATCGTCCATGGCAGGAGACCACAAGATCCCTGGTGTTTACTCTCTGTCCCTTTACAGCGAAAAGCTTGCCAACTCCTGAATGATGCCAGGAGCCCTTTGAAGAAAGAAAACGTCTTATTCATTTCCATGACCTGTGAGGCCTGTGTAGTGCCAGGCACACAGTAGTTGCTTCATAAATGTTGACCAGGTTGATGAACCTGAACTGTCAAAGAGACAGAGGTTCTCATACTTGTACGCACGTTACCACGCGTCATCATCATTACCTTGGGTGTTTGTTAAAATGCAGGTTCCCAGGCCAAATGCCCACAGGTCTGATTTGACAGCTTGATCCCTTACATATTCCCAAGGTGACTCTGGCACTGACAGACCTCACATGGGCTCTGTCAAGAGATACTCTTGGTGACACAGGAAATCAGGCAGGTTTCTAGCAATATGATGGGACTAGATAACCCTCCTGCAATGGGCTAGAAAAGAAAACACAGGAAACTCAATTTAAATGCAGAGCTAAGCCCCTGAAAACAAATAAAGGCAATTTCTAGGGCTTCAAGAAATGGGAACTGACAGTCAGAGCAACAGTACAGGTGACCTGTGTCTGGCCTGGGTGGGGGAGATGCAGAGCTTGGATAACTTGGAGGCTGGGGCCTTCGGGGTTAACTGGGGCCAGAAGATGAGGCCCTATGCCCAAGCACAATGGGAAGTTAGAACTGAGGGCCCCACAAGAAAGTGGGGACTCTCAACCAACTACAGCTTCAGAGAGGGATGGGTTAGAAAAATCCTTCCACCACCCTTGGGAGCTGACTGACAAGCTGATCTCTCCAACCACACTGTCCTTTAAGACAGTCCCATGGCTTATTTGGAGAAGGCAACGGCACCCCGCTCCAGTACTCTTGCCTGGAAAATCCCATGGACAGAGGAGCCTTGTAGGCTGCAGTCCATGGGGTCACTAAGAGTCAGACACGACTGAACGGCTTCACTTTGACTTTTCACTTTCATGCATTGGAGAAGGAAATGGCAACCCACTCCAGTATTCTTGCCTGGAGAATCCCAGGGATGGGGGAGCCTGGTGGGCTACCGTCTATGGGGTCGCACAGAGTCGGGACACGACTGAAGCAACTTAGCAGCAGCAGCAGCAGCATGGCTTATTTGCATTCATCCTCAGTATCAGCAGTTATACTCCCCATGTAGTTGAAGAACTTTCCAGCAGAGAAATTAACCTAAGAGGGCAGGTTAGCTAGCATCATCAATCCATCCTTGTTGATTGCTTTAGAAATTAAGTTAGTAGCCCCTTGGTGATGGGGGTGGGTATCTGGTGTGCCTAAGAGAAGCATGTGCCAAATCTCCTTGAACATGTAACCCTCAAACCCAGCAGCAGAGTGTGTCCACCAAAAATGAGCTCACACTCCACAGTCACAAAACAACGACAGTCAGTCGGCAGACACAGCCAAACACTAATAACAGAATTATCATATCTTACTGTTTCTCACCACCTTCTCCAGGTGGAATTTACTGCTTCTGCTCATGTTTTCTCCGCAGTTTATGGTCAACCTTGATGATCAGTTGCTAAAACACAGTCGGATCACATCTCTCCTTTGCTCAAGAACCCTCCAGTGCTTCTCCATCTCATATAGAGTAAAAAGCTGTGAGGCTCAACATCCCCCAGCCCCTCATGGCCTTTGACAGCTCACCTTTAATGCTGTTACTCATTACCTCACTCTGTGCCCAAGGGCATCCCAGACACATCCCAAACACAGCAAGTCTGTTTACTTACTCTGTTGTCTGTCTTCTCTATGGCCTTGTAAGCATAAGATCTGGCTTTTGCCGTGTTCCTCGCTGTGTCCTGGTGCCTGAAAGAGTGCCTGGCACACACTAGATGTTCAATCTGAGTTGAATAAATGAATGAATGAGTGAGGGCAACAGAAAACCACCACCACCCTGTCATAAAAGGAGTAACTTGATTCTGTTAATGCTTTAGAAAAATCACTCTTCACATGAAAACCACGATGATGTTCCCCACCTCCTGCCTCTTTGTATTGATTTCATGGCCACGACCACCATGCAAGGTCAAGGAGAAGTGAGCTATTTTTATGTCTCCTTCATAGGTGAGGAATTGGAGGCTTGGAGAGCTTAATCTCTCATCTGACTTCATGCAACTGGAGGGATGGAATTGCACCCGCCCTTCAAGACACCGCACTTAGCCACCCACTTTCTTACCTGCCAATCTTCCCCTAGTTTCAAGTTTCAGTATGAAATACCTCATGAGAGATTTAGAGCTGAAAACCTAAAATCATATGTTCCTTAAAGAACGGTTCCAGGGATGAAATGTCATTTAATGAGGTGTCTCATGGCAGGATTACTTGTGGGGATATTTCATCCAGGAAGGGACTGAAGTTGGGAAGTGGCTGCCTCTGTAGGGTCAATGTTAACAGAGTTGACTGAGGTGAAAAGCCCACCCAATGGGACACAGATGTCCTGGACTCAGCCCAACACCACCCACCGCCATCTGGCCCCGACCATTCTGGGTCTATTTCCTCATCGACAAGAAGCAGAAACTCAGACTGATGGAAGGCTACGTCCTTTCTGGCTTGAAAATTCTCTGCAGAGCCACTGATGGTTGAACTTGAGACACCAAAGTACTGATTCTCTTTCTCTAGTAAGCACTCTTGTGATCATTTCTCTGTCTGTGAAACGAACCCAAACACAGCTCTCAGGCACGCTGAGATCCCCTGGTAACGCTCAGAAGCCAAAGCCCATGTCAGAGGAGGCTGTACTAAACTGTCACCATCTAAATGACTCGCCCTTGACTGACCTAGCACAGAACATGGTGCTGAAAGCTGGAAGCCTAAGCAAGGCCTGGGTTCAATCCTGACCCCACCTCCAGTGAGTCACTTAACCTTCAACTTCAGTTTTCTCCTCCACAAACCAGGGGTATTCCCAACTCAGTGGGGATGCCGAGAGCACTCTGGGAGGTTAGCACCATCAAACACTGAGCATCCTTTAGGGAACTGTTTTTCCATTGACTGAGCACCATCAGAAAAGGGGAAAAGACAGTGCTGAGCTCACCAAGGCTACAAAAGAAAGTTCTTTCTTGGCTCATCCCTCTGCTCTGCACCAGCTTCTGTCCTGGACGCCTGGACAGAGTCCACTGGGACCACATTGCTTCTGTGCTTTGGGCACGAAATAGCTAGTTTTAACAGCACAGACTGCAAAGCCGTGAAAGGACAATTTGCAAATACCCATAGCCGAAGGCCCAAGGGGATACTGCCAGCCACGACACGTCAGAATAAACACGGATGGATTGTACTGGGATAAGAGCTTTGTGCTGACAATGTTTGCTAAGCTTTGCCCAGCTGCTAGGGGTGGGAGGGCAGCTGTGAGGGAGGCCTATGATGTCCCCGGCCGCCTGTCCTGCTCTCTCGGGCACCCCTGCCCCTTTGCTCCCCGCCCCCACATCACACCAGCCTCTGTCCCTTCCCAGCCCCGAATGGGCCTGGCACACACTGCCCCACAGACGGAGTGTTCCCCATCCCTGTCCCCACCCCCATCAGGGGCAAAGGCCCCTCAACCTGCAGATTGATCTCTGTTTAAAACTAACCTCTGTGAGGAGACCCTCCTCTGAGCCTCCCCAGGGTAACCCCCCATAAGAGCGGTCCCCCTGGCTTTGCTCTAACAGCCCCTGTAGAGTCTCCCTCATATAACACATCACACTGGCAACTATTAAATGATTAGTATAACTTAGTGACTGTCATTACAACTAAACAGTGACTTTCTGGAAAGGAAGGGCGTCCTCCGTGTCTGTCCTGCCACTGCTTAACCGCCAGGCTTGGCATCTCATAAGAATAAACGAACGAGTGAGAAAGATCGCACCTGCTAAATCAATTCAGTACGTCTGATTCTTTGCAGCTCCATGGACTATAGCCCGCCAGGCTCCTCTGTCCATGGAATTCTCCAGGCAAGAATCCTGGAGCGGGTTGCCATGCCCTCCTCCAGGGGATCTTCCCAGCCCAGGGATCGAACCCACATCTCTTCCATCCCCTGCACTGGCAGCGGGGTTCTTTGCCACTACACCACCTGGGAAGCCCCAGATGAGAACGCGGGGAACCGTTTTATGGGCTTCTACTGTGTGCCAGCATGTCTTCTCAGGGTGCAGGGCTTATGGATGAGGAAACAGACAAGGAAAATTCCCCAGGTCTCCTGGGCCAAGAAGTAAGGAAGCAGGAACTGAATCCAGGCAGCAAGACCCCAAACTCAGTGCCCTTGCCTGACCTCTTGCTGCTCCACCCTCTGGGGTTCCAGCAGACCCCCCTCGACCCCTCAAGTCTCTGAAGTCACCCCAAAGTGGGGGTCCCCACACGAGAGTTAGAAGATGGGCACTCGGTTGGGTATGAAGTCGCTGGCACCTGGAGGCATTCATGGAATAAGCGTTCTCTTTCTTTCTCTGTTCCCTGCGGCCTGGAGAGTCCCGCAAAGCGCCTCCACGTGTCTCAGCGAAAGTGGGACGGGGGCGAGTGTTTATTCCACCTCCCCCCCGATCCTGAGGGCAGCAGAGGAGGCCGAGAGGACCGAGCCGCGCCGGCCCACCGAGCTGATGTGCGAGCTCTCACTCGAGCAGACAAGGCTTAGTGAGCCATGCGAGCGCAGGGAATTTGCTGAAGTTAACCACAGCTTCAGCGCCAACACAATGGCGTCCCGGGAAGCCGGCTGAAGGGAAAACAAGATTACACACATCCCGCCGGCTCCTGCGCGCATCGGGTTAATGAGGCTTGATGCCTGCCTCTCTGCGGTCAAAGAAGTTAATTGCGGCCCCCAGTGCCCACCTCACACGGCAGAAGACGGGGCCTCCGCCTGCACCCTTGTGAACCAGCTTCTGACTCACTGGCCTTGAGCGTTTGGGACTATGCCCCTCCCCCTTCCATCCACGTGTCAGATTCTTACTTGAGGTCAGTCCTTTCCTTAACACTGACCTACAACCTCTGTGACCTTGACAGGTAAGAAATAGCAGGCATAAGAATTTTGTTGTTGTTCAGTCGCTGTGTCTGACTCTGTGACCCCTTGAACAGCAGCACGCCAGGCTTCCCTGTCTTTCGCTGTCTCCCGGAGTTTCTTAAACTCATGTCCCTTGAGTTGATGACTCTATCCAACCATCTCATCCTCTGCCACCCCCTTCTCCTCCTCCCTGCAATCTTTCCCAGCCAGCATCAGGGTCTTTTCCAGTGAGTTGGCTATTTGCACCAGGTGGCCAAAGTATTGGAGCTTTAGCATCAGTTCTTCCAAAGAGTATTCAGGGTTGATTTCCTTTAAAATGGACTGGTTGGATCTCCTTGCTGTCCAAGGGACTCTCAAGAGTCTTCTCCAGCACCACAGTTCAAAAGCATCAGTTCTTCAGCACTCAGCCTTCTTTATGGTCCAGCTCTCACATTTGCACATGACTACTAGAAAAACCACAGCTTTGACTATATGGACCTTTGTCAGCAAAGTGAGGTCTCTGCTTTCTAATAAGAATAACCATGTCTAACCTTGGAGTGTCTACTCCATACCACCCACAAGCATTACACCATAACACCCACAGCACTCTTAGGAGACAAGGACTATTATTGTCCCATTTCACAGACGAGGAAACAGAAGTGGAAGGAATGTAATTTTCTCAAGATGCAGAGTCAGTGTCCACACCTGGCATGGGACTCTGCATGCCAGGCACAGGCGGGCAGAGGGTAGCTCTGTGCGAAGGTCTCGGGACAGATGTTACAGAGGGAGGCCATGGGTTAACTCTTCATCTCTGAGCCTCAGTCCTTTCAAATAGGAAGCCCTGCTTCACAGGATTGAATGAGAATTAGAAGTGGAAATCTATGTGGACTAGGGATCCCAGCACATGACACAAATATTGCAGAAGAGTGGTTTGAACTCACAGCCCTTGTGATCTGACAGCTCAAGAGGCAGGAAGGGCCACAAGGTCAGGATGCAAGGGGCCTGGTGATTCTGGGGTCTGATGGCCCTGGGATGGAAGTCTGGCTCCCTGACCAGCTCTGGGGCCTTGACTCCAACTGCAAGTTCCTCAACAGTGGGCCCCTGGCTGCAGCCTCTTCATCCGTTTTCTGCTTCCTAGCCTAGAGTTTGGTACATAGGATGGATGAATGAATGGATGGAAGCAGAGATGGCTGGAAGGATGGATGGATGGGGGATGAGTGGATGCAGAGATTCATGGGTGGATACCTGAATGGATGAAGGAGATGGAAGGATGAGTGGCTGGATGGGTTGGTGGTCGGACAGAGTTTCAAAACTGAAAGGAACTGATCAGCTCAATAGAGATCTTCCTCTTCATGTGAACAAAGGCCTGAAGTAGGAAGTGACTTACTCAAAACCACACAATTACTTAGTGCCAGGGCTGAGGACCCCTAGACCTTTTGACCCTGCCTCTCCATTCCTTTAAGTTTCCTGATGTCATTTAGCACTTGGGCTGTGACTTGAAGCAGAGAACCTGGGTCATACCATCCAGAGTCCCTGCCCTGTGCGCCCAGTCACACAGAACTCGAGTTATGTGTGATGCTGCCTCCTTCTGCCTTCCCGAAGAAACCCCCCACCCACCCATCTCCTCTAAATATTACATTCTCCCCTCTCCTCTGGGACAATATCCCCACCTGGGGGACCAGAGCCCACTCCCAGGTTTAATTCTGCTAAGGGCAGCAGAAATCATCATGGCTACCAGTTACTGAGCTTTTGCCCGATGTCACATTTAAATCGACCTTTAGATAGATAAGAACAGTGATAATGAGGTTGAAAATAGTCACAGCTAACACTGACTGGAGTTTCTTCTGTCCCAGACATTGTACTTGGCACTTTAACTTAGCTCAGTGAAGTAAGCATCATCCTTTCACAGGAAACTGAGGCACAGAGAGGTTAAGCGACTTGCCCAAGACCACACAGCACTGGACCTCAAGAAGCTTGGATTTCAGTTGGGAGTGTCTGACTCCAGGTTTGTGCGCCTGGCCCCCGAGTTGTTCCCAGATTACACAGACCAAAAAAAAAAAAAAAAACACACAAACCTCTCATCATGACCAGCTGCGACTTTATGGGGGATTTCACAGCATTTTCTACTTAATTTCTCTTGTCTACTTGGTTACACAGTCGCTCCCGACTCTTTGTGACCCCATGGACTGTAGCCCGCCAGGCTCCTCTGTCCATAGGATTCTCCAGGCAAGAATACTGGTGTGGATTGCCATTTGCTTCTCCAGGGAACCTTCCTGACCCAGGGATCAAAGCTGAGTCTCCTTCATTGGCAGGCGGAGTCCTTACCGCTGAGTCACCAGGAAAGCCCTCAATTTCTCATGACTCCTCAGCAAGGTAGGAAGGTGGGCCAGATGAGTCCTGCCCACATCTAGACTCTAGAACTTTCTCGTGTACAAAGACACTGAAAGCCTTGAGGTCAGCGAACTTGGCTGCTGTACTTAAATCTGTTGCTAACTGGCTGTGCAACTTAAGGAAAGTCACTTAGCCTTCCTGAGCCTCCTAAATAACACATTAGGGTCATTCTGTTTTTTGGGTGTATTTTGGATGGGGAGAAAGAGCAACTTCAGGGCCACGGATTTTCAGAACCACCCCAGGGTCTCAGACGCCTCCTGAATGTGGAGGAAACGTGATTCAAAAGAGCTGCCCGCATAGAGGGGAAGGGGCAGCCAGGCCCGAAGCCCACTGGAAGATTCTTCATCTATAAAGTTTTTGTGGGAGCTGAGGGGAACTTTACAAGCGGCTCCAGACAAGGGGTTGTCAGGCGGCCCAGCCACAGAAGACGCAACGAGGCAAAGATGCAATTTCAGGGCAGCTCTTATTCAAACAGCAGAAAAAATTGTCTAAACATTGGCTTGGCGGCCAAGGCCACAGGGGCCTCCTGCAGTCTTGTCATTCCACGAGCTGAGAAGAGTGAACCACACGGCCCTGCAATGCAGGGTTCTCTGCCAGCCAGGACCCTTCAGAGGTGCGACGTGTCCTTGTCTGCCGGCCCCGTCCACTCCAGCAGCCTGCCCGGAAGGGACTTCTTACCCTGAAAGGGCTGCTTCAGAAGAAGCAAAGGGAAAGATGAGTGAGAGCTGAGTGTAAGCGAGAGCTAGGAATCGGGGGGACTACCCCACCCCTAACCCTGCCAGGCCAAAGTCATGGCTGGGGCTGGCCAGGAAAATCAGTGCGTAGCAGACTCCACCAGGCCCTGTGTCTGCCTAGGAGCAATGCTGGGGGAGTGGGGATGTGGGCCTGGGGGGCGGGGAGAAGGACTCTTCTGGGGATCAGTTTGGTTCTCACAATAGCTCTGCAGGGCAGGTACTGTTATTCCCCTCTTTGGTATGAGAACAGGGATGCTCAGAGGATAAGGTGGTTGCTCAGTTATACGGCCATCAAGCTGGAGAAAGGAAATGGCAACCCACTCCAGTATTCTTGCCTGGAGAATTCCATGGACAGAGGAGCCTGTCACAGTCCATCGGGTCACAAAGAGCCGGACACAACTGAGTGACTAACACACACACACAACACAGCTATCAAGCAGTGTTTTCAAGTTTTCAATCCAGGACTCAAAGCCCATGAACTCCTGCCTCAGTGTGTCCCATGGCCGCTGCTGGGCCCTCAGTGAGCCCCAGAAGCAGGGTGTGTCCCCGCGTTTCCCACCAGACAGATGGAGGAGGTTCCCACACACAGTTTGCACCAACAGGAAGATGTCCTGCCTTTAAGACAGCAGAGGCAGCCCCGTGGTGCACACTCATAGCACCTCTCGCACACCCTGGCGGCCACAGCAGACGTTCCCAAACAAGCCCCAGGGCTCCTCTGGCTACTGGGGTTCATCTGACTTGCCCAACGGGGTGGCCAGAGCCCTAGAACGTGGGCCCTCCAGGAGCCATCCTTAACAGTGCCAGACAAGACTTGGAGGGTCAGTCCCCTGGGGTTGCCCTCCTCCATGGAGCAGCTGCAGGGTGGGTTCTGCTCATTCTCTGGACCCTCTGGGGACCCAGCCCAGAAGCCCACAGCAGGGACCGCCTCACTTCCCCCACTTTGCCGCCTCTCCTTTGCTTCCTGCCTCACTTCCCTTCTCTGGACTCGTCACCCATATCCATCACTTGAATCACATCCTGTCTCAGGCTCTGCTTTAGGCAAACCTACGTGCAGGGCTTCCCTCGTAGCTCAGTCAGTCAAGAATCCACCTGCAAGGCAGGAGTCCACTGGCCATGCTGGAGACCCAGTTCGGTTCCTGGGTTGGGAAGATCCCCTGGAGAAAGAAACGGCCACCTACTCCAGTATTCTCGCCTGGGAAATCGCATGAACAGAGGAGCCTAACTTAGCAACTAAACCACACCACACATGGAGACAGCAACCCTGGAAGTCATAGGCGCTGTGTCAAGGGGGCGCTGCAGGCCCCACTTGCCCTCACAGCCCTAATTCTGAATCCTTCTTTTCTCTTTTTTTATTGGAACATAGTAGCTTTACAATGTGTCAGTGTCTCCTGTATGAATCAGCTGTAGGTACACATACACGCTCTGCTTCTTGATATGTGTGGAGGATACGCTGGGCCCCTCCCTCCCGGCCTCCCCCACCGCGCCCCTCCAGGCTGTCCCAGAGCCGAGCTGAGCTCCCTGCGCTGCGTGGCAGCTTCCCGCCAGCTGCCTGTTGCACGTGCACAGCAAATGCCAGTGCCACTCTGCCAGAGTCGTTAACTCCGCCTCTCTGGATTCCCCCTCATGTTTAGTTATCTGGATACTCATCTGGCACTGTTTTCACTTCCATCCTTACCTTGCTGTGGGGACTGGACTTCAGGGTCATCCTCCAGGCTCCCTTTCTACTCAACTAGACACGACCACTCCCGCCCATGAGGCCACCCTCTTGGTGACAGAATATCCAGGCCTGCTGCCTCCTTCTCCCTTACTCTTGCTTTATGAATTGTCTACAGTGTCTCAGCCTCATGAATGAGGTCACACAAAGGGGAAGTTGATGTTGACCCCCATGAGTCTGGTTTGGGCCAGCAGGTGGACAGTGATGTCAGTCACCAAAGAAGACCTTAGGGTGAAAGAAGTTTTGGTAAAAGAAAAAGCATCGAGTTAAAATGCCAGAGGGACAACCCATGGTGATATCCAGGGAGTGAGCGGAGCTATGGAGCTCAGATGAGGTGTTGCTGAGAGATTTCCATCACAAGGCAGATGGGCTAAGTCATCAAGTGGGTGAGATTCCCAAAGGCCAGGGCCTGACTCAGGATTTTAGGGGCCAGGAGCTTATACAATTTGGGATGGGGGTGCTTATTAAATGCACACAATTATGAAACCAGAATTGCAAGCCCTCTCTCAGACCCTTGGAAGGGATCCTTACTGAGTGAGGGACACTAAAGCTTAAGTTTGCTAACTTCACAGTAAACTGGCCTCAGAGTAGGGGGCTAAGAGACAGGTACATTGTGGTGAATGCATTTCCTAATGTTCTGTCTCCTCACTAGAGTGTGAGCATCCTGCGGTGTCGAGTTATGTCAGCTTCACCTGTGGTCCCAGTTCCCTGAACAGTGAGGGGTTGCATCAGCAGAGTTCAGTGCAAGAAAGAGCAACATGCCTAGGTATTTTTGGCAGGAAGGTATTCAGTATGGAGGAATAGGTGCTTACAGAACTGGTGGAACAGCTGCATGTGTAGAAGTTACACTTCTGCTACTGGGGTTTTGGCTTCAGTAGTCACCACTGCTTCAGTTTGGGCCTCAGAAAACAGATAGATATCCCTGCTGGTATCCCAGCAGCTACACACCCAGGAACTGATAAGTAGAGCAGGACATCAAGTGTGACCACTGCAAAATCTTAGGACAGCCAGAGCCTGCCCATGCACTACCACAGCAAGAACCCTGCTTTCCAAATCTTTTACAAGCTGATCTCACTAGCAAAATCTAAATTATATCCAGAACCCAGCAAAGGGGAGGCTCGATAATGAGATTTTTATCCTTCTAGCCTCAGGGAAACAGCGGGGTGGGGAGATCTTGGAGGGGGCACAAGTGACTGCCAAGTGTCCATAAATGCCCATAAAAAGTATCAAAGACATGGCACAGAGCGGGTGCTGTATTCATGCTGTTCAGTAGCTCAGTCGTGTTCAACTTTTTGGAACCCCATGGACTATGGCACGCCAGGCTTCCCTGTCCATCACCAACTCCCAGAGCTTGCTCAAACTCATGTCCACTGAGTCAGTGATGACATCCAGCTATCTCGTCCTCTGTCGTCCCCTTCTCCTCCTGCCTTCAATCTTTCCCAGCATCAGGGTCTTTTCCAATGAGTCGGCTCTTCATATCAGGTTGCCAAATTATTGAAGCTTCAGTCTCAGCATCAGTCCCTCCAATGAATATTCTGGATTGATTTCCTTTAGGATTGACTGGTATTCAAATCTACAAGCAAATCACCCCAAAGCTTTGCATTCTGAAACAACAACATTCACCATCTTACAGTTTCTGTGGGTCAGGCAGCCAAGCATACCTCTGCTGGGTGCTCTGTTTCACAGCCTCTGCCTGGATGCCATCAAGGTGCCAGCCCAGGGGCGGTAGTCTCATCTGAAGGCTCTGCTGGGGAAGGAGCTACTTGCTCAGTGGTTACTGGCAGAATTCATCTCCTCATGGCTGTTGGTTGGGCCTCAGTTCCTCACTGGTTGTTGGCTGGAAGCCACGTGGCTTCTCCCACGTGCCAGCCGACTTCATCAAAAACAAAAGCCGAGACGTCAAAGAAAGAATCTGCTAGCAAGATGAAATCAGACTTTTAGAACCCGATGATGAAAGTGACTTCACGTCATTTTTGCCATATTCTCCGGTTAGCAGTGAGTCATCGAGTCCAGCCCACACTCGAGAAGAGCTGCTTATCCAGAGTGTGAATACCAGGAGATGGGGATCACTGAGGGCCATGCATTATGTTAACCAACCATCATGCTAACAAACACTTGGTGAACATCTGGCTGATGTAAGGAAAAAGTGCGGGGGGTGGGGGGGGCTCCCTGGTGGCTCAGTGGTAAAGAGTCTGTCTGCCAGTGCAGGAGACGCAGGTTCAACCCCTCGTCCAGGGAGACTCCACATGCCTTGGGACAGCTAAACCTGTGCACCACAGCTACTAAAGCCCACAGTCCTTCAGCCCATGGTCCTCAACAAGAGAAGCCACAGCAACGAGAAGCCCATGCAACACAACCAGAGAGCAGCCCACGCTCACCAGAACCAGAGAAAGCGCACCAGCAGCAATGAAGACCTAGCACGGTCATAAATAAATAAATTAAATTAAAAAAAAATTTTTTTAAGGAAAGGTGAAGGGAGCCTGATATACCTAAAGAGGGCCATCTGGCGGCCCACACAGTTTCACCTGGTCTTGGGATCCTGATGGAATCACCTGGCTTAGAGTTCCCAAAGGTGATCAGCCTGGGTGAGGCCAGAGGACAAAGTGGGGACACCTCACTGAAACCCACTCGTGCGACAGATGGATGAACACCAAATATCCTTTATAATGAGAAAGGCGACGGCCAGGTGGACCAGCAGTTTGAATCAGCTGCTGCACGTCGTATCGTCGCAGTAATACGACCTAACTTGTAGTATTCGACATAACTTTGCCTTCTCTTCTAAAACTTTTATTTCCCTATGTCTCTTTTTCCATTTTTTGGCCCCAACATCCACACAGTAGACTGTGGCAATTCATTCATTTGGACACACTCGAGTGCTAACTAGGTACCTTGTTAAGTAAAAGGAACACAGAAGCAAGAAGGCCATGGCTCTTTCTTTCTAGGTCTTTGCAGACGCAAGGTGGGGACGTGAGCACTCTGATAACTAGGCATGACGAGAAACAAGCATGGGGAGGGGGCCTTGAACTCTGACCTAGAGGAACAAGAAGGCTCCCCATGGAAGTGACTCCTAAGATGGGTTTCAGGCACGGTTCCCCAGCCTCCTCCTGGAACATTTTTTATAAACAGTGCCCTGTTTGGGGGCACCTTATTTTAGTCTTTGTTTAGACTAAAAAGAAAAGCAGCTTATAACTTACTTATCCTTAATGAAGTTTGATTAGCCCAGGACATCAGCCAACTGGAAAGAAAAATCAGTTCTTTGACTTTCAGAATGCTTGCTTCGCATAAGGGAAGCCAACACTTTGCCTCAGTGTTTCCATCTGTAAATGGGGCTGATCATATTTTGCATATACTTACTTGATAAAATCATCAAGGATGAATAAAAACAAGGTTCCCAGACAAAGTCACTTTTTGAAAAGTGAGCCACCCTTCTCAGTAGCTTTGAGGATGTCAGGATGAAAGAAAAGGCATACATAAAATTTTATGATTCTCTGTGAACAAAGTAGGCCAATCAATTTGTGTGCTTAATAGGTGACTGACTAGAAGACAGAGATGAGAAAGCTGTGCAGAGCCAAGGAGGGAACCAGTGAAACTGATGAGAACCCAAGGATGATTTACAAAGGCAAGAACAAGGGATGGAAAAATCAATAACACCATACACAATGGAATATGCAGGTGTCAATGAAACTAGTGTTTACAAAGCAGCTTTAAGGACATGAGAATATGCTTGACTGAATATGAAAAGAAAATAGATGCAAAATTGTGTGCCTAGAGGCATGAAAATTATTCAAAAGAAAATATATGTGCAGAGGAAAAGGAGTGGAAAGAACTTTGCTTAAATAAAACCACTCGGTAGTGGAACCTCAGATTTTTTATTTTACATGTGAGTCTTCAGATTTGCCAGATTTTCTAGGGAGGGTGTGTTATGCTTTGAACTCAGAAAAGAGACATGTTTAAAGGTAAAGAAATAAGACCAGGGAGAGGCAGAGGAGAAGGGGAATGGACGACCACTGGAAAAGATATTGGAAAAGGAGAAATCCAACGTTTCTGTTGCTTAAGGTGCCCAGTGGGTTATGGCAGTCCTAGGAAATGAACACACCCACCCTGCTCCAGGGTCATTTAAATTCACGTCTCATTTAAATTCAGGACACAGTGGCAGGGCCAAGTGAGATGCTGTGATTTACCAAGGTGTCTTAGCCAATGAAATGGTGGCTTTTAAGAGAGGCAATTGATAGAAATAAAGGGAATTGAAAAGTGTAAAATTTTAAAGAAATCAAGTACTGTGTTCTGGTATTACAGTCAATACTGTGACACTGACTTGAATGGGTGCTCAAGTCAGTGGGACTTTTGCAGCCGTGGAGTCAGCGCATGCGTGCTTTTGCTCAGGTGTGTCTGACTCTTTGCGACCCCATGGACTGTAGCCCACCAGGCTCCTCTGTCTGTGGGATTTCTCAGGCAAGAATACCAGAGTGGGTCGCCATTTCCTCCTCCAGGAGATCTTCCTGATCCAGGGATCGAACTCACATCTCCTGCACTGGAAGGTGAATTCTTTATCCCTCAGCTACTTGGGAAGCCCACGGAGTCAGGGTGCAGATTAAATTTCTCAGCACTATAACAGCAGCACAATCTCCCAGACTCGGTAACAGGGTAAAGAGCTGAAGACGCTAAAGTCCGTGCCCCATTCACAGGGCCTCCACACTCTTCCGTTTTGGAGAATCCTGGATGCTTTCACACCCAGTCATTTTATGGAAACACAGACACACACTTAGACGTATATACATCACCACCTCCAGCCACTGCTACCCTAGATGCCTCTCAGTCTCCCCCGAAGACACAGGTGCCCACCCGGGCTCTGGCAGATCCTGGCTCTGCCACGTTGAGCAGATCCCTTGCCAGATTCGAGATGAGACCTGAAGGCTCTCCCCATGCTGCTGTTTGCTCTCTAAGCACTCTGCCAAAAGCCTGGGAAGGGGGTCCCTGAGGAGGCACTGTTCCTTCAGAAATTAAAAGAACAAGGACACAGAGAGTAGAGCCACTCTCCGGTCCAGCTCACCTGGACTGGCAGCTTGAAGGAGAACCACACCGCTGAGCCCAGCCTGAATGTGTGCCCTAGACGACACACACACACCGTGAGAAATAATTCTGACCGCTGAATGACACCAAACTCTGTGGTTGGTTGTTACATGGCATCATCAGACCACAGTTGACTGATACAGGATATTCATGGACCTTAGAAGCGCTTGTACATCATTACACATGCTTCAAAACCGTATGGACTGTAGCCCGCCAGACTCCTCTGTCCATGGGGATTCTCCAGGCAAGAATATGGAGTGGGTTGCCATGCCTCCTCCAGGGGATCTTCTCAACCCAGGAATCGAACCCGCATCTCTTACGTCTCCTGCTTTGGCAGGTATAGTCTCTACTACTCAGCCACCAAGGCTTTAAATTGGTTTCCTGGTATGGCTTGATGCAGCGGGTCGTGGGGAGGGGGAATCCCTTGCCTTTGTGTTAAAACCATAGTAACAACAAAAATAGCAGCCTTAAGAAGCAGAAGAAAAGGAACTAAAAGCATAGCCTCTGAGTTCAAATACAAGTATTATCCCTCACTAGCTGAGTGACCTTGGGCAAGTAACCTCTATGTTCCAATTGCTTACTCTGGATAATAATATGTCTAAATTATAGGACTATGTAAATACTGACTGAATTTTTACATGTACAGCCTTATGCAGTATCTGACACTCTGAGTATACATTGAGCACCTACTGCATACCAGGCTCTAGGCTGGGTGCCCTCACCCTGCTACTGGTTAGCCTCCCAATAAATTTATCAGCCTAATTTTGCCACTTAGACCAGAGAAGTTAATCTGTCCAATGCTTTCCATCTACATATCTGCCCCATAGCCTGAAATCTGGAATGCTCTTCCTTCAGGACCCCTCCCCTATATTCCTCAGATCTCAGCTCAGTTGTCACAACTTCAGAGACATTCTCCTAACCTTTTCCACCCAGCCCATTTCCTTATCATACACGTTCACAATACCAGGTACCTGTCTTGTGGGGCTATATCAGTCAGGATAAGCCAGACTCTGCTGCAGTAACAAATAAGCCCTCATCTCAGTGGCTGATCAAAGGTTATTACTCTCTCATGCTGCAGGTCCATTGTGGGATGGTGGGAGGTGGGGGATGGGGCTAATTCATCATGGTCTGGAACCAAGGTCAGTCAGAGGCTGCATCTTGGCACATGCTTACATATCCACTGAAACAGCTGGAAGAGAACAGGGCAATGGTTCCCTGGCTTTTAAAGCTTCCAACTCATCACTGAGTCACATGACTCCTATGCTCATGTTTCATGTCCAAAGCAAGTCATGGCCAGGCCTCACTTCAAAAGAATGGGAAAGTGCAACCCTACCACATGCATGATGAGAGATGGGGAGACCACCTCTCCAGAGAACATCACTAGTAACTGCCATAGTGGCAGTTACCCCAGGTGTGAATTGACACGCATTTTCTTGACTGATTTATGTCAGCCTTTCCCCCTAAGGCTATATGCTAGAAAGAGGGTCCCTGTCTCGTTTTGCTCATCCTTGCATCCCTGGTGCTTTGCACACTATAGGCACTTAATAGGTATACTGAGTACGTTATTGTAGTGATTCCAACTTCACCCCATGATAACATCTGGATTTGAATCTACGTCCAGCTAACCTCTTGCTGTCTCTATGGAGAGCAAGGAGATCGAACCAGTCAATCTTAAGGGAAATCAACCATGAATACTCACTGGAAGGACTGATGCTGAAGCTGAAGCTCCAGTATTTTGGTCATCTGATGTGAACAGCTGACACATTGGAAAAGTCCATGATGCTGGGAAAGATTGAGGGCAGAAGGAGAAGAGGGCAGCAGAGGATGAGATGGCTGGACGGCATCACCGACGCAATGGACGTGAACTTGGGCAAACTTCAGGAGATGGCGAGGGACAGGGAGGCCTGGTGTGCTGCACGCAGTCCATGGGGTAGCAAAGAGTTGCACACGACTGGGTGGTTGAAACAACAACAGCTAGCTAACATAAACATTTTTCCTCATATCACTGTACCAAGATCTGAATGCTATCAACTATAGCCTAAATTGGGTATCCTCATTTCAAGTAAGTGTATTTTTGTTTGTTTTATTAATTCTGAAAGCATTCAGATAGGAATAATATGATTAATTCATGTCTCAGTGGGGAATTAATTCAATCAGATTTTTTAAATTGAAAAACAGGGTTTGGTTCTCCCTCAGAAACTGAGTCTGGAGCATAGGAGATGGGATGGAGCATGGGATAAAGAATGAAGAACAGGAAGGAGGGAGGGCTCGTTTCAGAACAGTTACTTCCTGGCAACTTTTGAGATGAATGGCAATCTTTGGCCATTTCCTAGTTTTGCCTACTGTGGACTCTGGCTGTACAAAAGGAAGCAATTCCAGCTGGACAACCCTGATTCCTTCCTTAGAAGGCCCGAGCTCAAAGAAACTGTCATGGGACTGCAAAATTCCGTTCGAGTATACAAGTAAGACAGGAATTGCTCAAATCTAACTTTCCTTTTTCTTAATTGTGGTCAGAAGTCATTTGGCCTAGAGTAAGCAGGCCCTGGTTATGAAACGCTTTTACTTAAAGCTGCCCCATGCAACACCCTGTTATCCTCAGGGCCTTGTGCAATGGGATACAGAGGCGCCCTCTTGTGTAGCACCTGAGAACTACAAGCGCAGCACAGCCATCATTGGACAAAGCTCTGTTTTGCAAAAGGTAAGCATTCCTAAGGCCCTTTCTTTTGTTGCCAACCACTAAAATCTCAGACTCCACGCAGAAAACCTAAAAGATGCACATTAGCATGGGATTCTTAGGAATAAGGGAACAGAAAGTACGGGAAGAATTGAGCTATGGTCTGACAATCACGTGTTCACAGTAAGGAAGCTACTTGTCTATTTTCAGTAATCATGACTTTTCCTAACTGCCAGCTTGAGCTGCACAATGAACAAAGAGGAAGAATCTCCTGTTTTTGAGGAAAAGAGAAAACATACTTGGATAAATTAGGAGTTTGTGACTAACAAATGTATGTATACACTACTATATATATTAAAATAGATAACCAGCAATGATCTGCTGTATAACACAGGTCAATATAGTCAATATTTTGTAATAACCTATAATGGAAAAGAATCTGAAAAAAATAGTAAATATGTATATACAGAGGAATCATTCTGCTGTACACTGGAAATTAACATGTTGTTAATCAAACTTTAATTTTTAAAAATAATTTTGAAAAATTTCCAAAAAAAATTTTTTTTTATTAAAGACATCCTTGGAACATGATCAGAGTTAGGGGCAAGGGTGGGGTTGGGAGTGATAATTCCACACAGACATTTTGCTTTGAGAATCTAAAGAATTCAGCAGAGAGACTTTTTTCTGAGATGAACAGGCATGTTTTAAACTGGTCTGTGATTTCATCTCCTTTTTGGTTTTCAAAAGCCTGACTGGGGAGCATACTCAGGTAGAGCATTTATATTTTAGCCTGAGGATTTCCTGTCCCAGAAAAGACATTTCTGCAGACTTGACTACTGGTGACTCAGAAGCACAAACATCAATGCAAGAGGTTTCTAACCTCAAAGGCGAGGCATCCCCAGGCACTTTTATTAGCTTCATCATTGAGGTCGATTTCAATCTAAATTTTTCCCCCAGAAAACACCCACATCCAGCTCCTGCTTGCATCCCAGCAGATAGGGGGCCCCTCTCAGGCCCACACAGAATAAGACACCCAGCTCAAATGCCAAGGAAATTCTTATCAAGTCACAGCTTCTTTCTGTGGGGAGGGAGGCAGGATAGTTGGAATGACTTGAGGCAGATATGATCATAGTCATAAAGAACCCATAATTACCAGTAACATTTACTAAAGAATTAAAGTATAGGAAAAGAAAGAGAAGAAAAGAGAGAATGAAAACAATTAAAGAGTAAGACAGTTCATGCTGTCAGAATCTTATGAATGGGTTTCCAGAGCTTTCTGGAAAGTTCTAGAAAAGTCCTGTTGCCCCTTTGGGATCAGGAAAAATATGGGCTCTCAGAAGACAAACATTGTCCCAATTGAATTGCCCTCCTCTTTTTCTCCAAATGTTACTTGAAAAGAGAAACTTCAAATCAACAAAATCATGTTTTCATTTTGGGGCTCAGAGGGCACGAAAGACTGAAACAGCCCCGGGAAATCCCAATAAGAAGAGAGGTTCTAGGAAAGGGAGTGGCAAAGATGCGAAAGATGTGTGTGAAATAAGCGTGCTCTATGGCCAGCCACTCTGATGCTCAGATGCTCGGCTTTTAGGGAAGAGAAGGTGGTGGTGCGAACCCCCGTGGCAGTGGAGAGGCTGAAGGTTTCAGCACGAACAAACACGGGTAGTGTTCCAAGCTGAATCTTTGCCCACAAAGTGGTGTTTTTGGCTTGGTCCTCAGCTAAATCTTATGAAAAGGCCTCTCTCTAAAGTGCCCTTTGGATGGAGACCAAAAAATTTGCCCTCAATATAAACTACTGGAGAAGTGGCAGAGCCACTATTAAATGTGGTGGAGAGACACCCCCCAGTGTGCGAGTCCCCGGCCCCCTGCTCAGAACAACCACCTGAGGGAACCCGGGGCCCTGGAGACCGATCACGGGCCCCACCGCTCTCTGACACCGTCTGCTTTTCAGTGCAGGCACCGTGTCTATCACAGTAAACCTTTCCTTTTGTTTTTAGCTTCCCTGGTGGCTCAGTGGTGAAGAATCTGCCTGCCAATGCAGGAAGCACGAGTTGGATCCCTGGGTCCAGAAGATCCCTGGAGAAGAAATGGCAACCCACTCCAAGAATAAGCCTTGCCTGGGAAATCCCATGGACAGAGGAGCCTGGCTGGCTGCAGTCCAGACACAGCTTAGCAACTATACAGCAACAGACCTAATTCAAAAATGTTCTTTTCTTTCCTCACTTCTCATTTAATTTGTTGGACAAAACTTCTCTTCCTATGTCTATTTTTAGAGTGATTTCTAGGGAATTAATAGACCTGTAAGTATTATGATTGTTTTCTATTGTTTTCATAGAAATGTCGTACAATATACCTGCCCTTTCCATTTACATTAAAACACAAGCACAAGCCCCCAAACTGCAGGGCAAAGTGGGAACACAGCATGGTGTACAATTAGCTTCAAATCACTGCAAATACCTCCTAATTCTTTTAGCTTCAGGCCCGAGATGCTATCTGCAAGGGGAGATGTTTCAGAGCTCAGGGACCTCCTCCTCTGCAAAATGCCCCCCCCTAAAAAACCACCCTCAGGTCACAGGCAGCCACCTCACCAACCACCTGCTTGGTAGGAGCAAAAGCAGAGGCTGCACGTTGGTGACCTGAGACTCTACACTGACCATTGAATGTGCTCTCATAACATGATGGAGACTGGGCTTGGGTATAGCAGGGGGAGTTTGATCTCCACTGAAAAGATGCTGTGAAGAAATTTCAGTGAGTCTGGGGGCTGGGGAAGGGAGCAGGGCAGTGACGTAGAACCAATAATAGTAAACTCAGACAACCCTGGTAGAATAAAAGGCAGAGAAAGATGTTGAGATATCCTCGTCATTTTATTCTTTGGTATTGTAAACAAATATGGGTGTAGCTCCCAGAAAGTCAGAACTGCAAATAATAGGATGGGTGGATGGATGGATGGATAGGGGAGTGGATGGACAGGTAGACCGGTGAGCAGAAGGTGAACTGGTGGAAGAGTGGATGTGTAGGTTGGCAAGTAAGTAGACAGAGGAGCCTGGTGGCTATGGGGATGAATGGGTAGGTGGGTAAATAGAATAAGCCTTTTCCCATTTTTACATGTAATTTCATTACAGCATTCCCTCTTCAACATTCACAGGTCTTTTATTTTTAAAATTGCCATCAAGCCCTGAATACAGTAAATTAGCCACTCTATATACCCTGCTAGTGGACATATACATTGGTACAACTTTTCCAAATGATAAAACTTATCAAGAATATTTAGAAGATTGGTACATAACAATATTTGCAGCTGCATTAGTCACAGTGGCCAACAGGTAGAAACAGCTCAAATGACCAGTGGCTGAGCAAATGGCAGTCTATACATATGATGAAATAATCAGCCTTAAAAGGGAAGGAAACTCTTTTTCTAAACAATTTTTAATAGTTCAACTAAAAACTTAAGAATGTTAATCAGACTTGCTGCTGATCTAATGCTGACCACTGGTGTTCTGCACGTGAACACAACGTAGCTGATAGATAACTGTTTTCCCAGTGATGGCCCTGGATTGATGGTGCTTTACCCACGTGCCCTTTTAACTTCTCCATGATGACCAAGGACATTGCTTTTGGTTTTCTGTTTTGTTGTTCTGGCTTTATTGAAATATACTTCACAGATAAAGCTGTACATATTTAAAGTGATGATTTAATATGATACATGTCAGTGTATTAACAAATGCACCACTTCACGTGGTGACCTTTTTCTTTTTTGGGGGTGTGTGTGTGTATGGTGAAAACTCTTAAGATTTACTTTCTTAGCAATTTCAAGTACACTGTACATATTGTTAACTATCATCACCAAGTTGTACATTAGATCCTGTGAACTTATCTTAAAACTGAAAGTCTTTACCCTTTGACCAACACCTCCCCATTTCTCACACACACACACTCCCCAACCCCAGCCCCTGGCAACCACCATTCGCCTCTCTGTTTCTATGAGTTTAACTTTTTTTTTAAACAGATTTCATATATAAGTGATCCCATACGGTATTTGTCTTTCTATGCCTGGCTTAATTCATTTAGTATAATGCTCTCCAGATTCATCCATGTTGCTGCAAATGGCAGATTTCCTTCTTTTTATGGCTGAATATTATTCCGTTTTGTTTGTGCGTGTGTGTATAAATCATGTTTTCTTCATCCAGTCACCCACTGGTGAACAATTTGGCTGTTTCCATGCCTTGGCTACTGTGAATGACGCTGCAATGAACATGGGAGTACAGAGATTTCACAATCACTGATTTTGTTTCAGATACAGATCCAGAAGTTGGGTTGCTGGACCACACAGTAGTCCTATTTTTAATTTTTTGAGAAACCTCCATACGGCTTTCCATATGCCCTGACCAATTTACATTCCCACCAACAGTGTACAAAGGTTCTCTTTTCTTCACATAAAAAAAGAAGGACATTCTGATACATGCTACCACATGGATGAGCACCCTCTTTTCCTTCTGCCTTCAATCTTTCCCAGCATCAGGGTCTTTTCCAATGAATCAGCTCTGTGCATCAGGTGGCCAAAGTCCTGGAACTTCAGCTTCAGCATCAGTCCTTCGAATGAATATTCAGGGTTGATTTCCCTCAGGATTGACTAGTTTGACCTCCTTGATGTCCAAGAGACTCTCAAGAGTCTTCTCTAGTGCCACAGTTTGAAAACATCAATTCTTCGGCACTCTGCCTTCTTAAGGTCCAGCTCTACATTCATACATGACTAGTGGAAAGACCATAGCCTTGACTCTACAGACTTTTGTCGGCAAAATGATGTCTTTGCTTTTTAAAACACTGTCTAGGTTTGTCATAGCTTTCCTTCCAAGAAACAAGTAGTCTTCTAACTTCATGGCTGCATTGTTGGAGTCATGCATTCACATGATAAAGAGCTGGCTACTTGAAATATTGCCCACAGGCCTAATCCAACACCAGCGCATGGCAGGCGTACAGTAGACCTCTGCTGTAGAAATGAGTGCTTTGAAAGCTATGAGTGAGCGCATCAACGAATCACTGAAGGACCACATTCACTTGGCAGGTGGAGAGACGAGGATTCTAGAAAGGAAACGTCCCAGGAAAGAGGAGCTTGCCGATATAAAGTCCCACTGTGTGCCTGGCATTCCTTGTCCATCCAAGACCAGTCCTCACCCCTGAGCCCTCGGAGTCAAGGCGAAAGGTTACTGTCCTGCCCACCGTCCTGCACGGGTCCATAGGGAGCCAGACTATGTCCAGGTCTGTCTGCTCTTTCCACCCCTTCCTCCAGGTATCCCTGTGAAACCCCTGAATTGCCCAGTTCTTGAAAACACCATTGTCTTTGCCCCAAGTAACTGAACCCTGGAGAATTTCTGCAGGAATCCAGACGGGTCTGTGGCCAATGGTGGCGAACCCTATGGGTCAGCCCTTTGCGCATCTTTATCTAACAAGGCAGAGGTTCCTGCTAATTGGGTTTGTTCGTGGGTGTTCTACGAGGTCCTACAAATTGCTGTCAATAAATCCGGGACCTGGAGCAATCCTGGAGGCTGACTAGGTTTAAATCTCATCTCGGTTGGGAGTTGATAAGAGCAGCCGCAGGTCCCTTGGAGGGGCCTGGAAGGTACCTGGGAGGCCCCCACCCCACCTATCAGCAGCCCAGCCCCTCCCGGCTCAGTTGACAGCAGCTATTTATGCTCTGGGACCTGGAGACGCTGTTCTTCAAATGACTTAATGGCTGCTTGGAGGGGGTCATAAATTAAGCTGGAATTCCCAGGATAAACATCTCCAGGACTCACCTTGTGGCTGTTCCACAGCGCTGCTTTTGGAGTAATCACAAGTCACATTTTTTTCTGGAGTCAGGGTGTTGGGAGAAGCCCACACAGGCCCTCCTCAAAACACACCAGAGAGAAAAAGGCTCCCTTCCCAGACAGAAACATCTGCTCTGGGAGGGCAACAGCACTGAGGAGGCGGGCGCCTCCACGCGCGGACCACCCCACCCCCACCCCGGTCCAAATCCCCAGCGAAGGCTGTTCCCCTGCCAGCTTCTGCTTCAGGACTTAGCTCTAGCCACGACAGATACAGTGCGGAGAATATGGTTTTGGAAGCTGGAGGCAAGTGTGGAAGCCAGCTGGGGGGAGCAGAGCAGCTTCCTCACACCGTTGAGCCTTGGGGGTCTTCATTCATAAGATGGGAAATCAAGGATGGACCTAGAGAGTGTCCTACTGAGTGAAGTGAGTCAGAGGAGGAGCTATCACATGATAGCCCTTATATGTGGAATCTTAAAAAAGAAAAAAAAAAAGATACAAAGGAACTTACAAAACCGGAAGAGACTCACAGACTTAGAAAACGAACTTATGGGTGCCTGGGGGAAAGATGGGGGGAAGGGATAGATAGGGAGTTTGGGATGGTCATGTACACACTGTTATATTTTAAACGGATAACTCAAAAGGTCCTATTGTATAGCACGTGGAACTCTAATCAGTGTTGTGTAGGCAGCCTGGATGGGAGGGGAACTTGGAGGAGAATGGATACTATATGGCTGAGTCCCTTTGCTGTTCACCTGAAATTATCACAACATTGTTCATCAGCTGTACCCCAATACAAAATAAAAAGTTAAAAAAAAAAACTAAAAAATAAGATGGGATATCAACCCACTCATGTATGGAGTCTGTAATAGACCACTGGGGCTGCCATCACAAAATACCAGATTGGGCCACACAAAGCACAGAAAGTTACGGTCTCATAGTTCCGGAGGCTAGAAGTCCAAGGTCAGTGTGTCGGAAGGCTCGTCTCTTCTGAGGCCTCTCTTCTTGGCTTGTAGAAAGCTTCTGTTCCCTGTGACCTCACGTGGTCACCCCGCCCTGTTTATCTGTGTCCAACTCGTCTCTTTGTCTAAGGACGCCAGTCCTAGTGGATCGGGGCCACCCTAATGACCTCATTCTATCTTAATTAGCTCTTTAATGACTGTCTCAAAATGCAGTCACGTTCTGAGGTTCTGGGGGTTAGAGTTTCAACATATGGATTTGGGGGGACACTGTTCAGCCCATTGCAGTGCTGACTTGAGTGGACTGGTCTCCCCGGCCTTGGGTCCTCCTTCCTGAGAGGATGCACCCACCAGATGTTCTAAAGGCACATTTCCCAGGAACGGGAAAGAGGACTCAGATTTGCTGCACACCCACTCGTTGGGCTTCCCGGGTGGCGCTAGTGGTAAAGAACCCACCTGCCAAAGCAGAAGACATAACAGGCGCAGGTTCGATCCCTGAGTCAGGAAGATCCCCTGGAGAGGGCATGGCAACCCACTCCAGTATTCTCGCCTGGAGAATCCCATGGACAGAGGAGCCTGGCGGGCTACAGTCCATGGGGTCTGAGTCAGACATGACTAAGGCAACTTAGCACGCGTGTGCTGTGTGTCAGATGCTACGCTACGTGCCTCATGTACGTAATACTCTTTGAGTGGAACCCAGTGTGTTAAGGGATTGTATGTGTATGTGTGTGTGTGTGCGCGCACGTGCATGTGTGTGTGCGCGCGCGCGTGCACGTGTGTGTGTGCGTGTGTGTATTTTGTTTCCTACTGGGAGTGAGGAATGGAAATTCCACCATGGGATAGGGGCTTACATGAGTTCTAAGGCCCTAAAACTCAAAAAATGAGTTTTGTTTACATTTATTCACTCATCCAATAAATTTAAACTGAGTTCTTATATGGCCAGGTGTTTTAGGCAAACAGCACATAAATATCTCTGTCCCACTGGAGACCGCGCTCTAGTAGAGGGAACCAGATCATTAGCAGACATAGTGAGTCATGAAATCATTAGGGGAGCAGGTGCCTAGGGTAAACAGAGGGGCAGTACCTCCCAAGGGGGCTGGGGGGCTACACTTTCAATACAGGGTGGTTCTGACAAAGCTGAGCAGGGATGTGAAGGAGGGAAGGGAGGTAGTCATGCAGATGCTCAAACGCAGCATATTCTCGGCACAGGGAACAGCCGGTGCAAAGGTCCTGTGGCTGGTATGACAGAAACAAATGACAAGGAGGCCAGGGGGCTGGCCAGAGTCAGCAGAGGGGAGTCGACAGAGGAGGAAGGGGCAGGTGGTAAACACATCCACATCCGGTATGACTTGGAAGGCCTTTGCCTTCTCCATCAGGGAAATGGAAATTATTGGAGG
Organism: Aepyceros melampus; assembly: GCA_006408695.1. Lineage (NCBI taxonomy): Eukaryota > Metazoa > Chordata > Mammalia > Artiodactyla > Bovidae > Aepyceros > Aepyceros melampus. The sequence goes on along the minus strand of SJXQ01001417.1, from coordinate 273,833 downwards.
GTGAGAATTAATGAGGGGAGGCATCAGGGTAGGCGAATTTGGGAAAACAAATGGGATGAAAAACCGTGTCAAGAGATGTCCGTGACCCAGACCACGTGCTGGCAGACCACTGAGGGGTGACCGCGGTCAATGCCAGGCCTCTGACCCGCTCCTGCGGAAGCCAGAGGCCAGCTTCACAGCTGGAAGGCCGGCTTTTCAGAGCCCGCCCAATAGCACATACTATCAGCCCTTAGGGATGGTGGTATTGGTGTGGATTAACACAGAGAGACCTGATAAATAGTTGATTGAAGAAAAAGAAAGGCCACAAAACCACAGGTGGGAAGCAGCGTAATGAGTGGTTCACGCTGGGATTCTGGGAGCAGGTTGTGGGCTTTGAATCCCAAGGCTGCTGCTCATTGTGTAACCTCAGGCAGACTTCACACTGTGACGTCTCATGTGTATGATCTCATGGTGGCTTTAGAAAGGTGGCCGAATGGACAATCCTGTGCATAGAACTAAAGGTGAGGAAAGATGCTTATCAAACCACCAAGGCCATCATCTGGGGTGGAGGATAACAAGGAATATTGTCGCCCACGGACCTCCTCTCTGCTTATGGATTCCAGAGCCTTGGGAACCCAGACACATCCCACCCCCATCCTCTCCCACCCCACCCCCCACACACCCACAC
>SJXQ01001417.1:124671-265927 GCA_006408695.1 Aepyceros melampus | reverse complement strand
GAATGCTGGAGTGGGGGGGGGGTGCCGGAGTGGGGGCGGGCCCCCCGGAGGGCCCCCCTCCCCCTGCAGACTTCCTTCTAAATTGGCTTCTGCACCCTGCTCTCTGGTTCCCTCCAATCTGCCCCAGTTTGCACAGTTCCTTGGCTTGGACCACCCCCAACTCTGCAGATATCCTGTCCCTGCTCTCTGTCTCCCTGGGACCTGGATTGTCCAGCAACCTTCTTCCCTGACTTTGTGTCCCACCTGCCATCAGAGTGACATGTGGCCCTCTCTCTGCCCCCTGCTCTGCAGGGTGGCTTGGACTGGGTGGGTGAATCTGCCTGATTCTGGGTGTGGCCAGAGGAAGACCACTAGGGGCAGCTTGACTAGGGCAAAGTTCATCAAGCCACAAAGCTGGAATTTTGACTCTGTCCACCTGACTTTGGTGACTCAGGGCTCAGGTGGGGAGTAGAGGAAAGTGCCTGATTAGCTTCCTGTTGTGGATAAAATTGTGTCTCCCCAAAAGATAAATTCAAGTCCTAACCCGCAGGAGCTGTGAATACCACATTACCTGCTACGACGTACTATTACTTGGAAATCGGGTCTTTGTAGATGTAATCTAGGTAAAACAGAGAGCGTTCTGGGCTCAAGTGGACCTAAATCTGATGGCTGAAATGCCTAGGAGAAGACAAAAGTTTGGAAACAGAGACTCAGAGAGGAAGAGATGGTCATGTGAAGACAGAGGCAGAAACTAGGGTGATGCTACTATAAACCAGGAGCCAGTAACTGCCAGCAGACACCAGGAGCTGGGAGACACCAAAGGAGCCCCCTCTTAAGCCTTCAGAGGGAGGGTGACCCCCAACACCTAGATTTCAGAGTTCCAGCCTCCAGAGCTATACAAAATACATGTCTGTTGTTTTTGCCAACTGAAAAAAAAACGCACAACGCAAGAGTTGCGAGTTATATTTTATTTGGGACAAAATGAGGACTGTAGTCTGGGAGACAGCATCTCAGATAGCTCGAGAAACTGCTGTAGAGAGGTAAGGGGGAAGGTCAGCATATATGTGATTCTGGTGAAGGGGAGTTCATGCAATCAAGCACGTATTTCTGCAGAAGGTTTCTGCTAGTCACAAGGAGCAGTCATCACCATGAAGGAATTTAGTGCTTTTCTAGATATGAGGAGATAGAGTTGGGCTCATAGAGCCAGTTCTCAAATATATCTAACCATCTGAAGACCTGTCCTGCTGGTTTTTTTTTCCCAGAGCACAGTTTAGTTCAGTTCAGTCGCTCAGTCGTGTCTGACTCTTTGCATACCCTGTGAATCGCAGCACACCAGGCCTCCATCACCAACTCCCGGAGTTCACTCAGACTCGCATCCATTGAGTCAGTGATGCCATCCAGCCATCTCATCCTCTGTCGTCTCCTTCTCCCCCTGCCCTTGTTCCCTCCCAGCATCAGGGTCTTTTCCAATGAGTGAACTCTTCGCATGAGATGGCCAAAGTACTGGAGTTTCAGCTTTAGCATCATTCCTTCCAAAGAAATCCCAGGGCTGATCTCCTTCAGAATGGACTGGTTGGATCTCCTTGCAGTCTAAGGGACTCTCAAGAGTCTTCTCCAACATCACAGTTCAAAAGCATCAGCTCTTCGGCGCTCAGCCTTCTTCACAGTTCAACTCTCACATCCATACATGACCACAGGAAAAACCATAGCCTTGACTAGACAGACACAGAGTCCCTCATTTCTGCTCTCTACCCTGAAATCCTTTCAGGGGGTGTTGAAAAATCAGCAGCTGCAGCAGCACATGATTTAATCCTTGTAGAGGCAGATGGCAAGTGCCAATCTGTGTTGTTATTCAGTTGCTAAGTTATGTCCAACTCTTTGCGACCCATAGACTGCAGCACACCAGGCTTCCCCAGCACTATCTCCCAGAGTTTGCCAATTTGCAGTTGATGTTTTAAACCACCCAGATCATGGTGGTGAACTGCCTTGCAACCCCAGGAAACAAATGCACCTTCTAAAACTACCTGTGTGTTCCCACCTGGACCAAGCATCTGAACTGGATGGTGGGGCAGCGACTCCCAAAGCTATGCCTGTCCTCTTGGCTGGCACATGGTGCTGAAACCTGCAAATATCCAGCCGACTTGCAGGCTACAGCCAAGCCCAGGGCCACCCTTTCCGCCTCTAGGACTCTATGCCTGGCCACCAAGTCCCCTCCTCTATGGCTACCCTGGGGCTTTGTAGCACCCTACATTGAACTGGGACTGCCTGGCAGGCCCCCAGCCCTTCCCCTAGGTATCCCTCCTCCCTGGAGCATACCTCTCTTCTAGGCCTCTTAGGCTCACCCAACTCTCAAGACCCAAACCCAGGGTCCCACCCCTCAGACTTCATGAGCGGTTCCCTGACTCCCATCCAGCCTGACTTGGAGCCTCCTTCTGTGTCCCCGTGGCCCCTCACATAGCACCTGTCACTGTCGCTTGCAGGATTCACTGCCATGAGGCAGGTGTCACACCTGACCCACTTGGAGGACACTCTCTGAGAGCCCACCCTGCTCCCATGTGTGTGGAATGAACAAGCAACTAATAAATAAGTGTGAGTATCCCAATGCCATCCCGAATGTGTACTCCACATGAAACTCAGTGTTCCCTCGAAGGTCATGGCCCCTACATAGGAACAGAAATAGGAAGGGACACCCCAGCAGGACCTGCCGTGCCCTAGAAAGGCAAAGAGAAATAAAGAGAAAAGCACTCTGAATTCCTTAAGCTGGCACATTGAAGCCAGACCTGAAACATGCTGTCTGAGCTCTTGCTTTTGTGCATTGAAGGAAATTGAATTTTGTCTCATTGGAGAACAGTCTCTCCTTCACACCCATCTTATCAGCCTGTATCTTTGGCTGTTTACTCTCTCCTGGGGGAAGATCCCCTGGAGAAGGAAATGGCACCCCATTCCACAGGGCTTCCCTGGTGGCTCAGGTGGTAAAGAGTCTACCTGCAACGTGGGAGACTCAGGTTCAATCCCTGGGTCAGGAAGATCCCCTGGAGAAGGAAATGGCAACCCCCTCCAGTATTTTGCCTGGAGAATCCCATGGACAGAGGAATCTGGTGAGCTATAGTCCATGGGGTCGCAAAGAGTCAGACATGACTGAATGACCAACATTTCAACCAGTATTTTTGCCTGGAGAATTCCATGGACAGAAAAGCCTGGTGGGCTACAGTCCACGGGGTCACAAAGCGTCGGATGTGACTGAAGCGACTTAGCACACACTTTCTCCTGAGGGAATATTAAGGCAAGAAGGGCAATCTTATTAACCCCCTGAGGGCAACTAGTTTGGAAGGACCCAGCATAGAACATCCTCTCATCAATGCTGCAAAGAAAATTCCAGAGACAGGTTGGTGTTTCATTTATGGAAAAATATCTCTGATCCCTGAATCAAGGAAGACTCTTTCTAAAAGTTCACCAGCCAATAACTTAATATTTCCCCAATGGCCACAACCCACCAGAAGGAGAGTTGGGATAGGCCATGTTCTCTTGTATGAAAGTCTAATTTTTATACTAAACTTCTTGCTAAGCTTCAAATATGCTGCTTTCTCTTGTTCCTTCTGCTGAAACTCCATTCTTGACATGTCTTGGCCCTAGTACCTACTCCTCCTGCTGCGGTGCTGGTGGTTTAGTCACTAAGTCGTGTCCGACTCCTGCGACCCCATGGACTGTAGCCCACCAGGCTCCTCTGTCCATGGGATTCTCCAGGCAAATACTGGGGTGGGTTGATATTTCCTTCTCCAGGGGATCTTCCCAATCCAGGGACCGAACACAGGTCTCCCACATTGCAGGCAGATTCTTAACTGACTGAGCCACCAGGGCTCAGCTTAAATGTCACGTTCTCAGGGAGGCCTTCAATCCCATCCAGCTTATCCCCTCCTGCAGGCCCCCATGTGTGTGAGGGCTCCTAGGTGAAGCAACTATCTCTGCCCCGGTCACAACTACCCCAGCATCCAGCAGCCAGCACAGAGGAGACTCTCAGTATCCATAAAGATGAACAACGTAGCTGTTTCCCTATAGCCCTGTTTCACTGAAGGTCACAAACCAGTGTACCAGCCATTCGGGCTTGGCAGCTGTAACAGAGACCCAGAAAAATAGCAGTTTAACAAGGTAGAAACTCATTCCTCTCTTATCAGGAATCTAAACTCCCTCTATCTTCTCCCTTTGCCTTAATAGATAATGTCTACCTCAAGGCTATGGTTTTTCCAGGAGTCATGTATGGATGTGAGAGTTGAACCATAAAGAAAGGTGAGCACCAAAGAACTGATGCTTTTGAACTGTGGTGTTGGAGAAGATTCTTGAGAGTCCCTTGGACTGCAAGGAGATCCAACCAGTCCATCCTAAAGGAAATCAGTCCTTAATATTCATTGGAAGGACTGATGTTGATGCTGAAGCTCTAATACTTTGGCCACCTGATGCAGAGAACTGACTCATAATGACTCTGATGCTGGGAAAGATTGAAGTCAGGAGAAGGGAACGACAGAGGATGAGATGGTTGGATGGCATCACCAACTGGATGAACATGAGTTTGAACAAGCTCTGGGAGTTGGTGATGGATAGGGAAGCCTGGCATGCTGCAGTCCACGGGGTCGCAAAGAGGCAGACACGACTGAGTGACTAAACTGACTGAACGACCTCATGATCCAAGATGAAATCTCGAGCTCCTGCCCTCTCATCCACACTCCGGCCAATGAAATGAAAGGGGACAGAGGAAGGCAGGCTCCCGCACTTAAGGGTGTGCCCTGCAGATTGTACGCATCACTTTTGCTTGCATCCCACTGGCCAGAGCTTGATCACACGGCCACACCTGTCTGTAAGGGAGTCTGGGAAAGTCATCGTTGGCTGGGCAGTCATATGGCCAGCTAAGAACTCGATGACTGTAGAAAAGGGACAGAACAGACATTAGGGGACAGTGGGCCTACTCTGCCTCCCCTGGAATCATCCTGAGGAACTCTCACATGCCTCTCCTCCCAAATACTTCTCTAACCAATCACTATATCCTTGTCCTTTGATTTTTACAGTGAAAGTGTATTTGGGTTCTGCCCCTTCTCCCCTCACTGCTGTACCTCAGATAACCACGTTCGCTTGCCCCATAGCTGGAAAGTGCAGTGGTCTCCTCTCATCTCTGGTCCTGCCACCTTTTGCCCCCCTCCATCCCCCATATCTGAATCCACCTGGTCCAATCCTGTGGTGGGCAGTTTGGAAATATCTACCAAAAGGACAAATTCATAGAGCCTTTGAATAGCAATTCTATATCTGGGCATCTACCCCACCACTGTCTTAGTCTGTTTGGGATCCTATAATAAACTGCCATCAACTAAGTGACAGACAAGCAATAGGAGCTTACTTCTCACAGTCTAAGGTCAGGGTGCCAGCAGCTGGAACAACAGGCAGTGAGTGCAAGAAAGTTCGGGGGGGTTGTGGGTGCTGGGTGTGCTCAGCTAGTGAAAATGCAGCGCACTACACACATGCACAGAAGTTTTCTAAATTTAAACTTAACATTTTCTAAAAATAAAATAAAACTTGCACATTTAACAGGCTTATAAGTGCTTGAAAACTAACTATGGACCAAGAGCAGAGGAGGATAGGAAATGGATATTATGGCATGATGACATCATGGATGCAAGTGTTTTCCTTTAATATCATTTTATATCATTTATAATGTCCTCTTCCCTTTTTCAGATATAAATGATATCATTATATCATTTGAATAATGAATGAAGCAAGAAGGATGAGGGGCAAAGAGGACCTGGCCACCTCCTCTCCTACGGGGTGATGAGGGCAAAGGAAGAAGATGGTTGTCAGGCCAGTTTGCTCATGCCATCACGTCTTGTCCATAGCCCAGTCAAGCACTGTTAGCCTCATGGGACAGATGAAGACACTGAGATTCAGAGAGAAAAACAGGAATTTACCCAACTTACGCAGCAAGTGAGTGGAACTGCCAGGGTCTGGGACTGGGGATGGGGCAGGTCTCAGGTCGATGCATGCTCCTCTAACCCATGTCTAGCCCATTCCATCCAGCTCAGCCCACCTCGTGTTCCCCTATTCTATGCAAGGTGCACAGAGAAGGGGCTGCAAGTTCTGGGAGGGTCACAAAGTCTGATCATCAGAAGCTGCATCACCCACCCAGAGGACACACAGCTAGGAGCCTTTATGTGCCCCTCACCCAACAACAAATGGTTTTCATTCAACAAGTATTTTTAAAACATCTGTTCTAGGCCCTGTTGTAGAGGCTGAGGATGCAGTATTGCCCTGCTCCCATGAGGCTGTCATCCCAGTGGAGGGGATGGAGAGTGAGCAAGGAAACACGGAGAACTTGGAGCAAGGGAGATGGGCGAGGGCTCTACTGGGAAATGGAGCAGGCCAGGCAAGGAGCGCAACTGTGTCTGTGTCGGGTGGCCAGGGAAAGCGCCTCTGTAGCCGTGGCCTGGCGCAGCGGCCACCATGATGTGAGCAACATGAGTCTCCAAGGGTGAGCATTCCAGGCAGACGGACGAGCAAAGGCCCTGAGGCGAGAATGGGTTCAGTGTGTTTGATGAAGAGCAAAAAAGCCAACGCTGCCAAAGCAGAGGGGCAGGAGCTGGGAAAGAGGAGGAGCTGAGGTTTACACCCTTCACCCCGAGGCCACGATTGGGGTCCTAGATTTATCTGCCTGAGAGGTGAGCCACTGGGTTTTGAGCACAAAAGTAACATGTTGAAAAATGGCTGGAGGGGGATATATTCGTCTCCCAGGGTTGCCAGAACAGATTACCCCAAACTGGGTGACTTAAAACAACAGACATTCACCCTTTCCAGTTCCAGAGGCCAGGAGTCCAAAATCAAGACGCCAGCAGGACTGGACCCCTCTGGAGGCTCCCTTCCAAGCCTCTCTCCTGCCTTTTGGTGTTCCCCATAATCTGTGGGGCCCCGTGGCTTATAGAAGCCTCACTCCAGTCTCACATGGCCATCTTCACCTGGCCTTCCTCTCTGTGTTTCTTCTCCCCTCCCTTCTTTTCTATGGATATTTGTCATTGGCTTTGGATCCCACCTGGGTCACATAGGATGCTCTCGTTTCAAGATGCATTAAAGCCAAACTCACAGGTTCTGGGTAGATGTATCTTTTGAGAGCCAGCATTCACCCACCGTGGGGGCCAGGGTGGACACAGGGAGGGGACCAGTTAAGATGCTCCTTCTCTCACTCAGGTAAGTGATCCTGATGGCTCACCTGGACCAAAAAGGGGAAAGTCGAGTCTCAGCAGGTTTAAGAGTTTTATCAGGAGATGGAATCCAAAGGAGATGATAAATGACCAAGTACAGAGAATTGAGGAAGAGGGCACAGTTAAGGATGACTTAACTGCTGCCCTTCTGGCTTAACCAACTAGGTGCCTGCTTGCTCAGTCATGTCCAACTCTTTGCAACCTTGTGGGCTCTAGCCTGCCAGGCTTCTCTGTCCATGGGATTCTCCAGACAAGGATACTGGAGTTGGTTGCCATTTCCTCCTCTAGAGGAACTTCCCAACCCAGGGATCAAACCCAGGTCTCCTGTCTCCTGTATCGCAGGCAGGTGCTTTATTGCTTGAGTCATCAACTAGGAGGACCATGATTTTAAAATCTTTTATTTCATCCAATCCTATACCACAAAACTTACCCTTCTCACACAACATTGTAAATCAACTATCCTCCAATGTAAAATAAAAATTAATTTTAGAATGTTTAAAAAGTACCCTTCTCCCCTGAACCAATTACCCCAGTTCCCAGAAAGAGCACACTCAATCTCTTAAAGCTGCTCTACTTCCTCACAGGGCCCCAGGAAACACAAGAAGACCTTCGTGTGATTGCTAAGTAATTACTTTTCAACTGTAAAAGTAATTAAGAAATGGCACCAATTTCCCTAAGTGTAATGTAATTAAATCTACTGGCTTGGAAAATCATTTGTGATAAACTGAAACAGCAAAGGATCAGGGGAATTAGGAAAGCATCTGACACTAGGGACAGAGTGTTCTCAGGGACTTTTCCCCTGGAGGGGTGGCGTTGGCAGGTGCAGGATGCGGCTGGCAAAGGAGGGGGTAGGGCAGAGGATGGGAGGGCCAGATGCCAGGCTGGAGGCCCAGCCAGGCAGGGTTACCTGTTGTGGGGGGAGGGTGGAGCCCAGGGATCAGGTGAGTGGCATAGAGTCCTTATCCCAGGAAGTCAAAGGCAGCTTCAACTTTGGTCAAAAAGGTGTAACAGAGGGACTTCCCTGGTGGTCAGCAATTAAGACTCAGAGCTCCCAATACAGAAGAGCTAGATTTGATCCCTAGTCAGGGAACTAGATCCGGCAGACCACAGCTAAGAGTTCACATGCTGCAGCTAAAGCAAGAAAGATCTCACGGGCCGAAATGGAAGATCAGTGAGCCCGCACACCTCAACCAAGACTCGAACAGCCAACTAAACGTTGTTGTCGAAAGCTGCTCAGTGTGTCCGACTCTTTGTGACCCCATGGACTGCAGCCCACCAGGCTCCTCTGTCCATGGGATGCTCCAGGCAAGAATATTGAAGTGGGGAGCCATTCCATTCTCCAGAAAAAAATATTAATAAATAAATAAATATTAAAAAGTAAAGTGAAGGAAGCAGGGTGAATGACTGGACTTGAGGAAGGAAGCTGCACCATGAATAGATGCTGGTGAAATCAGGGTCCAATTGGGTCAGGCCGAGCACTTCAAGACCAGGACTGTGATCAAAAGGCAGAATGTCCAGGGTCTCTTCCTCAGTGGTTCCCACTGCAGGCACAGAGTGTCATGGCCGAAGGGAGCCAGGAGGGCCAAATAGATTTCCAGGATGGACTGAAGCTAGCACCTCTGGAGCAGAGTGTGGTAGAGAAATAGAAAGAAATTTTACATCAGGCAGTGAGCTCTAGGTTCAAATCCTGACTCACAGGATTTGTTATCTTGAGCACTCTACTATGCTCTCTGAGTCTCTGTTTCCTTTGCAACAAGCACATTGTTAGGGAAGGACGGACCCGATGTGCACAATGGGCTTTAGAAACTGTCAAGGCCCACACCAGACGTCCACTGAGGTTGTTGAGAGAGGGTCCTCCATCCTCCGACCCCTTCATCCTGTCTCCTCCCCCTCCCTGGGACCTCTCTCCAGCTGAGACTTCCTTCCACTCCCTCCCCACATCAACCCCCACCCACCCACCCCCACACCCTACCCTATATTCCTCAGTTTCCTTGAATACGAAGAAAAGTAAAGCGTCTCCTTCACAAGGTATTATAAGGATCAAAAGAGCTAATGCATGAATAAATGTGAAGATCAAGCCAGGCCCACACCTCTGCAGGAGAGCTCAGCTATTGTTATTATTACTAGCAATCTAGAAAACAGCCAGCAAAGAGAAGAAACAAAAATCACCATCACCGCCAATCCTCCCACCTAGCAGGAACTATCATTAGCAATCGAAGAATAACCTTCTTGACCTTTCAAAAATGCATATTGTTAATTTATTTCATGGAATTGATCATATTCTTACACACTGTTTGGGGAACCTATTTTTGTCATTAACAATCTACCCTGAACAACTTTACATGTCATCACACTATATGTCATCGTTTTAAGGTTGCCAGATTATTTCTAGTATTATCACATGTGTGTGTAGCACTCAGTCGTGTCTGACTGCGACCCCAGGGACTGTAGCTTGCCAGGCTCCTCTGTCCATGGGATTTCCCAGGCAAGACTACTGAAGTGGGTTGCCATTTCCTACTCCAGGGGATCTTTCTGATCCAGGTATCAAACCCAAGTCTCTTGAGTCTTTTGCACTCGCAGGCAGATTCTTTACACTGAACCACCGGGGAAGCCCAGTATTATCACACATTGTTTAATCAATTAGCAAGTCCAGGGACTGTTGGCAAAGCTGGTCTCCATGCCTTATTTCCAGCTATTTCCCACACCCCAGTTCTAGCCCAGTTTTCCCTCTGGCCAGACCATTCTACAGATCTCTATGAAGTAAGACACGGTTGTGAAAACACCTCCTATTCAAAACACCTTCAGTGGTGCCCTGGTACTTAAGAATTGAAATTGTATCTTCTGTGCCTGGCATTTGAGACTCTCTCCAAAATATTGCCCCAATCCTGCTGGCTCCTAAATCCCCTTGTCATACTCCACAGATGGCCCCAAGGACCCTGATCACTCTTGCTGTTCCCAGAACCCTTAAGAAACTTCTTCCCCCATCCCCACATGTCTTGATCCTACCCATCTTTCAAAACCCAACCAAAGTTCATTTTCTCCCTGTAAAACTTTTCTGCTGCCCATTGTATCACTCAGGATCAGATTCAGCTAGGAGAAACTCAGTACAACAGTGACCTAAACAAGGTAAAAGCTCATCCTCTCTGGCATGAGGATGACCTGAGGTAGATGATACAGGATCTAGTCTGGTAGCTCTCTGGCACCCAGATTTCTTCATTCCTGGGATGAATACTCATCCTCATGGTCCAGTATGGTTGCTAGAGCTCCAGATATTGCATCTACATGCCTGAGAGAAGAGTTTGTTTGTTTTATTTATTTAATTATCTGCACCATGTCTTAGTTGTAGCACATGGAATCTTCAATCTTTGTTGCCGCATACTGACTCTTGGTTGTGGCATGTGAGATCTTCTACCCTGACCAGGGATTGAACCTGGGCCTCCTGCAATGGGAGGGCAGAGTCTCAACCACTGGATCACCATGAAGTTCCAAGAGAAGAGTTTTAAAGACAATGAGAAGAAGAATGCATGCACTCTCGTTCAGGAAGCTTTCCAGAAATACCACACAGGACTTCTGTTTGCATCCAATTAGCAATAACTCGTTCACTTAGTCACCCAGTAGAAAAGAGGCTGGGGAAGGTAGTCATGTACTCATTACAAAGAGAGAAGGAAGAATGGATACTGAGAGACAGTTCAGCATCCCACTGCTAGAAGAAATAGCTCCTTCCTCTAAGTTCACAATGCATCTCCCATAACACCAGGCTCTTACTCCAGGAGGCGGCAGGGTCTAAGGAAAGACAGAAGCTTTGGAATCAGACCTGGGTTTAGATCCTGGCTAGTGGCTTTTTAGCTAGACAGTTTAGGAAACACTTAAAATGTCTCAATCTCTGTGTCTTTAAAGAAAAAAAAAAAAAGCAGTTCTGAGGTCATCAAATAGTCTTATAGGCATGACGTACCCAGGAAAATGTCACATAAGACTCTGATAAATAATCATTGGCCACAACTCCCTTCTGCTTTGTGTCATGAATCCCCATGTATTCCATATACTGCACAACTATTAGAGTGGTTGAATCCAGGCTCCTGACATATGGTAAAGGTTATCAGTAATATTTGCTGCATTCAGCTGACCCCAGTTGTCCTGTCCCTTCTCCTGGGCTCGTTCTGGCTCTGCCTTGGTCAGTGAACTTTTGGCCGCTGGGATGCTGAGCGTGTAGCTGACTCAGTTTGTTTGGGATGGGGCCCTGAGACCTAAATTTTTCGCCTCCCTAGGGCTGAGAATGATTGGTCCAGATATAAAGCCCCTTCCACCTCCAACTCCATAAGCTCTTGACAGAGCAGGAAGCAAGCCCTCAGTAAATGTCATGGTTGTTATATTGGCTCAACTACCATTGCTGGAAAAGGTCAGTTTTCATTCCAGTCCCAAAGAAAGACAATGCCAAAGAACATTCAAACTCTCGCACAGTTGCACTCATTTCACATTCTAGCAAGGTAATGCTCAAAATTCTCCAAGCAAGCCTTCAACAGTACATTAACTGAGAACTTCCAGATGTACAAGCTGGATTGAGAAATGGCAGAGGAACCAGAGATCAAATTGCCAACATCCGTTGGATCATAGAAAAGCAAGTGAATTCCAGAAAAACACTACTTCTGCTTGATTGACTATGCTAAAGCCTTTGACTGTGTGGATCACAACAGAGTATGGAAAATTCTTCAAGAGATGTGAATACCAGACCACCTTACCCGCTTCCTGAGAAACCTGTATCCTATCCAGGTCAAGAAGCAACAGTTAGAACCAGTCATGGAACAACTGACTGGTTCAAAATTGGAAAAGTCTGTATATTGTCACCCTGTTTATTTAACTTCTATGCAGAGTACATCATGTGAAATGCTGAGCTAGGTGAATCATAAACTGGAATTAGGATTTCCAAGAGAAATATCAACAACCTCAGATATGCAGATGATACCACTCCAATGGCAGAAAGTAAAGAGGAACTTTAGAGCCTCTTGATGAAGGTGAAGAGGAGAGTGAAAAAACTGGCTTAAAACTCAACATTCAAAAAACTAAGATCGTGGCATCCAGTCCCATTATGCCATGGCAAATCGATGGAGAAAAAGTAGAAACAGTGACAAATTTTCTTTTCTTGGGCTCCAAAATCACTGCAGATGGTGACTGCAGCCATGACATTAAAGGATACTTGCTCCTTGGAAGAAAAGCTATAACAAACCTAGACAGCGTATTCAAAAGCAGAGACATCACTTTGCTGGCAAAGGTTCAAATAGTCAAATCTATGGTTTTTCAAGTAGTCATGTATGGATGTGAGAGTTGAACTATAAAGAAGGCTGAGTACCAAAAAATTGATGCTTTCGAACTGTGTTTCTGGAAAAGACTCTTCAAAGTCCCTTGGACTGCAAGGAGATCAAACCAGTCCATCCTAAAGGAAATCAATCCTGAATATTTATTTGAAGGACTGGTGCTGAAGCTGAAGCTCCAATACTTTGGCCACTTGATGCGAAGAGCTGACTTGTTGGAAAAGACCCTGACGTTGGGAAAGACTGAGGGCAAGTGAAGAATAAGGTGACAGAGGATGAGATGGTTGGATGGCATCACTGACTCAATACACATGAGTTTGAGTAAACTCCAGGAGATAGATGGTGAATGATACGAAGCCTGGTGTGCTGCAGTCCATGGATCACAGAGTTGGACCCAACTTAGCGGCTGAACAACTGTTGCTAATAAACGAACCCTAAAATGTAGAAGCATCAAACAGTCATTTCTTTGTACTCCTAGTTCTGTAGGTCAGGAAGCTGGGCAGGTTTGTCTCTCTTCCACAACCTCTGAGCACCAGCCAGGAAATTCAAATGGATGGTGGCTTGAAGGCTGGGATCACCTTTAGGCATTTTCACTCCCACAATTGGCCACTGATGCCACCTGTCAGCTGAGTTGTTGGTTGGAACACAGGTGGCCTCTCCCTGCGGGTTTGGTTGGGCTTCTTTGACAGCATGGCATCTGGGTCCCGAGAGACAGTGACCTGAGAAAGCAAGGCAGGCACATGTGGCATTTTATGATCTAATAAACTGGGCTCTCAGTCGCATAGTATCACTTCCACCATAGTCACAAGCCGGCCCAGGTCCAGATGGAGAGACACAGACCCCACCACTCAGTGGGAGCAACGTCAGTGTCACAGTATCGGAAGGACAGGTGGAACGGGAGATATTGTGGATACCATCTTCAGAAAGTACTGTCTGCCACAATATAATAACAAGGAGAAGAGGAGGAGGAAGGGGAAGGAAGAGGAGTAGAAACCACTGTCACCACTGGCATCGTCTGTGATGACCCAGGCCGACACCACGCCATGTGGATCAGCTTTGGAAATGGACACTCTTGGATCTGTCACCCACCGGCCTTGAGACCTTGCGTGAGACCCTTCTCTGTGCCTTATGTTCTGAATTTATACCATGGGGATCAGAATTCTTCCCTCCCAGCCCTGTGTGTTGAAAATGAAAGTGTTAGTCACTCAGACACGTCTAACTCTTTGCGACCCCATGGATTGTAACCTACCAGACTCCTCTGTCCATGGGATTCTCCAGGCAAGAAACCTGGAGTGGGTAGCCAATCCCTCCTCCAGGGAACATTCCTGACTCAGGGATCGAACCCAGGTCTCCTGTATTGCCCGCAGATTCTTTACATCTGTGCCACCAGGGAAACCTCCAACACTGTGGCGGATCTTAAATATACACACAATATACATACAGTTTCTAGGGCCTGGTGTCGTCTCCCTCCACAGTGAGATGCAGGTTTTCTATTCAGGGTTGAATTAGAGCCAGCCTTCCCCATGGACACTTCTGCAGCCTCGTGGGGCGCTCGATCAGGGTCATGGACCACGAGGGCCCAGCCAGCAATATATCCAGGCCAAATTTTCTAATGGAGTCATCGTGGGTCTTTTAAACTTCAACTTCCTGGATGACCATCCTTTGAAGTTCCCCGAGGTGGCTGGAGACTCTTTGCAAACCCCCTTGACGTTCCCCCAGTGGGATATTTGGTTGGTGATACGGCTGGAAAGATCCACAGGAGAGACACGCTGTATCTTTCTTCCCAAACTCCCCAGTCCTCCAAGGAAAGGCCGTGTTTGGTTTGAAAACAGAATGGCTTTATCACCAACCAGAGCCCTGGATGAAATCTCTCCCGCTAAAGCTGAATAAACAGCCCGGGCTCCACTCACACCCTGCTCTTAGGTCTTGGGACCCAGTTGGGCTTATCTAGGCCCTTGCCTTTCACCCCGGGGTTGCTCAGACGCCCTCTTCTTGGAGGTGTGCCCTTGAGCCCCAGAACACCCCACGGGTTGGAGACCTGCATGCTGCTCCATCTCCTCCTGGAGGGAGGAAGAGGCAGCTGGATTCAGGCCTCTTCCTACTCTGAGCCTCAGTGACCACATCTGCAAAGTGGGCATAATGTTGCCTTACCCAGCTGGACCAGGGGTGAGATCATTTTAACAGGAAGCGCTGGTGTGGTATCAGGGAGCCCTAGCTTGATATGCAGAGAATGTGGCCAGGGTGGGATCCAGGCTCTGGCTGGGTTCCAAACATACTGCTTGTGTGCTGGGTGACCTTGGGCAAATTCATTAACCTCTCTGAGGCTCAGCTTCTTCAGCTTGTAAACAGTCTTTTGATAATCAGATTGCTGCAGAGATTAATACAGTGCTTGAATACGTACCTAATGCCCAGATGCTTCATGAATAATCATGATTTATTAGAATTGTCATTATCATTAATTCATTACAGTCCTTTAGGCAAGGACTTATACTTTATTTAATCCCAACACTTTGAGGACACAAAATGGAGCTCCTTAATGTGGTTGTGGACAGACTCCTATAATTTTAGTTCATTTCTAATTTTTAACAGAAATTTTTATTGAGATCACTGTAGAATCACCTCCATTTTTTCATTTTCTTTTTTTTTTCCACAGCGTGTGGGGTCTTAGTACCCCAACAAAGGATTGAACTGGGGGTCTCAGCAATGAAACCACAGGGTCTTAACCACTGGATTGCCCGGGAATCCCTAATTCATATGCAGTTGCAAGAAATTACACAGAGATAACTTATACTCGTCCCCACAGTAACATTGTACAAAAATAATACTGTATAACATTTACAAAATATTTTTTATATTCCCAACCAGCATATTGATTGATAAAATCCACCAGTTTTAATCAGATTTTCCAGTTTCATTTGCTCTTATTTGTATGTGTGTTTGTGTGAAGTTCTGTACAATTTTATCACCTGTGCAGATTTGTGTATCCCTACAGTCAAGACACCACCACAAAACCCCTTTGTGTCATGATCCTATCATTTTGAAACTAGAAAGGACCCCTGGCTTGACTTTACAAGTCAACATAGCACGTAGATTAAAAGGGGCTCAGATCCTGGCTGTATAAGTACCCCTATGTGACCCTGGCAGTGCCTCTTTAATCTCTGTTTCCTCATTTGTAAAATGGGAAAATAAGCACTCCCAGCACACAACAAAGCATCTCATAAACACAAGCTATTTGTATAGCTTCCAGAAGTTAATGATGGAGAAACCCAGGCCCAGGAAGAAGATACTTGATCAAATCACACAGCAAGCTGGAAGCAGAGCTCATGTGGGACCCCAGGCTGATGACTGTACTAATATTCTGCCACTTGTGACCAGGTTCCAGATACTGCCTAGCTGGGCAAGTATCCCCACCAATGACACTGACTGAGACAAATGGCCTAAATTCTACCACCTCAACTGCCAACTCAAATTCAATTCCTCAACTGCCACATCTGCAAAATGGGAATGGAAGTGGGGCTGCAGTCAGAATTTGATGACATCATCCACATGAAGCAATTAACAAATTAAGAGCCAGTATGTGCATAGTTATTATTAATGCTAAGTCCGTTGATATTACTAGTTAGTGGCATGGTCTTAACTGATTTTTTTTTAATTGAAATTATTGTGAGGACCCTGTGGGCTTGGAAGTTAAAGTGAGCAAACATATCAAATCACAAAATTGTACAGGTGGCCCTGCATACCTATAAACTCAGAACTAGCAGATATCGAGGGCCTGCTCTGTGCTAGGTCACTTCAGTTGTGTCTGACTCTGTGCCACCCTATGGACTGCAGCCCGCCAGACTCCTCTGTCCATGAGATTCTCCAGGCAAGAATACTGGAGCAGGGCACCATGCCTCCAGGGGATCTTCCTGACCCAGGGATGGAACCCATGGCTCTTACGTCTCCTGCATTGGCAACCGGGTTCTTTACCGCGAGGGCCACCTGGGAAATCCCAGGTCTGCTCTGCTACACCACTTTATCCAAGGGACTTAAGCATCTGAAGATTTTATTATCTCTGGCGGTCCTAGAACCACTCCCCAAGGGATACTGAGAGAAGACTGAGTAAGGGAATCATGGAACATTATCACAGAATTCACGTATATTCTGTTAGAACTGAAATAAACACAACAGAACTAGAGGCTTTAAGGAACTAAGCCAGGCTGATCCTCTCCAGTGTACAGGGAAAGCACAGTTTCTCATTGCTCCCAACAGAATGTCCTTCTTTTTGCGGCTGGATTAACTCCTGAATACAGAAAACTTCTGATCCTGTACTTGGAGCCTGCTGTTAAAATGTCATTTCCCAAAAACTCAGGTTACAGTCCTCTCTCTCTCTCTCTCTTTTTCTTTCCCTGAGATCACAGAAGGCATTTGGGCCTTTAAGATAGCATTCATCTGGAGAGAGTGGTAATATACAAGATTAATGAAAATCAGCACAATCCCTCTGAATATACGAGAGCTTTTGTTCAATCGTTTGTCCTGCTGTTAATTATGCGTTAGGTGGTGATAAATGCTTTAAATCAAGCAATGCCTTGAAAATCATTGAAATGATTTTCACCTAATTAGGTTCCCTGCCTTGTTCTGAGCCTGGGGGATCCCTCCGTGTGTCACCCTCCTCTTCGGAAATGAAACATGCCAGGGGGATCCACAGACCCTGAGTCCCAGAGGGAAGGAAGATTTCCTGGCTCCCATCGGCTCTGACCCACCCCAGTGGGCACACAGTTGTGAGTGATTTCTCAGAGTGGCTTTGCAGATCAGAGATCAAAAGGAAATTTATCAGTTTCTGTCTCCCTTCAGCCTATTCCAGCCAGACTTTATGACGAGACCCTATCCGCCTTAAAGTTGAGAAGTCCCTGGAACAGAGGGGAACAGGGGGAAAGGCCAGCAAACTGTCACTGTCAGACCAGGTGCAGAAATTGCTGCATGGCCTCAGGAGGGGTGGGGCAGGGAGGGGTGCTAGTTAGCACAGTTCCCGTAAAGGCTCCCCTGCTCTGCTACCTGCCACCACCTCACCCCTACCCCCCACCCAAAGTTAAAACATCATCTGTGCGTCTCAAAGAAACTGGCTAAAGATAAATGTGGCTTCCCTGGTGGCTCATCTGGTAAAGAATCTGCCTGCAATGCGGGAGACCTGGGTTCAATCCTTGGGTTTGGACGATCCCCTGGAGAAGGGAAAGGCTACCCACTCCAGTATTCTGGCCTGGAGAATCCCATGGACTGTCGCAAAGAGCTGGACACAACTGAGCAACTTTCACTTCACTTCACTTCAAAGGTGAATGGACTGTCTGGAGAGGAAGGGGCAGGTAGGGGTGGGGGGAATAACCTAACCTCCCAGAGAACTGGGATCCTTAATCCAAGGCAGACGTGAGCCCAAGACTCTTGTAGCCAAAATACAAGTTTGGGAATCAAATGAGCTCCTCCTCCTGAGGGCCTCCAGGACTGCAATTCAGCCTGTTCTAACTCAAGCGGGACCCTGTGTCCCTTCGGTCACCACCCTTCTTTTCTGCCAGGAAATGCAGACATTAGAAGACAGTTCATCTGCAGGCAAATGACCACAATCCCAGGCTTCCTTGGTAGCTCAGATAGTAAAGAATCTGCTTGCAACATGGGAGATTCGGGTTCAATCCTTGGGTTGGGAAGATCCCCTGGAGAAGGAAATGGCAACCCAGTCCAGTGTTCTTGCCTGGAGAATTCCATGGACAGAGGAGTCTGGCGGGCTACAGTCCATGAGATCGCAAAAAGTCGGACATGACCGAGTGACTAACACACACACTAACATACACACAACCACAGTCCCTAAACTGTGAAATGCTGACCCCAGCACTCTGACATGACCTGATCCTCTGATTCGAGTCTGAATCCCAATCAAGATTCACTACCTCCACCACCTCTGTGGATTCCTGATCCCCTTCTGTCTCCAGGAACTGAAACATCACAAGGACAGCGGCTCCCACTGGGTTTTAACCTCTTGCCACCCTCTCTGAAGCCAGAAGATCCAAAAAGAAAAACGAAACAAGAATTAGTTCCTTCAATAGACACCTCTTGTAGCTTAAAAAAAAAGAAAAAGAAAAAAGAGCCAGCTCACATTTGAAGTTGGAATCTTCGTCGGAGCTTTTCCCCTCCTTTCATCCGGAACAATTCTCCCATTTACGCTACAGAGGGTTGCAGAACCCCCTGAAGTTGCAATTATTTGGACATTTTTGGAACATGTCTGTTAATGATTTGTGATCCTAAGGACTTATTTTGAATTAATTCCTCTTTTAAAGGGCAGTTTGGTCTCCCAATAAGGGGCAGACCCCGAATGCCACAGCCTCTGCCTTTGTGCTAAATGAACTCTTTAGAGGTTCCAGATGACGCCTGGCACCGGACAGAAGGAAGCCAGCCAGAGAGGTCACCGCTCTGGGCCAGCTTCCCGGGACGACTGCCCCTCCCCATCCTCCCCTCCCCCTAAAGCGGTGCCCCCCAGCCAGGCATTTCAGAAATGCCTTTGAGACAACCGGCCAGGCCAGCAAGGCCTTGGTGAGCTCTTAGCAGGGACAAAATGGGAGATGGAGTCTGCAAGCTCCTCAGACCCCCACCCAGAAGGCCCTTAATCACCCCTCCCCACTACTATTTTTTATTGTGGTAAAATAGAACATAAAAATTATCATTTTAACAATTATTAAGTGACATTAAGAACATTCATTAAATGGCCCTGAGTACTTTGGCCACTTGATGCGAAGAGCCACCCATTGGGAAAGACCCTGATGCTGGCAAAGATTGAAGGCAGGAAGAGAAGGGGCGACAGAGGATGAGATGGTTGGATGGCATTGCTGACTCGATGGATATGAGTGTGAGCAAACCCTGGGAGATGGTGAAGGACAGGGAAGCCTGGTGAGCTGCTGTCCATGGGGTGGCAAACAGTTGGACACAACTGAGTGACTTCACTTCCTTTCTTTCTTTCTTTAGCTGTCACCACCGTCCATCTCCAGAACTAAGTCTTCAGCTGTTGCCTCTACCCAGAGAGCTCTTTTTTTGCCTCCTAGCTGGGCTAACGCCTAGTAACTGTCAAGTCTCAACTGAAATGCCACCTCCTCCAGGAAGACTTCTCTGATAGCCCCATTAAACATGTAACTCCCTATTTCCCCCTTCCCCAGCCCTTGGCACTCACCATTCTACATTCTGTCTCTATAAATTTGACTACTGTAGGTACCTCATGTAAGAGCGGAGTCATACACTATTGGCCTTTTTTTGGACTGGCTTATTTCACGCAACATCATGTCTTCAAGGTCCATCTGTGTTATAGTATACGCCAGAGTTCATTTTTTTTTTAAGGCTGAATCATATTCTGTTATGCACACACCACATTTTATCTGTTCGTCTGTCACTGGATATGTGTGTTGCTTCCCCCTTTTGCTAAATGGTGAACGGTGCTGCTCTGAGTATGAGTGTGCAGATATGTGTTGGAGTTCCTGCTTTCAATTGTTTGGGGGTGTATACCCAGAAGTAGAATGACTTGATCATAAAGTAATTCTGTTTTTAATTTACTTATTTTTAATTGAAGGATGATTGCTTTACAATATTGTGTTGGTTTCTGTCATACAGCAACATGAATCTGCCAGAGGCACGCATGAATCTTACAGTAATTCTGCTTTCAGTATTTTTAGAAACTGCTAGACTATTTCCCACAGCGGCTGAACCATTTCACATCCTCACCAACAGCGTGTGAGAGTCCCAGCTCCTCCACGTTGTCCCCACCACTAGATATTTCAGTTTGTTTGATAGTAATCATCCTAATGGATGTGAGGTGGTATCTCATTTTGCTTTTGATTTGCATTTTCCTGATGGTTAGTGATATTGAGCATTTCCTCCATTGCTTATTAATCATTTGTGTCTTTTTTTGAAAAATGTCTACTCGTGTCCTCTGCCCGTTTTTTATTGGGTTGTTTGGTTTTTTGTTGTTGAGTCATAGTTCTTTATATATTCTGGTTATTAACCCATTATCAGATATGTGGCTTGTGAAGACTTTCCCTGCTTTCATAGATTGCCTTTCACTCTGGTAATAGTGTCCTTTGACACACAAGATGTTTTCATTTTTATGTAGTTCAATGTATCGATTTTGCCCTTTGCTGCCTGTGCTTCTTAATCACTCTTGCCTTGAAGTCTACATGGTCTCTCCACCTAGAATGTTCTTCCTTCATCTCTTAGCTGGGCTAACTTCCAGTAACTGCCAAGTCTCAACTGAAATGCCGCCTCCTCCAGGAAGTTTTCTCTGATAGCCCCAGCCTGGGACAGGTGCCCCTCCTCTTGTTCCTAGGGATGAAGGGCTTCCTTCAATTGGAATATTTATTCAATCATATTATAACTGACCTTTCCATGAATATATACATATGCCTCTGAACTTTGAGTTCTGTCAGGACAGGATTTTATTTTCTAATTCATTAGCCAGGAGTCTAATTCATTACTGGAGGTTCAGTGCTTGGCATAGGGAAGGCTCTCAATCAATATTTGTTGATAGAAATAAGTCAGCTTTGTGGCTCCAGATGTTTTTCTTTATAAAGACCTCTTACATAAGAAAGTATCTCATAAATCCTCCCCTGATAGAAATTCTGTTTCCATGTTTATATTAATGAAGAATATCCATGACAGAAACAGTGAGGTTGTCAAACAAATGCTTCTTCTGAATCCCAACAGCATCAATAGTCGTTCCATCTACCACCATGCTAGGTTTGCTTGGAGATTCCAAGAAAGAAAAACTATTTTCTGCCCCTTTCCTGGGATCCACAGCCCACGACTCAGTTCAGTTCAGTACAGTTCAGTCACTCAGTCGTATCTGACTCTTTGTGAACCCATGAACCGCAGCACACCAGGCCTCCCTGTCCATCACCAATTCCTGGAGTCCACCCAACCCATGCCCATTGAGTTGGTGATGCCATCCAACCATCTCATCCTCTGTCGTCCCCTTCTCCTCCTGCCCTCAATCTTTCCCAGCCTCAGGGTCTTTTCCAATGAGGAGCTTTCCGCATAGGGTGACCACAAGTATTGGAGTTTCAGCTTCAACATCAATCCTTCCAATGAACACCCAGGACTGATCTCATTTAGGATGGACTGGTTGGATCTCCTTGCAGTCCAAGGTACTCTAAAGAGTCTTCTCCAATACCACAGTTTAAAAGCATCAATTCTTCGGTGCTCAGCTTTCTTTATAGTCCAACTCTCACATCCATACATGACCATTGGAAAAACCATAGCCTTGACTAGATGGATCTTTGTTGGCAAAGTAATGTCTCTGCTTTTTACTGTGCTGTCTAGGTTGGTCATAACTTTCTTTGCAAGGAACAAGTGTCTTTTAATTTCATGGAGGCAATGACCATCTGCAGTGACTATGGAGCCCCAAAACATAAAGTCAGCCACTGTTTCCACTGTTTCCCCTTCTATTTCCCATGAAGTGGTGGGACCGGATGCTATGATCTTAGTTTTCTGAATGTTGAGCTTTAAGCCAACTGTTTCACTCTCCTCTTTAACTTTCATCAAGAGGCTTTTTAGTTCTTCTTCACTTTCTGCCATAAGCGTGGTGTCATCTGCATATCTGAGGTTATTGATATTTCTCCTGCCAATCTTGATTCCAGCTTGTGCTTCCTCCAGCCCAGCCTTTCTCACAATGTACTCTGCATATAAGTTAAATAAGCAAGATGACAATATACAGCCTTGACATACTCCTTTTCCTATTTGGAACCAGTCTGTTGTTCCATGTCCAGTTCTAACTGTTGCTTCCTGACCTGCATACAGATTTCTCAAGAGGCAGGTCAGATGGTCTGGTATTCCCATCTCTTTCAGAATTTTCCACAGTTTATTGTGATCCACACAGTCAAAGGCTTTGGCATAGTCAATAAAGCAGAAATAGATGTTTTTCTGGAACTCTCTTGCTTTTTCCATGATCCAGCAGATGTTGGCAATTTGATCTCTGGTTCCTCTGCCTTTTCGAAAACCAGCTTGAACATCTGGAATTTCACAGTTCACGTATTGCTGAAGCCTGGCTTGGAGAATTTTGAGCATTACTTTACTAGTGTGTGAGATGAGTGCAATTGTGTGGTAGTTTGAGCATTCTTTGGCATTACCTTTCTTTGGGATTGGAATGAAAACTGACCTTTTCCAGTCCTGTGGCCACTGCTGAGTTTTCCAGATTTGCTGGCATATTGAGTGCAGCACTTTCACAGCATCATCTTTCAGGATTTGAAATAGCTCCACTGGAATTCCATCACCTCCACTAGCTTTGTTTGTAGTGATGCTTTCTAAGGCCCACTTGACTTCACATTCCATGAAAACTGACCTTTTCCAGTCCTGTGGCCACTGCTGAGTTTTCCAGATTTGCTGGCATATTGAGTACAGCACTTTCACAGCATCATCTTTCAGGATTTGAAATAGCTCCACTGGAATTCCATCACCTCCACTAGCTTTGTTCATAGTGATGCTTTCTAAGGCCCACTTGACTTCACATTCCAGGGAGTCTGGCTCTAGGTGAGTGATCACACCATCGGGATTATCTTGGTCATGAAGATCTTTTCTTGTACAGTCCTTCTGTGTATTCTTGCCACCTCTTCTTAATATCTTCTGCTTCTGTTAGGTCCATACCATTTCTGTCCTTTATCGAACCCATCTTTGCATAAAATGTTCCCTTGATATCTCTAATTTTCTTGAAGAGATCTCTAGTCTTTCCCATTCTGTTGTTTACCTCTATTTCTTTGCATTGATCGCTGAAGAAGGCTTTCTTATCTCTCCTTGCTATTCTTTGGAACTCTGCGTTCAGATGCTTATATCTTTCCTTTTCTCCTTTGCTTTTCACTTCTTTTCACAGATGTAAGGCCTCCTCAGACAGCCATTTTGCTTTTTTTTGCATTTCTTTTCCATGGGGATGGTCTTGATCCCTGTCTCCTGTACAATGTCACGAACCTCCATCCATAGTTCATCAAGCACTCTACCTATCAGATCTAGTCCCTTAAATCTATTTCTCACTTCCACTGTATAATCATAAGGAATTTTATTTAGGTCATACCTGGCTTAAAGCGGAATACTCAGAAAACACAGATCATGGCATCTGGTCCCATCACTTCTTGGGAAATAGATGGGGAAACAGTGGAAACAGTGTCAGACTTTATTTTTGGCTCCAAAATCATTGCACATGGTGACTGTAGCCATGAAATTAAAAGTCACTTACTCCTTGGAAGGAAAGTTATGACCAACCTAGAAAGCATATTCAAAAGCAGAGACATTACTTTGACAACAAAGATCCATCTAGTCAAGGCTATGGTTTTTCCAGTAGTCATGTATGGATGTGAGAGTTGAACTGTGAAGAAAGCTGAGAGCTGAAGAATTGATGCTTTTGAACTATGGTGTTGGAGAAGACTCTTGAGAGTCCCTTGGACTGCAAGGAGATCCAACCAGTCCATTCTAAAGGAGATCAGTCCTGGGTGTTCTTTGGAAGGACTAATGCTGAAGCTGAAGCTCCAATACTTTGGCCACCTCATGCAAAGAGCTGACTCATTGGAAAGACTTTGATGCTGGGAGGGATTTGGGGGCAGGAGGAGAAGGGGGCAACAGAGGGTGAGATGGCTGGATGGCATCACCAACTCGATGGACGTGGGTCTGAGTGAATTCCGGGAGTTGGTGATGGACAGGGAGGCCTGGCATGCTGCAATTCATGGGGTCACAAAGAGTCTGACATGACTGAGTGACTGGACTGAACTGAATGGTCTCGTTGTTTTCCCTACTTTCTTCAATTTAAGTCTAAATTTGGCAATAAGGAGTTCATGATCTGAGCCACAGTCAGCTCCTGGTCTTGTTTTTGCTGACTGTATAGAGCTTCTCCATCTTTGGCTGCAAAGAATATAATCAATCTGATTTTGGTGTTGACCATCTGGTGAATCCTTGTGCAGAGTCTTCTCTTGTGTTGTTGGAAGAGGGTGTTTGCTATGAACAGTACGTTCTCTTGGCAAAACTCTATTAGCCTTTGCCCTGCTTCATTCTGTATTCCAAGGCCAAATTTGCCTGTTATCCCAGGTGTTTCTTGACTTCCTACTTTTGCATTCCAATCCCCTATAATTAAAAGGATATCTTTTTTGGGTGTTAGTTCTAAAAGGTCTTATAAGTCTTCATAGACCTATTCAACTTCAGCTTCTTCAGTATTACTGGTTGGGGCATAGACTTGGATCACTGTGATACTGAATGGTTTTCCTTGGAATTGAACAGAGATCATTCTGTCATTTTTGAGACTGCACCCAAGTACTGCATTTCAGACTCTTTTGTTGACCATATGGCTACTCCATTTCTTCTGAGGGATTCCTGCCCACAGTGGTAGATATAATGGTCATCTGAGTTAAATTCACCCATTCCAGTCCATTTTAGTTCGCTGATTCCTAGAATGTCGATGTTCATTCTTGCCATCTCCTGTTTGACCACTTCCAATTTGCCTTGATTCATGGACCTAACATTCCATGTTCCTATACAATATTGCTCTTTACAACTTTGGGGAGCCTGCAAACCAGCTGGGAGTGGGGATCACCCAGCATACCACTGAGGCTGAGATGGAGGTTTAAGCCTAGAAAAGTTAGCTTCAGGAGAAGGAAAGAAAGACTGTGGAAAGAATGAAAAAAAGGGAGGAGGAGAGAGAAAAGAGAATTTTTTTTAAAAAATTCCTGCACTTGCTCTGGGCTGAGTGCACACATTTTCTCATTAACCGTCACCATAGCTCCATAAAGAGAGAGCTATTATTGCTCCCAGGACATGCAGACACAAAAGGGAAGCACAGAGGTCAAGAGATTTGCCCACCATCACCTGGCAAGGATTCTAACTCCCACCTGCCTGGCTGCAGGGCTTGGGTGCTATATGGAAGAAGAAGGTGAGATGGAGGGGACAGAGGACAGATGTTGAGGGCAAGATGTACAGAAGACAAGCTCCTGGAGCTAGACATGGAGGTTCCTGGGGTCACAGGGCTAGAAATGAGAAGAATAGGGAATGGAGTGTCTGCTCCCCCAGGGTTAAGAGAGCACTTCCTTAGCATATAGGGTGAGAGCTCCAGACAATCTTTGACTGTTTTTTCTGGATTCTTCTCCCTGGAAACATGTGCTTTGTAAGTTGCACTCTTTCTTATTGATGTTTGTCTTCTGTTTATTGACCTGTTCCCTTGGAGCTGCTCAGAAAGGTTGTGGCCTGTGGCCGCTTTTCCTCGAAATGGAACCAGAAACTGGGAGCAGTGGGAGCAAGAAGGGAAAGGTGGCACTGTCATGGCTGTGGGTGGCCAGGAGACTGCTCTTGGCCTCGAGGGAACCCGGCCCACCCACAGTGCCTGTCCCTCCGTGGAGCTTTCTCTATTACTGGCAGACCCAGAGGCCTTTCGACAGACTCAGGTCCTCTGCAATTTCCGTGGGCCCAAATCCTTCTCCTGAGGCCTGTGCCTTTGCCAAAATGGGCAAAGGATCCTGTGGCTGGAAGGATAATTGGAGATGCGTGGGCTGGGCAGATGTCCACATCTGACAAGACCAGCACTTTAAACAGCCTGGAGGGAATTTCAGAGTCAGGCAGGAAGACTTCTGTACCAACATCCCACTGTTCCCTGGCCATAGCCTCATTCTGGGTATTACTCAACAGCCCCTCCAATCACACAGAGCCCCATTCTGAAACCATGTGGAAAGGAAATCTTGATCTCACCCACTGCCTGGAAACCCCGCTTTCAGCATCCAGGTCTCGGGGGCAAGGAGGCTGCCATGGTGGCGGGGCTGACGGGCAACCTCTCCCCACCACCCCCTCCTCCACTGAGGGTTTAGCATCCAGACCTGCATCTGGTCTTGCTGTCTTCCAAGAACGCGCACAGGCCTGAGAGGAAATGGTCAGCTTGGAGCGAAATCAGGTGGGTAAAAGCGAAAATGAATCTCCTTTAGGTTCCCCTTGGGCTTCCATTTGTGGTATTACGAAAGCAGGGTCAAGAGGTTGTCTGGTTCATAACCCGGGATGGATCCGCTTCAGAAGCCTGCTGGGGGTCAGCAGGGAGGCCGAGTGGGGCTGAGTCACACTTGCCAAAAGTGGTAAAGCCGGCAGCCCCTTGCATCTGGAGAGGTGGCCCTCCCCAGGAAGGGTCCTTGTCCCTGCTCCAAGCCAGCAGATAACCAACCTCTGAACTTTTGCGTGTGTATGTTTTAACAGCATTGTTGAGATGTAACCATATAACAGTGTTGTTGAGATCTGCCATGTCATCTACCATTTAAGGTATACAATTCAATAACTTTCAGTATATTCACAGGGTTGTGCAGCTATCACCACACTCTAATTCTGAAAATTTTCATCATCCCCAAAAGCAATCCCACACACCTTAGCTGTCACCCCCTTTATAACCTTCCCCACCCCCCAGCCAGACCTAGGCAACCACTAATCTTTCTTTCTCTTATCTACTCAGTTGATTCTGACTGTTTTCTATAGATGGAATCACATAATATGTGTTTTTCCTGGCTGGCTTCTTTCACTTTAGCACAATAGTTTTCAGGCTCACCCATGTTGTAGAATGTAAAAATGCATCAATTTTTTTTGGTGAAAAACATTTCATTGTGTGGGTGTATCATGTTAATTTAGCCATTCATCATGGACGTTTGGATTGTTTCTACCTTTGAGCTGTTGTGAATTATATGCAATGAATATTCATGAACAGATTTTTGTGTAGAAATGTACTTTCAGTTCTCTTGAGTATATTCCTAGGAGTGGAATTGCTAAGTCATATGGCAAACTCTGTTTAATCTTTTGAGGAACTACCAGCCTGTTTCCCAGTGTACCATTTCAGCACACCATTTTGCATTCTTTCCAGCAATTTATGAAAGTTTGAATTTCTTCACATCCTCAACAAGCATTGTTTATTTTCTTTTGCTGATTATTGCCATCTTAGTGGGTATGAAGTTGTGTTTCATCATGGTTTTCATTTGCATTTCCTTGATGGCTTGACCTTTGTTTTTTGAGAGTGTAAATCTGTTTTAGAACTTTAAACCTTTCATCTTTCAACCTAGTCTCCTGGTCTTCACCCAGAGGAGTGGAAACTTTTCCCTGAGCCATGACAGCATCAGCTTCCTGACCACCCTGAAAAACTGGAGGTTCATTCGTGTGTTTTTTTAAGATTCCTCACCACTAACACCTTGTCAGTTGCTCTTCATTGAACTTTACACATCTCTCTTTATAAAAGCTAGGATTCTTCAACAAGTTAATAGCGGGGGGTAGAGGGGAGTGAGGAAATACTGTGCTAAATTTAAAAACACGTGAGACATAACAACCAAATGTAATGTGGGCATTGTATCTCTACCAGGATTTAAACAAATAGTAAAAAGACATTTGGTGGGTATTCTGAGAAAATTGAGTATGTGCAAAGTGTCAGATGACAGCAAAGAGTTGTTTCTAATTATGTTCTGTATGATGATTGTGATGTGGTTAGATAAGAAAAAGTTCTAAACATTTCTAAAGAAAATGTTATTAAAGTAAGTGGGGATAAAATGACAAAATATCTAAAATTTACTTTAAAATATAACAAAAAGGGGAAAAAAAGAAATAGATGAAGCACAGAGAGCAGTTTGGATGATGAAATATTGAAGTTTACTGTTCTCTCTACTTTTATACATGCTTAAAAATTTTATAATAATAAAAACAAACACAATGGAAACACCCTAAGATCTGAATATAAACTATAAACTGAAAAACTTGATCAAATATTTGAGTCCCCGATGGAACACTCTTCATCTATGTTATTAGGTCTGCTACTTGAAAAGTAACTGATTTCAATGTATCATTTGTGCTGTACTTTAACTTACAAGCTACAATATTAGCCAGCGTTTTAATATTGGTTAAGGCTTTTTTTTTTTTTTTTGAGTATGGGGCCTTTTGATTGGCATTTATATTGTTTCTCTTACGTAGACTCCAGCCATAGTATCTCATCTACAGTTTTTGATTCTGGTTTCTTCAAAGGGGAACAAGAAGATATAGAACTGTGGAGCAATCTACATGCTGAATATCTCTATATATTTATTATCTTTCACCAAATACCAACATTTATTCCACATCCCAAAACTGACTGCAAATATCTATAGGAATCTAGCTTAGTTTACTCCTTATAAACTAACCAACAGCTCTGTTTTGCACTCATGGTAATATAGTGGGCTAGGAGGAGATCAGAAAAGCTTCTTCTCTATCTGGAAAAATTTGAATTAACTGACTGATTTCTCATTTTACATTAAGTTCTTTGAGTGGTGGGTACCAGGCTAACAAGTGTGCCGAGTCTGGGGTAGGTCAAAGAGGTGCTGGCAGACCGTAGTTCCTCCCATAAATGGGCATGTGGCTGGGACCAGAAGCAGCATGCAGGGGAAGGGAGCTGGCACATGAGGTGAGGAGGGGGAGCTTTTCCATCAGGTAGTGTTAGTGACTACTCTTTCCTCTCTGCAGATTTAATTTGCTCACCTTGTTCCCACAACAACTTATGCAGAGAATGGGGACAAGTGCCTAAAACTCAAGCCCCCTGGACTCAGTCACAGCCTCTTCAAAATTCAGCTCGCCCTGGGGTGAGGGTGGGCATAGCTGAGTGTCTGTTTCTCACTGGTAGGTGGCTTGGTGGCCACATCCTTGTAGAACATGATGTGCTCTTCATGGGAGCAAGAGAGAGAACGCCTGTGAATCCCGGAACATCAGAGTTGGCAAGGGCTTACTCCAAGCATCCCATTTTACTGGCGAGATTATGTTCTAGACAGAGGGTGGGGATTGTTATCAACTTGACCACTGTGCTGACCACGTTCAGCTAATAAAGAAATGCTAACCACGGATTAATTCCAAACTTCTGCCCTCAGTTCTCTCAAACTTAGAAGGACACTGTGTTTCTGGATGATAATAAAGGAGCAGAGTGACCGCTGAAGTGCTGGCAAAGTGACGACAGCATATGAACGAGACCCACTGTTGAATGAGAAAAGATCTTCTGTGACCTTATAGCACAAAGCTTTTTGCTTTGTAGTTGAGGACCCCAAGCTCGGAGCAGGGAGTGAATGAATTAGCTAAAGAATGAACCAGGAAGAGCCAATATCCTCGAAATTCATCATTTGAAATAGGTGCTACCTGGTTTTCTAAGAGCCTCATGTTGGCTGGGTTAATTTTATCTCATGCATCTCGAGGCTTTCCTGGTGGCTCAGTGATAAAGGATCTGCCTTCAGTGCAGGAGATGCAGGTTCAATCCCTGGGTCGAGAAGATTCCCTGGAGAAGGAAATGGCAACCCACTCCAGTATTCTTGTCTGGGAAATCCCATGGACAGAGGAGCCTGGTGGCCTATAGCCCATGGGGTTGCAAAAGAGTTGTGCATGACTTAGCAGCTAAACAGACTATAGAGAGCCTTTCTCTGTCTCCAGTGTCTGGCACAGCACATAGTAGAATCTTGATAAATGTCCTTTAACTGAATTATGAAGCTTATTATTTAAGGCAACACAGCATAAGGCACAATATACATTCCATACAGAGATTAAAAGGTAGTCAAGACCACAGATGGCTGAGGGGGTAGGACATACTTCCTGAAGGAGATAGCATTGAGGTGGACCTTGAAAAATGTGAGGAATTTTGAGAGGTGGGTTATTCAGGTAGGAAGTGGGAAGAGCATGTTCTCCACAGCGGGAACAGCATGTTAAGGACGCAGAGGGCAGGGTGTCCAGACGTTTGGGAAGTGTCTAGACATCCGCCTCCATCCAGTTGGCTGCAGTGTGGCACTGTAACAGGGGAGTTGGGCTGATGGGCTTGCCACCAGTGGCCCAGAACTCTGTGCTTCATCACCACGAGGCTCTGGAGAGGCTTATCATTTTGAGGGTTGGGAAGGACATACAGAATCCATCATTGGAAAAGAGACCTTGCAAGACAGTTCAGAGACAGGAATTTCCCCACTTCATCCAAATGCTCTGGCTGTACGAAAGGTTAGAAAAACACTGGTGACTGTCTCTTTTGGGAAATACTTTCAGACCATTTAAGCTGTCAGGGAGATAAGCATCCTTATGATGGTTCTGTGATCCAGGTCCATTCTGGCTCAGAAAGTACAAAGACGCACCAAGATTAAATACGCCGGAGGAAAATATTTGCTAAACATCCTCAGATCTTCAGAAAAGTTCAAGAGAAGTTCAAATTTGGAGCTGAAGTTGGAGTCAATGTTGATTTTATCAGCACCTGTTTGCCCAGAGACTTTAGAAGGAAGGCGGTTTGTATTAGTACTATTGATGCTGATGGAGGAAACAGCAGTGACCATTGATTGTCTTCTTTTAGGTTCTTAGGTACCTCTTCCTTAATCTTTTTGGCAACTTTGAAAGGTAGATAGCTTTAGAGGTAAGTGGTAGCTGTTGATTTTGTCTGTTTAGCAAGCTTTTCCATCACCCTCCTATTAGTGGTGGACACGTGACAGGGGATTGGCCAATCATAATCATTCCTCTCCTGGCTACAGTGATAGGACGCAAGGAGTGGGGGACCCAACCTGAACCAATCACAGACCTTTCCCGAGACTTAACGTGATGTTGGGAGAGAGAAGCGCTTCCTGCTGGGCTGAAGTGAGATATGTGGCCACTGCGAGGACAGTACTGCAGTGTGGTCTCTACCTCTGCCTCCCTCACAGGTGCGGGGCCTGAGCACTCATCTCAAACACCTTCTTGCTTTTAAATCTATTTCTCAGCGTGCTCTCCCAGGGAATAGACCAAAGAGGAAGAGAAGGAAGAGGATGACAGTGGTTGGGGGGAGGAGCTGATCTCCAATTTCACAGAGGATTTTTCTTCTAGTCTATAGTATAGTTAAACATAAAAATACAAGCATTCAGGAAGCCCTCAGAGCCCATCCAAAATCTTTATTCGTGGAAAGCTTAAACTGACAACCTTTCCATCAGCTGCCAAGAGGGCTAGGATAGTTTGGAGTGGCTTTGCCTAAAGGCTGAGGAATGACCCAGGTGGCCTCTCAAGCATGCTTCTAGCTTTGAGTCTCTGTCAATTATGTTTTACATATCTGAGAGTTGTTTTGAATGGGTGATTTCAGAGACACTTGTAGTTTCATGGGTTGAGATTCAGTGCCTTTTGCGCTGAGCAGGCACTGGTGATGAGTGCCTCAAAAAACGGATGGGACTTCACTGGCGGTCCAATAGAAAGGACTCTGCACTGTCAATGCAGGGGGCCTGGGTTCGATCCCTGATTGGGAAACTAGAATCCCATATCCTGTGTAGTGTGGCCAAAACTTAAAAAAAAAAAAAAAAAAAAGACAAACTGGGGATGCTGCAACCTTTGGCACCCTGCTAACTCCAGTCAGTCACTGTCACTGCTCCATTGCCAACGTGATCACTGACCTCAGGTCTATGGTGGGCAAGTCCCAAGCAGGCAGTCCAAGATCTAAGACACTAAGAACCCTCTCCAGAGCAGGACAGAGACCATCTCAGCAAAGCTATATGATCTGGGGCTGGGGCTGCCTCACACAAGGGGCCGAAGGGGGTCTGAAATCAGCCTGTACTCTGCTTGCTGAGCCGTGTGCCCAGCAGACACTGTGCCCACCTGGAGGACACACTGTCTCTTTCCGGCTCACACAGGCACCACACTGACTAGTTCTCCTGCCAGGAACACACCTTCCTTCTT
Organism: Aepyceros melampus; assembly: GCA_006408695.1. NCBI lineage: Eukaryota > Metazoa > Chordata > Mammalia > Artiodactyla > Bovidae > Aepyceros > Aepyceros melampus. The sequence continues at coordinate 233,751 of SJXQ01001417.1, read as the reverse complement.
TCTAATCGTTTTCCCACATGAATTAAAAAGGAGTCTGAGGCCCCAGCATGAATGATTGCCAGGGACAGGGACACATCTATAGCAGGCAGGTTTGTTCACAGTCCACAAGGCAAAAAGATTTCATATCTTTTCACCTTGAATAGGCTGATTACATTTGACACCTAAATTTCTCATTGCCCTCTCATCAACAAAAAGGATTTGGAGCCCTAGAGAAAGAACCTGCCTTTTGTTTCATGCAGGAAGTTCACAGTGTTCCTGTGAGCTTAGCTCACAACCAAACAAAAAGATTAGAGCTGGACGTGTGGAGTTGATTCAAAAGCTTAGCGTGAGACCAAAGAAGAGCAAATATAATTTTCCTTTACTTCTTTTCTTATGGCCATGCCAAAATAGACACATTAATCAACATCTTGAAACCTTTCCTACCTGCACTACAGGTACCTGAAGCTGAGGCTTGCCAGAGGCTTGCTACAGCCCAGGCCTCATGGCATGGCCTCTTGGTCACTCTTAAGGGGCACACGGATAGCGTGTAAGGGGCAAGACTGGCCACTTCTGGTAAGTTGCATCCACTGCAATGACACACAGGTGGAGGGCCTGGGGCTGGTGAGAGCGCTTAGCACATTTATGTCCCCAAACCTTATTCTGAGTAAGATGGGAAAAGCCTCTCTAGAGATACTAGAGAAATGAGAATAGCACTTGGCCTTGAGCTGTTCTCCAGGTCCATTTGATTGAATAACATTAGTAAACAAATGCATAAAAATAATATCACAGATGGACAAGCTAGCCTGAATGATGGGCCTGGAGTATCACTTGTTTGCTGTAATTTGAGCAACTCTGCCTCTGAGTTTAACATTTGCTCTTACTGAGGAACTTCTCTACAATGGGAAAGGAACATAGTCACTATACCTCAGCAAGAATGAGTTTGTCATCTGGAGCCAAGGGATTAAGAAGAGAGGTCTGGGGGTTGTATGAGGGTTGGAATGATTGTTACCAAATGCAAATTTGTGTACCTGACACACAGTGAGGCCAACAAACCAAAACATTGACTTTTGGAGCAGAGAAAAGTTTATTGCAGGACCATGCAAGGAGATTGGATTGCTCATGCTCAAAAAAACCTCAAACTCCTCAAAGTGTTTCTGAAAGCATTTTTTAATGGCCAGGTGAGGGAGAGGTGTCCCAGGGTATGTGATCCTCTCGAGCACAATATTCTTTTTTATTTTTTTAAATTAAAAACATGTAGTATTTATTGGAGTATAAGTGCTTTACAATGTTCTGTTAGTTTCGATCATGATTTTCTGATTAGCTGAAGGTGATCAATCCTTAGGCCCCAGAAGGTCTGGGGACTACATGCTCATGATCAAGTAGTTAATTTCTTCCATTTGGTGGTGGTTTTTAGCATCTGAAAAACTCAGGAAACATGTATAAAACACTATTTTCTGGATACTTCAGAGAGGAGCTTACAGAAGATATGAAGAGGATCTGTCCCAGGAAGGCCCCATAGGGTCCTGCTGGTCACACAATGATGGAGGAAGAGGAAGTGAAGCAGGGAGAGTGCCTGCTGTGAAGTTTGGCCCCCTCCTGTGAGCTTGCCTGTTCCGTGAACTTGTTCTGGGTTAGGCTATCTTCAGACTTAGCCTCTGTTTTGCAGCAGGGAGTTAGGAGAGGTGGAATTCCTTGTTTCTGCACAACAGAGGTGCCTCCGACTTCTAGACATAAACAACAAATGCCACAGGCTGAGTCAGACTTGGGCTGTGGGACCCCACCAGGATCAGGGAACAGCCAGACTGAGAGGAGACTGAGCCTGCCTGAGCAAATCCATTTTGAATTCCAAAGTCAGCCGGAAGCATCTAAGAAAATAAATGCAGCAGAACACAGCTGCTCTGTTTGTTCTGAGGGACTAGAAAGCCCTCCTCTTACAGACAGAACAGCACCCAGGAGGATTTGGAGAAAAGAAGCAACAAAACATCGAGTGTTCATAACTTTGAATTACCTGAGTTCCTTGTGTTCCAAAACGTTTTTCTGCACAAAAGATCTTAAATCACGTGGCAGTCCACTCATTGATTTACCCGTCATCCACCCATCATGCACTTACCCATCCATCTGTCTACCTATCCATTCACCTGCCCACCATCCATTCACTCATCCCTCCATCCACCCAATGATACTTGATACCTGTTACGTGTGTCAGTCCAAGGACAGTCAGCCACATACACATCTCCTCACCGGGTGGGCAGAAAGTAGACAGCTCTTTTCTTTGGTGAAGGAAATAGCTGGCAGATATACTAAGGCCCAGTAAGATGCAGTATATTGTTGTTTATCCACCATGTCGTGTCCGACTCTTTGAGGCTCCAGACTCCTCTGTCCATGGGATTTTTCAGGCAAGGATACTGGAGTGGGTTGCCATTTTCTACTCCAGAGGATCTTCCCAACCCAGGGACCAAAACCGGCATTTCCTGCAGTGAAGGCAGATTCTTTACCACTGAGCCACCAGGGAAGCCCAAGATGCAGTATAGCGAAGACATAAATAGCATAGGTACTAGAGTTAGCTATGTTTTAATCACGATTCTGTCACTTTCTAGCCACGCAGGAAAGTTATCTAACCTCTCGTTCAAAGTGCCTCAGTTCCACTTCTATAAAGTGAAAAATAATAATAGTTCCTACTCTATAGGACTATTGCAAGGATAAGATGAGACCATGAATGTAAAATGCTTATCACAGTGCCTGACATATATAATGTACTCAATGCAACTTAACCAGTGATATTCAAAGTAAGAATTTGAACAGAACCACAGTGAATTCTGCAGCATCTAAAGAGGTAGTGAGAAAGTGGAATTTCTCAAAATGCAGAAAAAAGTATCAAAGGCCACAACCAAGCTCTGGGGACACTTTACAATGCCCCAGCCTCTGGTCATGAAGAGAGGAAGCTGATGGTAGGAAGTTAAAACCTGGGGCTTTTTTCCCCAACATGTTTGTCTTCATGGAAGAGACAACTCAAGCCAACAGTTCTGTCAAAAAGCATTCTGGTGGGGAAAGCCAGGGAATGGAGAATGTTCCCAGAAGATTAGAGGAAAAGATCAGAAGACCTAGGAGGTAGAAACTTTGCAGGATCCTAGAAAGGGCAAACTGACAGCCGGGGGAGCCTGCAGAGACTTTGGGAGACAAGGCACCTCAGAGCCCGAGAGCCTGCGGGGCCTGGCTCTTCTCTATTAAATACTCCCGACGGAAGCAGTGATAAAGAGGAGCAGTTAGAGGAGAGACAAAGCCCAGGATCAGACTAAGGGTTTCTATAGCCGTGACCACAGTGACTTCTATAATCCCACCTGAATGTCTGGAGAAAGGAGAGACCCTGGTTTAGTATCACACATCTGGTGATACAGAGAAGCTAGATACTGTCTCTGGCGGAGAAGAAAGGTAAACACCCTACAGAAATCCCACCTGGTCTCTGGAAAATGGGAGTTAGAGTCGGGAGAGGGGAGGATGCTATGATGAGTAGGAGAAGACTCTCTCTGATCCTGCGACTGCAATTCAGCTTCTCTGGGACTCTTTCTGTATATCTTGAAGATAGAGGGTAGGTGTCTGGACACCCCCTGCTGATGGCAGTGAGGCCCAGCATCTGGCTGCCTCCATGTCAGAGGGACAAGATCAAGGCAAAGCCCAGGGAAGAGTAGAGACCCAGGGCAAAGGAAAGAGGATTACTGGAGAGTTCCGCCTGCTAGTGGGGGATCTGCTCTGGGAAAAAGCCAGGCTACCAGGGAGTTCAGCTCAGTTCAGTTGCTCAGTCGTGTCTGATTTTATAACCCCATGGGCTGTAGCACGCCAGGCTTCCCTGTCCATCACCAACTCCAGGAGTTTACTCCGGAATTATTTTTCCTGAATTATCAAAAAAGTAAGAGAGTTCCAGAAAAACATCTATTTCTGCTTTATTGACTATGCCAAAGCCTTTGACCGTGTTCAATTCAGTTCAGTTCAGTCGCGCAGTCGTGTCCAACTCTTTGCGACCCCATGAATTGCAGCACACCAGGCCTCCCTGTCCATCACCAACTCCCAGAGCTCGCTCAGACTCACGTCCATTGAGTCAGTGATGCCATCCAGCTGTCTCATCCTCTGTCGTCCCCTTCTCCTCCTGCCCCCAATCCCTCCCAGCATCAGAGTCTTTTCCAATGAGTCAACTCTTCTCATGAGGTGGCCAAAGTACTGGAGCTTCAGCTTTAGCATCATTTGACTGTGTGGATCACCACAGTTCAGTTCAGTTCAGTCGCTCAGTCGTGTCCGACTCTTTGCCATCCCATGAATCGCAGCACGCCAGACCTCCCTGTCCATCACCATCTCCTGGGGTTCCCTCAGACTCACATCCATCGAGTCCCCCACAAACTGTGGAAAATTCTGAAAGAGATGGGAATACCAGACCACTTGACCTGCGTCCTGAGAAACCTGTATGCAGGTCAGGAAGCAACAGTTAGAACTGGACATGGAACTAAAGACTGGTTCTAAATCAGGAAAGGAGTATGTCAAGGCTGTATATTGTCACCCTGCTTATTTAATTATATGCAGAGTACATCATGAGAAACGCTGGACTGGATGAAGCACAAGCTGGAATCAAGATTGCCGGGAGAAATATCAATAACCTCAGATATGCAGATGACACCAGCCTTATGGCTCCCAGGGAGGGTGATGGTTATCTCTAGGCTTACACAGCATAGAGTGCACTGCTTTGAGGGCAGACAATCCTGAGATTCCATCAGGGCTGCCCCGAGGATTCTGGGACAAACTGTTTGAGTTTGTCCAGTATATGTCTTGTGCAAGACACACAAAGAATCCTGCCTTATCCTTTGAGACTCATCAGGGTTGACTCAAATACCCAATCAAAGACCCTGGAAAGTACAAATCAACCCAAAGATATCTGCAGATTCTAAGACGGCTTATTCACGGTCAGCCTCGAATTGGGTCCATGTCTGACTCTGCTCCCTGTTCTAGAGCCGCTGTCCTGGTTTTGCATCACAGTGACCTTTGTAGAACTCATTCCCTTCCCTTGGTTTCCACTAAAAAAGCCGGTTCCTCCAGCTTGTGTGAACACTTGTGACATAGACTCTTCTGAAGGCACAGGGAAGCTGTGGAGGTGGTTACTTTGGAGCAGAGCGACTGACTGAAGATTCTGAAGTAGATTTCCTTGTTTGTAGGGGTTCATTGGCCTCTCAGCAATCAGGCTGGTCATCTTTCTTCTCTCTCCACTCCTCTCCACAACTGGTAAAGACCAAGACACTGACGTAAAAGGTGCATTGGAATAGTTTGTTCAAACGTATTGCATTGTGGCTCGGTAAAAGCAATATTTCTACATCATAACCATGCTGTGATTTTTAAATATATGCTTTAAACTATTGACCTCTTAATCAATATTTATAAATTAGCACACATTATATGTGATTTGGTACTTCCCTGGTAACTCAGATGTCAAAGAATTCGCCGGCCAATGCAGGAGAGGCAGGAGACATGGATTCGATCCCTGAGTCAGGAAGGTACCCTGGAGTAGGAAATGGCAATCCACTGAAGTATTATTGCCTGGACATCCCATGGACAGCAGAGCCTGGCAGGCTACTGTCCACTGGGTCACGAAGAGTCGTATACAACTAAGTGATTAACACTAACACTGCCTAAATAAATGATTTTAACTATGTATATGTAATTAAAACAACACATTAACTATTATACACAGATGTGTCTGTTTCATTTATATCCTGACACTGTTTTATATTCACAGCAACAAAACCTTAAATGCTCACTGGGTAAACGGAGATGCTCTAATATTCAGAGTCACCTCGTCCTTGTTACTTATCCAGTGTTTTGTGTCCACTGCTTCACTCTCCTGGAAGTGGCAGCTATATCTCAACACACACTGTCCAGTGCAGCGTAACAGTCTGTCCTCAGTCAAAGGTTGTTGAGTTGTTGCTGTTATTTTAGAGATAAGAAATGGCAACTCCAAAAGGTTAGGAGAAGGAGCCAAAGCACACAGCTGTTAATGAACAGAGGTGGCTGATTCTAGAATAGTTTCCAGCATCCCAGCCAGGGCACAAGCCACTCTACCAGGCAAGGAATCATTCTTCCTACGCCTTTTGGAACAGAGCCCCATAGTGAGGCACAGATTCTGCAGAGCCTTGGATTGGAAGCCACGGAGATGGAGATATTTGGAGATGTGTTTTTCTTGGATATGACCATTGCTCAGGCCACACGTAATTCTGGCCTTTGGATAATTTGTTATCAATTGTGATGTCTGGGAACCAGAATTGGCAACATTTGATTATTTGGTTTAGAAAGTCGCATTTTTTTTTTCATTTCAGACATTATCTCTTTTATTTTCACATTCTTTTCAACACATGATAGTGACACTCTCTGTGACCAGCAATGTGCTTGTGGGGTGAGCACATCCCTGGAACTCACTTTTCAGAGGGGACAAGATCAGTGGAAAATTTGCAGATGTATGGGAATGTACAGAATGCGAGGAAAAGGGCTTTAACACAACAGGAATTGCAGCAAGGTTGCAAGCTGGTATGGTTTGATTGCCAACAGTAAATTTAATTATGGAATAAAGAAATTTTTTAAATCATTTTTTTGAGATTTTGGAAATACATTCTCACAAGTTGAAAAAATGTAGTCTCCAAATATAGTTTTTAAAACAACACTTTAGACACTTCTGGTGATCCAGTGGTAAAGAATCCACCTTGCAGTGCCGGGGACATGGTTCAAATCCTGGTCTGGAACTAAGATCCCTTGTGCCTTGGAGCAACTACTAAGCTGGTGCACCACAACTAGAGAGTCAACACGCCACATCAAAACCTCATACATGATGCAAGAAGATCCTGCATGCCTCAACTAAGACTCAACGCAGCCCAATTAGTTCATTAATTAAAAAAAAGAAAAACACTTTAAAGGAATGCTACCATTCTCCTAAATAGGAAGTGTGTGTGTGTGTGTGTGTGTGTGTGCACGCGCGCATGTGCGCTCGTGCACTTGGGTATGAACATGCACATGTTTAAATCTCCCTGACTTCTGGAAAAGGGGACAAGTCAAGCCTTCACAGGCAGAACCGTCTCTGGGTGGAATCATGGCGTTGCCATAGGCTATTCCCTATCTTCCTGCCTTCCCCTAGGTCAGTGGATCAAAAAGTCCTTGTTGACGTCCCACCTCTCTCCCTTTTTCTTCCATCCCTCTCTAGGCCCTGGCTGGCTCTCAGGGTTGTCCCCCATGAAACACTCTCCTAGGGAGGCAGCTGGGGATGGCATACCTCAATTAAGTAATTAGATCCCAGACCATGAGGGTGAGAGAAACCTCAAGGAATCCTCTGAGGCAAGGCCTTCATTGTACTCATGGAAAAAGGCTTAAGGAACAAAGGCCTGAACTGTCAGTGGGGACATGAGGGTGGACTCTGATAATGATGTTTGGGGGTTCCTTAGTGCTTCCCCAGAACCCAGGACAGCTGGATTCTGATGTAGGGGATCATCCTTGAGATACCAACACCAGTTTATTCTTGGCCTTGTCTCTCTTCTCCCACATCCCTCCCCTCAAATCTCTGTCTTTGAATAGGCCCTGAGGGTCATACCTCTGAATACAACTGCGGAAGCGTCTACAGGAAGATCCTTCCAGATGCAGACTGCTGGCAGAGCAGGAGAGTGAATACTTTCTCTTGAGAGGATTGTTTAGTCACTAAGTCATGTCCGACTTTCTGCTGTCCCCATGGACTGTAGCCCACCAGGCTCCTCTGTCCATGGGATTTCCCAGGAAGACTACTGGAGTGGGTTGCCATCTCCTTCTCCAGGGGATATTCCTGACCCAGGGATCAAACCTGAGTCTCCTACATTGGCAGGCAGATTCTTTACAACTGAGGCATCAGGGAATCCTCTTGAGAGGATTACCCAGGCTTAAACCATCCTTGTCAAGAACAAACATTTACTGTGAGCACTTTATTTGTGCTTAGTTGCCCCGCAGCATGTGGGATTTTATTTCCCCATCCAGAAATCAAACCCTTGTCCCCTGCATTGGAAGGTCGATTCTTAACCACTGGACCGTTAGGGAAGTCACACTGTGAGCCTTTAATTGGCAGCCTCTAAGTTATGACAAATTTACTGTTTCAGAAAGACGAAGAACCAAAAAGGAAGTTGTTAATTCTCAATTTGATTTATAGAATTTGTTGGCATAAGTGTCATTCCCTTCTTCCCTGATTTATACACACATATAATTCACCACCCTCACCTGACAAAAGAGTCTCATCTTTCCAAGGAGAGTCTGTAAAGGGCCCTCGAGATGGGACCTTGTGTAAGACCTCACGGCCTTTTCTCAGAATCTGTCGCTCCAAAGACCACAGTGACTCGAATTCGATGCAATAGGCAAGAGGATTTATTAGGCCGACGTGCCGGGGTTCAGTCTCCACGCAAGGAGATGAACCCCAAATATCAATTGTGAGGAACTTTTATACCGAAAAATCACAGGCAGGTGTGGGAGGGGTCAGGATATTGGGAACAATGTGGTAGGGGGCCATAGGCAGGTGTAGGTGGGGTGAGGACATCTGATTGGTGGGATAGGTCTGCAGATAATTAAGTCGAAACAGTTGACTGACCACCCTGCAGCGCTTGGCCAGTTCTAAAGAAACAATTACCCGGAAAAATCCTGACAGTAAATACATCTTTGAGAGGGGGTCTCTTCGCAAGGTCAGGAAACTAGGTTATAAGTCATCAGTTAAGAATTAATAGAATGGGGCTTTGTTAAGGACCAGGAGACTCTGAGTCACCAGATAAGGAGTAAGTTATCTCCTGTGAGGCATGGCCTGCCTCCGGGGTTTTAATCAAAAAGGGGACTTAAAATTTTAACCTAGGTTCCTCACTTGCTTACCTCTCTGGCCTCATGCTGGACCTCTGGCCCTTTCTCTGCATCCAGCCATCTTGTCTTCTTCCCGGGGGATGCTTTTTCTGATTCCACACTTCCAGTCTGGACCTCCAACCCCACCTCAGGTATACACTGTCTTAGCAACTTTGCGATCTTTGTAGAATTTATACAATTATAGTTAAGCAAGTAATTGAGTAACTAGCTGGTTATTGACTCCATAGTCCTGAATGCCAGCTCCCAGAGGGCAGGGACATCTCTGTCTTATCCCTCAAAACCTTAGGACTGTGCTTTGGTATATAGTGGGTGTGAAACATTTGTTTGAATGAGTTGTAGGGATGGGAGGCTGGAAATGTCTGGACAGCCACAGTGAAAATGCAATGAGTTTGGCTCAGCTGATTAGCTCTGGGAGCCAGAGAGATGCAGCCTGGGTGGGTGGGGCAGGCAACCAGGGGCCAGGGAGAGGGAGGCTCAGCCTTGGAGCATCTCACAGAAAGGCCGGCACTGCCCTGCTGATCTGGCTCCTCCAGTGTTGAGCAGAGATAGCACCCAGGGATGTGACTTCTGGTTCCTTGTTTTTCTGAGCAAAACAGAACTAGAAGGAAAAACAACACAACCTTAATGTGTTCCTTGAAGGCCTGAGGATTACAAAGAACAGGACAAGTTGGTGTAACCAAATTCCTTCTCACTGCAACCCCAGAGGGCCCTGGTGTTTGTGGCTCCTGTTGACTGTGGGCTCTGGAGTCAGAAAGACTCAGGTTCAAATCCTCCTGTTTCTATGTGTGGCTATGTGAACTCAGGCAAGTGACATAACCTCTTCTCCAGCTTCAGCATGTTTTTTGGTAAAATGGACATGATTCCTGGATTACTACTGTAACTAATAAATCATAGATGAGGCAAATGACATAGAGGAGACATTGTAAATAAAGAATAGCTAAGATTGTGATGGCCTGTTTACTCTATTAGCTCCTGGAGGAATGTGGGTATTTATTTCTGTGAACTTTGACCCTTCTGTCACTGGGAGTTAAATAATAATTCATTGTGTGACGGGTGTTTATATATCTGTTGTGTGCGTGCTGAGTAACTCAGTCGTGTCTGAGTCTTTGTGATCCCATGGAATATAACCTGCCAGGCCCCTCTGTCCGTGGGATTATCCAGGCAAGAATAGTAATTAGAAAGGTTTGTCATTTCCTCCTCCAGGGCATCTTCCCTACACAAGGATCAAACCTCCGTCTCCTACGTCTCCTGCATTGGTTGGCAGATTTTCGCCATTGAGCCAGCTGGGAAGCCCTTATCTAGCTGTTAGAAAGTTTGTTTTTCAAATAATAAGAAAGTTGCCTTTTCTCACACTAACTCTTTGGCCCCATTAAATCCAAGTGTGGCACTGACTGTGAGGCTCTGTGGTTGGGGTTATCTCCAGCAATCAGGACTCTCTTGGCTTGGTGAGAAGAGAGCTGCCTGTTCTGCTGTCCTGGAAAAGCTGTGCTCAGGTGTGGAGCCCCTTCGCCAGGTAACGTGAGGAAGAACACATCAGGAAGCCCACACATTCCTGAACGATGAGCTGAGCTCTTTGTCTGCTCCTTATAAGGAGCGAGTTATCATCAGTCCCGCAGAAAGGTCACTGCTGTTTCTTTCTTTCTTTCTGTCTCCTCAAGCGGCTGAAATAAGTTTTGTTTTTTCTTTTTTCCTCAGGGGGTGGAGTGGTGATTAAACAGGGTAAATATGCCAGCGCTTCAGCTATCCAACTATGGGATGTTGATAGGCCCTGAAGTCGGCTTTTTTTTTTTTTTTTGATCCTAAGGACTTAGGAAGACAGATATTGGAAGCCTCCCCTTCCCTCTAAAGATGAGTCAGACTGGGGAGACTGTTTTGCAGCCAGGGGGCAGACACAAAAGATTTTTACCTTCCCACAGCTGCGTGTTCCTTGCTTCTCTCTATGGTAGCCCTCTGCACTGGTGATGAAGTAAGAGGCTGCTGGGAAGTGCAGCGGACCCAGGAAGTGCCAGGTGGTACTTTTCCTCTCAAAAGGACTAGCTCTTCACACCTCACAGAAGCAAGGATGTGAGGCCCCAACTCCAGAATCACTGAAGTTTGAGCCTCCCCTCCTCCCTGAAGCCCCCATCCTGCTGACCCCTCCTCGGTCTTTAGGATACCCACCACACCTCCTCACGCCCAGGTGTGTCACTCACCTGCCAGTCTTTTAAATGGATTGGGGTGCCTTCCTAGTCACGTTTGTCCCAGCTCCTCACCAAGCCCACAGGTTCCTTACAGGCAAGTGTGTGTCTGCCCCTTCTTCTGTGGGCCGGCCTTAGTGCCGGGTGTTAAGTGACTGCTCAGTGAAAGATGGTTGATGGCTTGAGGGAAAGTGAATTAGGTGCCATGAAAGAAAGGCTGGATGCTCACCGTCCTGTGCTTTGCTGAGAAGGACCCTGAGGCGGCTGAGAACTGGCTAGCTATCTGAAGGCATCTAGGTCTCCTCCACCCGACGCTTCTCCTAGCTGCCCCTGGAGCTCGCCGGGCCCAGCAGTTGCGCCCTCCCTTCCTCTTGCAGGTGTCCACTGGCAAAGTCTACTTCCCGGTTGCTCCTCCAGTCCCATGTGACTGAGCCCCAAAGGGCTCCCAACCCTGTGCACAGACACCAGCCTAAAGGAAGCAGAGCTCCCGTCCTCCCCAGGAGCCTCCTGTGAAATTCAGGAGTGAAAACGCACACTGGACAGTACCTCCATGGGCTCCCGCCTTCAACATCAGCCTTTCTTCCAGCCCTGAGGGATGTTTTGAAAGCTTTTATCATCTTATCCAATTTCCTGCTGTTCCTTTCCACAGCCTGGAACATGGACCAACTTCTCAATGTTCTCTTTGTGGTTCTCTGACATCCTTCACGGATCTCCTTGGTTTTTTTTATGGATTTTATTGTTAATCATCATAGGAGCAAATCAGAGTAACAGGCATGGGAGGTTACAATGTTCTCTAAATTGTTACTTTTTTTTGTTCAATCAATGAAATGAACTTTATAATCTGAGCAGATGTAAGATATTGACACACATACACACACAAACAAGCTTACAATGTAAGCTGAAGTAAGGGTCAGAACAAAAATACAAAAATAGGATATATATATAAGGGCTAAAAGATTAGTTATTTCTTGTTGGAAAAATTCAGACCCAAATCATTACTTTTAACTTCTGCTTAAGGAAGGTAAATTTGGCGCAACTTTTCTGAACAGGAAGTTGGCAATATTGCCTTTAAAAGATCACATACCACCATTTATTTTATTTATGTAAAAATAAACTCAAAATGGATTAAAGACTTAGATGTAATACCTGAAATCATGAAACTCCTGTAAGAGAACATAGGTAGTAAGTAAGCTCTTTGACCTTGGTCTTGGTAATAATTTTTTGGATGTGTATTCTCAGGCAAGGAAAACTAAAAGCAAAAATGGGACTAGATCAAACTAAAAAGCATTTGCCCAGCAAAGGAAACTATCAACAAAATAGATACACAGTCTGCTGAATGGGAGAATATATTTCAACAAATAATATATCTGATAAGGGACTAATATTCGAAATATACAAAAAACCTCATGCAACTCAACATCAAAAATCCAAACAATCCAATTGAAAAATGGGCAGAGGACCTGAAAACACATCTTTTCAAAAAAGACATAGAGATGCCAACAGACATATGGAAAGATTCTCAATATTGTTCATCATCAGAGAAATGCAATTTAAAACCACAATGAAATATCACCTCACACTTGTTAGACTGTCTATTATCAAAAAGACAAGCAGTAACAAGTATGGACAAAATGTGAAGAAAGGGGAACCCTCATTCACTTTTGGTGGGAATGTAGCTGTGCAGCCCACTATGGAAAATAGAATGGAGGTACCTCAAAAAAAGGTGTGGCTTTCACTTCCCAATTCCTGACTCCTTTAGACTGAGCCCGCCCTGGCTCCAGAAGGACACTGCCTTCCTGAATGCTCACTGCTATCAGGAGGCCCAGTGCTGCTTTCAGGGTAAATACATGTGAACCATGGATGTACACATGCCCCAAAACCCCCATCTCTGTCTCCTGTGGCCACTCTTCCCAGTCCACCCCTTCCAGGTCTTTCCCCACCTGCCATACAGGTCACAAGGGTGTGAACTCCTGTATCCTTTCTCCACCTTTGGTCATATCTGTGGCTTCACAAGCTGTGAACTGACAAATTGCTGGAGGGACTCTCTTTCCCACCATTGTCTCACTGGTGAAACCCACTAACCGGTGCAGGGAGGGGAGGGGTGCAGCAGCTCTGAGGCTCCTCAGCGCCCCTCCAGCAGCTGTGACCCTTGGCTAGCTGTTTAAGAAGAAAGTGCAAATGGACTGCAAGGGCACTGCTGGCATGGCCATCAAAAGAGGTGGATGGACTCCTGGATCTGCCTGTGCCTGCAGGCAACACACCCAGCCTGAGGATGGCCGTGAAGCTTTTAGGAGCTGATACAGGAAATCACATTGTAAATTGTTAAGCTCTAAGTAAATGCCAGGTATTGTTACCCAGAAAGGGACATGAGTCAAAGACTAAGACCAGAAAAACTGTGTGATTCTTGTCTGCTTTACTCACGGCTGCATCCCCAGCACCAAGAATGGTGCCTGACACATGGCTGGTGCTCAGTAAAAGTTTTTAAATGAATAAGCAAGTGGAGGCACTATCTATGCGGTCTTGGTGGTTTCTCCATTCTCTCTTTTGACCTGTGGCATTTCAGACTTATCCCCCAAGAAAGCAGATGCTGTGGAAAAGTGAGAAAAGGTACTGGAAGAGAATGGTTTGTTTCTTGCTGTGTGAATTTGGGCCAGTTCTTCATCACTCTGGGCCTCAGTTTCCAAATCTAGCAAACAGAATGATGGTATGACCCACAATCTTCATCCCAGGGGTAGTGATAATAGCAAATGAGAGTACTTAGGTTTAAAGGCTTTCCTGGGGCTTCCCTGGTGGCTCAGTGGTAAAGAATCTGCCTGCCAATGCAGGAGACACGGGATGGATCCCTGGTCTGGGAAGATCCCACATGCTTTGGAGCAACTAAGCCTGTGTGCCACAACTACTGAAGCCTGTGAGCCAAGAGCCTGTGCTCTGTAACGAGAGAAGCCACCACGATGAGAAGCCCTCACAAAGCAACGAAGAGTAAGCCCCTGCTCACCACAAGTAGAGAAAAGCCTGAGCAGCAACGGAGATCCAGCATAACCAAAAATAAAAATAAAAACAATTTTAAAAGTCTGTCCTATGGTGCTTTTTAAGGATACCTTGTTTTTAAGAACATCTTTTTAAGTTATCCTGTACCGTTGGATTACAGCAGCCCAGAAAGGGACCCTTAAAAGACCCCTGTAGACCCTCAGCTAGGTTCCACTAACTAGTCAGTCTCAAAGGTGAAAAAAAAAGCCCTTTTATTTATTGGAAGTTGCCTGTACTAAAATGAGTGGAGTTGTGTGTGTGTGGGTGGAAATTTGTTTGGTTAGAAATTGAATTCCTGGTCTGTGGCCAACCTTCGCCAATGATTCATATAAGGAAAGGGAAATACTCCTACACAGAATCAGTTTACAAAGTCTTGAGAAATCAATAACTCTCTAGGTTTATCTAACAAACGCGCCCGCTCCTGACTCAGCATGCTCTAGTCAGGAGCCTTTCGGGAATGCAGCGAGCTTCCTAAACAGACATGAGAGCTCTTCTTTCATCGCTGAAACACGTCTTCTGAGAAGCAGTGCTGAGCGCCAGCACACAGACCAGCTTGGACATACTCCATCCACAGGCCCAAGGCCGCTTGCAGAGATGGCCACACTCATGCATATCAGATCTCCTGCCTCCTCTCCCCCCACCTTTGCCCCTGCTTGCTGGCTGGGCCCGAAGTCTCTTTGAGGAAAACACAGTTATCACTGATGGTTGGAGAGAGAGCCTACGTGGACGTACATACCCTAGAACACGGCTCACATTCCTACCAGGCTGTCACCTGTCAGAATCTGAAGAAGAGCAAAGGACCCAGAAAGGGAAATGTCGGGGCAAAGACAAGTTTGACCTACTTTAGAATTTGGTCAAGCATCAGGTCTGGACCACAGTAACTGAGGCACATTTTTGCCCATGTCCATCTCACCCATCCACACAGAACACCTTCCATCATTGTCTGCGTCTTGACCTCAGAGAGACTCAAAGAAGGTCTTCAAGAAAACACATGCCCTAATTTTTAGCCTTTTGTCCGTGAGGACCAGGATGTAGGGTCATGGTTTGCTGTGCTGAACGGGGACATGAACGATGCAGGCACATGGAACTTCAGAGAAACCACTTGACCTCTCCAAGCCTCAGTCTCCTCATCTGTAAAGTGAGGTGGTTAAACTGGAAAACTTCCAAGTTCTTTTCTAGTTCTAAAAGACTGCTCCGCTCCCCAGGTCAACTGGTCCCATTTGGATTCGGTAGAGCATCGGTGATTCTGTATGTTGCCCTCCCAAGAGAAGAGTCACCAGGCACACCTGATGTAGTCCTTTGAACCTCTACAATTGATTATGCATGGGTTCTCGAGAGCATCAGAGCTATCTGCATTCCTGGTCTTTGAAGCTTCCTAGTTGTGTGTGACCTTGGGAAACCTTTGTACTCAGCTTCTTTATCACTAGAAGAAAGTGAAAGCTCCTGCCTGGCCAAGTTAGTGGGAGGTTAGAGTTGATGGATTTCTTTCTTTCTTTTTTTAGAATAATGCTTGGCTTATCACAAGGGAGCCAAGAGTAATTGGCTCCCTTCCTTCAGTCTTGCTGTTGGAGTCATATTGGACTGAATGTGTTAGGAGAAGGTAAACTCCAAAAGTGCTTCACAGATGTATCAGTTAGGCTATTGACTAAGCTCCTGTAACAAAGAGACTTTGAAATACAGTGGTCCAAATGTGTTCAAATTTAATTTCTTTCTTTTAAGAGAGGTCATAGCTAGAGGTAGGAGGTTGATGAGCAACTCTGCTCTGTGAAACTTTGATTTTCCACATCCTGCTCTTTTTCAAGCCCAGCTCAGAGTCCATCTCTCTCGGAGGCCCTGGGTCCCTCTTGTCCACAAGGATCACATGTAGTCAGTTCTCAACAGCAGACACTGCACTCACTGCCTCGCAGGGCTGGATAACTCTGCAGGTGAGAAAGCTTTCTTTCCCCCACCAGACTAGGAACCCCTTGAGGTCAAGGGTCATGTCTTCTTGACATTTGTCCTCATGATGCTAGCACATGGTAGGCTTTCTGGGAGGGTTTGCCCCAGGGGGTGTGGGGGGTGGGGGAAGCATTCCTGGGAGCTTCAGCCAGCCACAATCATGAAAGCTGAGGTGTTTGCTTAGTCATCACTGCTACATATTTTTCAGATTAATTACCATGCAGTTTCTTCATATCTTCCAATAAATGAAAGAAAAAATGTGTGTTGAGAGTGTGTGAAAATTAACTCGTAAAAATCCCCAACTCACCACAAAATTTCAAGAAATGTCTTACACTTGAACATGGAAATATGGATTCTCCTGTCGTGTGTAAGTGAAGAGCCTTTAGGTGACCGAGCTGGCTGGGGTGCCCAGTGGAGTGAATATTTTTACTCTATGGGAAGTTTATAGAATCAAATTTCACAGTGGAAAAACTTGCTGCAGTGGTTAGTTGTGATAACTGCCCCTGTTTAACTGGTTTATGGCTAACTCCAGGCTTCCCCAGTGGCCCAGTGGTAAAGAATCTGCCTGCAACTCAGGAGACACGG
The DNA here is from genome assembly GCA_006408695.1 of Aepyceros melampus. Taxonomy (NCBI): domain Eukaryota; kingdom Metazoa; phylum Chordata; class Mammalia; order Artiodactyla; family Bovidae; genus Aepyceros; species Aepyceros melampus. Next base: position 217,162 of record SJXQ01001417.1, on the reverse strand, counting down.
GAGATGTGGGTTCAGTCCCTGCGTCGGGAAGATCCCCTGAAGAAGGAAATGGAGAAGGACAGCAAGGAGGCTGGTGTGGCTCTGCTGGTGGAGCGGAGTGAGTAGGGCAGTGATGTGGTCAGACAGGTCTGGGAGCCAGATTGTGTAGGGTTTGGAAGGCTGTGGTGTACTCAGACAATGTGCTATATCAGATGAGAGGCCATCCGAGGGTTCGACCAGGGGGGAGGTGAAAGTTTAAAAAAATCACTCTAATAAGTTGAGATCAGACAAAGGAGACAAAAGTAGAAGCCAGAGAGCAATTAGGAGAGAATTGCAAGGAGGTGATGGTGCCCTGAGGCAGCTTGGTAGTAGGAGCAGGTGAGCAAGGGTCTTGTTCCGAATATATTTTGTAGGTAGTGCTAACAAGACTTGTTGACAGATGCAATATTGGTATGAAAGAAAGGGAAGAGTTAAGGTTGACTATGGGGGTTTTGGCAGGCTGGAGCTTTTCAAAAGTACAACACGCTATAAGTACAATATGGGACAGTAGATTTGGACATACCAGGTGTGAGGGGCTGGCTAGACACCACGTAAGGTTGGGGCTTCCCGGATAGTGCTAGTGGTAAAGAACCCATCTGCCAATGCAGTAGACAGAAGAGTCTCAGGTTCGATCCCTGGGATCAGGAAGATCCCCTGGGGGAGGGCAGGGCATGGCAACCCACTCATTATTCTTATTCAATATGAATAATGGGTTATTCATATTCAAGAATAACCCATTATTCTTGCCTAGAAAGTCCCATGGACAGAGGATCCTGGTGGGCTACAGTCCATGGGGTCACAGAGTCGGACACAACTTAGCAACAGAACAAGTCAAATATAGTTGAAACCAGTGCTACAGCAGTGACATCATGTCAATGACATCATGTCAATTAAGAAATCTTTATTGAGAGCCTGTTATGTGTGGGCTTGTGGAGCTGGGGATAACCAGCCAACCTCTGCCCCCAAGAAGCTTCTATTACAGTTGAGGAAAATGACACTACCAGACATGTAAATAAATACGCAGGAAACATAAATTCAAATTGCAACGGATGCTTTGAAGAAACTAGGGCAGATAAAGGAAGAGAGGGCAATTTGGGACAGGAGCTGTGGTTTCTCTGAAGACATACTATTTGAACTGAAACCAAGGTGATGAGAAAGAGGTATATGGTATTCGGGGAAGGAGAGAGCATTCCAGGCCGAGGGAGCAGCCAGTGTGGCTGAGATGGGAACGTGCTTGGCTGTGTCAGGATGACAGAGAGTAGACAGCTGGTGTGCCAAGGACAAAGGGAAAGGGGAGCTGCGTGGGAGACAATGTTAGAGAGGTGGTCAAGGGGTGGTGTGGTCCAGATTGAGTCTTGCTAACTTGACAAGAACACTGGGTTTCATTTCCCAGCGGGGGAGTGGTGGTGGGCTTCAGTTTATCCTGACGGCTGAGTGTGGCACAGCCTGTGAACGAACAGGGAAACAGGCATGAGGGATGTCATAAGTGATGAGAGCAGAAATGGTCACGTGAGGGAGGGGCTCAGGTGATCTTTGAAGACCTTGCTGATGAACTGAATGAACGAAGAGGGAAGTCTAGGATGACTTCTAGGTTTTGGCTTAAGTAACGGAATGGCTGCTGGTGCTGGTTACAAGACAGCGGCAGACTGGAAGAGGGCCAGTGTAGGGGAGAAATGAAGAGGTCCCCAATGACTATGACTATAAGATGATGTTAAATTTGAGATGCCTGTTAGTCACTTTGCAATTCTGTGTGTTATCTACAAAGGAAGTCACATATACATTCAATTAATAATTGTTGAATGAGTGAGTGGACACGGGCCCTTTTTAGATGAGGGAGGCCAGACTAGGAGTCAAAGACTGGCGATTCAGAGTGATGATGCTAATGTGACACAGTGGGAAGTCATGTCCATGATGTTATTTGATCATCTGGAAACAGTGATCTCTCTCTATAGGTGAAGGGTTTACGGCAGGGAGACACTGCAGGACCAATGCGCCTGCCCCCGGGGGCAGATCCAAACCCTGTGCCTGTGCTTCTTCCACTATCCTACACTGCCGGCTGCTGAGAAAGCCACCACGGAACGTCCCACGTGCTGTGGAAACAAGTGTGGCCCTTGGGGACATGATGGGTGACTCTGGCCAGACAGAAGCTGGGGACCCAATGCCAGCCAGAAATCGTTAGGGCCATCAACCATTAGTAGGCAGCCCAAAGCTTGCCAGAGCTTCCAAATGGGACTGACCCGCTCAGTGTCAAGAGTGATAACACCCTCAGGCAAGGCTCCTCTCCAAGCCCTATGAATCAGAAATACCTTGGGCGGAAGGTTAGCTCCGTCTTCAGGAATGGAATCCAGGCCAGGTTTCTTCTGCAGGAGCCAGGCCTCTTCTCTGGGCATTTGACTTCACTAGAGCTAATTAATGAGGGGGGAGGAAGGGTGGGTGTGGTCCCTTACCAAAGCTATAGCCTCTCACGTCCCTGTCTTCAAGTCTACAATCTTACAACTCTTTCAGAAGGAGCTGAAGAACCTCTTGATGAAAGCAAAAGAGGAGAGAGAAAAAGCTGGCTTAAACATTCAAAAAATGAATTCCATGGCACCCAGTCCCATCACTTCATGGCAAATAGATGGGCTCCATAGAAACAGTGAGAGATTTTATTTTTTTGGGCTCCAAAATCATTGCAGATGGTGACTGCATCATGAAGTTAAAAGATGCTTGCTTCTTTGAAGAAAAGTGATGACAACCCTAGAGAGCATATTCAAAAGCAGAGACATTGCTTTGCCAACAAAGGTCCATCTAGTCAAAGCTATGGTTTTTCCAGTAGTCATGTATGTATGTGAGAGCTGGATCACAAAGAAAGATGAGCACTGAAGAACTGATGCTTTTGAACTGTGGTGTTGGAGAAGACTCTTGAGAGTCCCTTGGACTGCAAGGAGATCCAACTAGTCAATCCTAAAGGAAATCAGTCCTGAATATTCATTGAAAGACTGATGTTGAAGCTGAAACTCCAATACTTTGGCCACCTGATACGAAGAATTGACTCTTTGGGAAAGATGGAAGGTGGGAGGAGAAGGGGATGACAGAGGATGAGATGGTTGGATGGCATCACTGACTTGGACATGAGTTTGAGCAGGCTCCGGGAATTGGTGATGAACAGGGAGGTCTGGTGTGCTGCAGTCCATTGGGTCGCAAAGAGTCAGACACAATCGAGCAATTGAACTGAACTGAACACTTTCAGAAAATTTATTTTGGTAAATGTTCACATCAAAGTAAAAATCTAGATATTTATTTTGCAGATGAAAGTAATGTATTAAATAGTAACTGTAACAATGAGTCTCAAGCGTTAAGAATTAATGGGGAGAAGAGATGATGTCTTAGTCCATTTGGACTGCAATAACAACATACCACAAATCTGGTAGCTTATAAACACCATAAATTTATTTCTCACAACTCTTGGGAAGTCCAAGATCAAGGCAGCAGCATGGCCACGTTCCCTTGAGAGCTCTCCTCCTCGATCATAGCTGGGACCTTCTCTCTGTGCTCACATGATGGAAACTCTGGAAGTCCTTTTGTTGTTTACTCGCTCAGTTGTGTCTGATTCTTATGACCCCATGGACTGTAGCCCAGCAGGCTCCTCTGTTCATGAATTTTCCCAGGCAACAATAGTGGATGGGTTGCCATTTCCTTCTCCAGGGAATCTTCCTGACCCAGGGATCGAACCCACATCTCCTACACTGGCAGATGGATTCTTTATCACTGAGCCACCTGTGAAGCAGGAATCTCTTTTATATAAAGGCACTAATCATTCATGAGGCTCCCCCCTCATGACCTAAGCACTTCCCCAAAGCCCCACATCCTAATACCATCACAGCTGGGGCTTAAGATTTCAGCATATGAATCTGGGGAGACACAAACATTCTATCCATAGAAGATAGTATTGTGAAGTGATCAAGAATTCAAAATCTAAAGCCAGAATGCCTGCATATGACTCCGGGCTCTATTATTTACTAGTTATGTGCCTTTGGGAAAGTTTCTTCATCTCTTAGTACCTCAGTTTATTCATCTGTAAGAGGAGGATAATAGTAGCACCCAATCACAGATTGTACAGAAGATTACATGAGTTAAATAATGTTAAATACTTGGGATAGTGCCTGCACATAGTATTCTATAGGTAAAGCTGCTATTAATAATAGTATTGTTTTTATTGCTAGAAGCTTATTAAAGAGGCAAACTTCAGAGTCATACACATAGTGTTTCTGTTTCAGTGGGTCCCACTGAATTTTTGTGAATTTTCACAAGCACTACAAGAGATTTTTGATGCAATTGCAACAATGTGATGCTTTGAGAAAGCCCTGGAATATAAGGCAAAAAAAGGCATCCAGGAACAGGGCAAGGTGTGATGTACCACAGAGAGAAAATCGGGAGTAAAGAAAAATGCGTGTGCGTGCTAAGTTCCTTCAGTCGTGTCTGACTCTTTGCAACGCTATGGACTGTAGCCTGCCAGGCTCCTCCATCCATGGGATTCTCCAGGCAAGAATACTGGAGTGGGGTGCCATGCCCTCCTCCAGGTGATCTTCCCAACCCAGGGATCGAACCCACATCTCCTGCATTGCAGGCAGATTCTTAACCCCTGAGTCACCAGGGGAAGCCAAGATTAATGTACTCTTCCTCGATTCACAATTTCATAAACTTCAATGTTCTGTGTTTACAAAGGAATCCATTGAGCTCTTGCAATAGATGAAAAGTGGTTTTCAAAGAGAATAATTAATTGTAATAATGATTTTTTCATATTATTTTATTTTTATATATATCTCTCTCCACTAGATTATTTGAGATATAATTCACATACCATAAAATTCAACATTTTAAAGTATGGAATTGAATTTTTTTTTAGTATGTTGGCAAAGTTGTGCAATCATCTCCACTATTGAATTGCAGAATATTTTCATCACTATCCGCTGAGAAAAAAATTAGCACTTCCCTTTCTCTCCTCCACCCAGGCCCTGACAACCACTAATCTCCTTTCTGTTCCTATGAATTTGTCTCTGCTGGTCATTTCATATAGAAAAAATCTCACAATTATGGTCTTTTGTGATTGGCTTCTTTTATTTAGCCTGCTTTCAAGGTTCATCCATCTTGTAGCATGTATCAATGTTTTTTCCCTAGCCAAATAATATTCTATTGTAAGGGTATATGACGTATAATTTATCCATTCACAAGTTGATAGGCATTTAGGTTGTTTCACTTGTTTGGCTATTATGAATCATTCTGCAGTAAAATTTGTGTACACATATATATGTAGACGGGGGCTTCCAAGTGGCTCAGTGGTAAATGAATCTGCCTGCCAATGCAGGAGATGTAGGTTTGATCCTTGGGTTGGGAAGATCCCCTGGAGAAGGAAATGGCAACCACTCCAGTACTCTTGCCTGGAGAATCCCACGGACAGAGGAACCTGGTGGGCTATAGTCCATGGGTCGCAAAGAGTTGGACCTGACTGAGCGACTGAAAACACAGCATGTGTGTGGACAGATGTTTTCATTTCTCTTGAGTATATGCCTAGGAGTAAAAGTGCCCATGTGGTTGCTCAACGTCAATTTTTTTTAAAGTACTGTTTTCCAAAGTAGCTTCACTATTTTACAGTCTTAGCAGCAGTGTATGAGCCTCAGTTTCTCCACATCCTTACCAACACTTGTTTGTACACTGTCTTTTTTATTTCAGCCATCCTAGTGTGTGTGAAATGTTATCTGACTGTGGTTTGATTTGTATTTTTCTAATGACTGAAGATGTTGAGCATCTTTTCATCTGCCAGTTTCTGGCCCTGCCAGGTTTGGGGTGCCCAAGCCGGGATACCAGGACATGATAGTATTTACAACACTGCTGTTGACTCCTTCCCATCAAGCCTAAAGAGGTACATATTTTATCAGGGTAGGAGCAAATATTTAGGCTCTTTCCGCAACAAATGTGGTTTTTACCCGAGAGCATAGCAAAAGAAATTAACCAAAAACTTTTAAAAAATGATTTCACAAACCAAATGAGTAGTTAAAGAAAATAAACGAACATAAATAAGATTTAAGAGAAACTCTGTTGGAAGAAATTTTGTTATTAAAATACTTGCTAGAAAGATGTTTATTTGCAGTGATACCTGCTGAGCTGGCTTACCCTCCTATGCTTGGTGAGTGGCACCACTGCTCCTGTGGACAAAAACAGTCACCTGCCGTTTCAGTAAACAAAGGATGCTGCCGCAGTAAGGGTATCAGCCACTGCCGCTGCCCCAACAGTGCATTCAAGGGGATTCAGGATGAGGAAAACTGGATTCCGGGCCCAAGTAAGATACATTTGAAGATACATATCAGATAGGATAAGATACATATCAAGGTGAAGTCACTCAGTCGTGGCCGACTCTTTGCGACCCCGTGGACTGTAACCTACTAGGCTTCTCCGTCCATGGGATTCTCCAGGCAAGAATACTGGAGTGGGTTGCCATTTCCTTCTCCAGGGAATCTTCCCGACCCAGGGATCGAACCCGGGTCTCCCGCATTGGAGGCAGACGCTTTAACCTCTGAGCCACCAGGGAAGATCCAAGATACATATTAAATCATGTAATTTCAGTGAACACAGACTTTTATATCTTCTCATACAGAGAAAAGATTAAAATCATTAGCTTGAGATGTCTGGGTGTGTGTGTGTGTGTGATTAGCAGTTATCTTTTAATGTTCAACTGTGCAGGGAGTTTTGCTTGCTGTTTCTTCCTCCAAAATCCCTATATATCCTAGCTCCTCCCATAGCTCATTGGAACCGTCCCTCAGGGCTATCTGCCATCTCGGGCTATAGTTCTCAGTAACGCCCCAGATAAAAGGTAACTGTCAACTTTTAGGTTGGACATTTTTTGTCAGTTGACACCCTGGACTTATAGTGATCCTGTAATATACAAAGATAAACAGGCATTTTCTTGGAACTAGGAGTTAAACGTCTTTCAGAGAGATCTCATGACAACTAACTCACACACGGGATGTTTCCTCACTGCCGGGGCGTTTATTGGAGTCCTCAGTTGCTCAATCCTAAGAATTTCAAAGTGTCCCCAGTCTGCCGCCTGGGGATTAGAAGGCTAAATTCCTGGGGGCCTGGAAAGGGGCGTATATCACAAAAAAACATCTAAGCCTAAATTTCATGGGAAATGGATTTTATTTTCACTTATAGTGCAAAGCAGGAATTCTCTACAAATGAGACAGCAAATCCAGTGGGACTCCTACCTAGGACGTTCTGAGAGGTTCCAGAACTTTTGTCATTGTTCAGGAAATTCTAAATTTGGATGTCTTCTCTCCAAGCACATTCTCTTGTCCTGTGAGTGTCATGATGAATACTCTGCTTTTTACAGCTTATAGTGTAGAAATCTCAAACCAAGGCAGATTAAAAAAAAAAATTTGCAGTTGTTTACACAATATTCTGTTCAATGAGGGACTTGTAACAGAACCTGAGTGTTAGAACAGCTTTTCTGTCTGGAAAGCCGGCTAACTTGAAGAGACAATTACAGAGAAAGAAGGGCCAGTGACAGCTGCTGTAGGTGGTATTTGTATATCTCATAAAAGGTCTGGCCTTTACCACTTAGTGGCCATGTGGTTTTGGGCAAATTACTTTCTGTGAGCCTCCATTTCTTCCTCTGGAACACCATGATAAGGCTACTTGCCTCAGAAGGTTAATTTGAGACATATATAAAAAGTGAAGGGAGCACTTGGATCTGTTTTGTTTTGTTTTTCTCCTCAAACTCCTCCCAGACCCCAGCCCCAAATCCAGGGAATAATTCCAGGCATTCAGAAGGTATTCTACAAAAATTTTCTTAGATGAAACAAATCCAGTTTTCTGGTTGGATAAAATATTGAATAGATGAGTGCATTTTGTCATTCAACAAATATTTATTGGGTGCCTCTTATGTTCTGGAGACTGTTCTAGTACTGAAGAGACAGCTGTGAACAAAACAGACAAAAACCCATGTCCTCATGGAGCTTCCATGCTAGAAAGGAATGAGAGAGACTCTAAATAAATCTTGAAAACAAAATGGATATTAATTCGAGAAGAGTGTTTTGGTCAGAAATAAAGCAGAGTAGCAGAATGCAGAGTGGCAATGGGGATGTGAGGCTAGAGACGGGTCAGGGTACTCTATTTTTTTTTAGATACTTAAAATTTATTGAAGTATAGCATACACAGAGAACAGTAGACCGGTCATGAGTGTGCAGTTCAGTGAGTTACTGCAAAGTTATGTACCCAACATAAACAACAAACCTCAGAAATGTCCCTCGAGATACTTCCCAATCACTAGTCCCTTCCCTTTCCCTAAAGGTCAGTGCTGTTTTGATCACTAATAAAATAGATTAGCTTTGCCTATTTTAAACTCTATCCCCTGGTGGCTCAGCAGTAAAGAACCCGCCTGCCAATGCAGGAGATGCAGTAGATGGATTCAATCCCTGGGTTGGGAGTATTTCCCTGGAGGAGGACACAGCAATCCTCTCCAGTATTTTTTCCATGGGCAGAGGAACCTGTTGGGCTACAGTCCAGGGGGTCGCAAAGAGCTGGACGTGACTGAGCTACTAAACAACAAAAACAAACTCTATATAGTGGAATCATCAGAAGGTCGAGATATCCTTAAGGGCTCCACTTTATAGCTCCAAAGGCTAAATTCTTTGGTAGTGAGTTAGTGTTCCAGGGCTCTTTTCTAAAGAGGCATCATCTTCCTCTGGTCCCAGGCGCCCGGTGGACAGGCGCAGGGTCAAAAGCCAGGCAGCAGTTGTGAGGGAAGCAGACTGGCAGATGGAAGGAGACCCTGGGGCCATGCTCCAGGATACCCAACCCTGGCAATTAGATCACTATGGGAAAGATTCTCCCACCTTGGTTCTGTCTAAAATGCCCCATACTGTGTTTCCTTAAATAGCAATGGACGGAGACTGGCTTCACACAGTTCAAAGCCCTTCCCTGTTTGCATTGCACGAATGACACATTCCTGTCCAAAGTCATCCAGACAAACAGCTGCTAATTTCCTAGCAACACTGCCCTAGCCATTCTTGCATGGAATGGAATTAATCCTGGCACAGAAATAGAAGTTTATATTTCAGAAAAAAAAAAAAAAGAAAAGAAAACAACTCATAATTTCTTCCCCCCGCCTGCCCTACTACTCAATCTCCACCCCCAGGGACCGTCTTGGACCAAGCTCAGCCAGGGATTCCCTTTCTCCAGCAACTTGAAAGCCTGACTGTATGATAGCTTAAGTATTAGTACTCACAACGCTTGCATTTGTGGAGAGCCGCCATGGACTGTTTCTTGACTTCAGGGAGCCATCAGTTTCTGCCTCATGACAAGCTGAGCAGGAAGTCTGGGCAAGTGATTTAGAGTCACATAATATCAGGGTAGACTTCTGGTGAAGAATGGAAGGTAGGTTGTATCCTGTGCTTGTTCCAGTGCTTGGTGTTGGCTCCAGGTAGCATATCTGTGACGGCATCTCAGGCAGCTGGGTGGGAAGTGAAGCAGTGAGTGAGTGATTGGCAATGTCTGCCATGGATGAGATGTAGGAAAGGGCCGCCTCTTGGGTATTTACCATGCCTGATCTGGATCCAACGTCTCATTTTACAAATGATTGAACTGAAATTCAGAGAATTGGAGTGCCCCCATCAAGATCATACCCCCAGTGAGAAGCAGAACGGGACCTCAAATTCAGCCCTCTAGCTTTCCACCTGAGCACTGTTTTTAACATCAACTCATTTGCTTCTGTTTGTAAGGTCTGGAGAGGGCCGATTTAGTGGGCGAGGAAAGATCAGGGAGCTGGCTGGCTCTAACACCTAACACGAGGCTCAAGGGAATCAGCGGTCCCGGGGGTCCCAGCTTGGTTCCTGCTTAGCCCACCCCGACCAGTGCCAGTGGGCTGCATCTTCAAGCTGTCGTGGACCCAGCAGGAAGAATGAGGGATCCTCCCCATGCAGAAATCCACGGCGATGCCCAGGGGCCTGAATTCCTGATCCAGAGCCTGAATTTATTCCCTCCTCCCTGTAATTATATTGCCCTCATCAAAGAGTCGGGCACCACTTAGCAATGGAGCACCCACCCATCATTCTTACCATCCCAGTTTGGGTGTGCTCAAACTTGTGATGGTATGCACAGAAAAGCTTTTACTTTTTACTCAGAGTCATGTTGACATAAATTGCATTTACTTCTATTTTAAAACGTAGCCTTCTTGTCTAAGAATAACTGATTTATTTGGTGAGGAAAGACTTATGTATGCGGATGTCACTAGAAGGGAAAAGGGACAGAGAGGTTTTTTTCTTTTTAAATTTCATTTTAACTTATCAAGAGAAAACTTTTCTTTAAAAATAAAATAATCCCTGGCTCAACTCAGAATATTTGCCCTTTTTTTTTTGGCCCAGGACCTGGTCTCATGCTAACTCCATGCTGGTCATCACTTCCTCCTGAAATGCTCTGCTTTTTTGCCTGGCAAAAGCCATTCTTCCCTTTTGTGTCTAAAGTTCTCCTCTGCCTTGGGATAAGAAGAAAATACACATAGTTCAACAAACACTTACTGAAGTACCTTCAGTGTGTCAGGCTCCGTGCTCAGTACTCAGGACTCAGAAATGAATGCACAAACCCTCGGCCCTGGAGAAATTTAACTGGAACTTGAGACAGGACCACAGTGCTCAGCCTTGTGCCCTGTTATCTCATTTAATCTTTACCCTAAATTTGCTCTTCTCGTGGTCAAGGCTGTGTCTCTTTTCTCCACTTTATCCCCAGCACCAAGCACAGTGTCGTGGTGCTGGGAAAAGCTGTGACTCATAGAAATAACTGATTCCTTAAAACCTCCCTGAAAGGTAGGCATCATTTTCTTTTTTACAGATAAAGAACTGAGGTTGACAGAGACTAAGTAGCCTCTCCTAAGGTTTCCTAGTAGTGATGACATCGGTCCTTTGTTTCCAAGCCCTTGGTTTTTTCCTCCCTTGTACCACTTCTGCACTTTCTAGACCCGGTTTTCTCACCTGTAAATCCAGGGGATCAGACTGAATGATTCTGGATGCTCTAGACAATTCTGGATGATCCTGGACTATCCCTTCAAGCTCTGAATTTCATAGCCAATGTCCAAAGTTGATAGTAGAATGCATATACCCATTTTCTCTGGGAGGATTTTTATATGTTGTTATTTCTAACCTGCATTTCTGTTACCCTTATTACACCACCAGCTCTTGGATCTTAATATTTCATTTGTAACTCATTTGTAGCACCCTCAGATCTGTGTTCTATGCTCAAAGACTTCTCATTTTTTATAGTTCATGATTCTCTTTAAACATGATGCTAAGTAAGTCATACACACTTCACTTCCCCAAACCAGATTTTTTCCTATTTTCTCTCAAAAATGGCAGCATGATTTGAATGCTCTGTAGCAGGCATCAAAAGGTTCTCATGTCGTAGAATGCAGAAATATTTATTGAAAATAATGATTCTTAATTTTGAAAGGAAAAACACAGACTTCAAAATTTTGTGGGATCATAAAAATTCCATTTCATACACTAACAATGAAAAAATGAAAAATTAAGTTAAAAAACAGTTATATGTATGGCAGAAAATGATACAACATTGTATTCTATAAAGCAAAGCAATTATTGTAAAGTAATTATCCTTCAATTAAAAATAAATAAATTTTAAAAAGAAAAAACAATTCTATTTACAATAGCATCAAAAAGAATACAATACGTAGAAATATATTAGCAAAAGAAGTACAAGACAAAAACTTTAAAACCTTGTTGAAGAAAACTGAAGATCTAAATACATGGAAAGACATCTGTGCTTGTGGACTGGGTTAATATTCTTAAGATGACCACCCTCCCCCAAAGTAGTTCACACATGCACATGATCCCCGTCAATATCCCACACGGCTTTTTTCTTTTCAGCATTTGACAAACTAATACTAAAACCCATATGGAAGTGCAAGAGACCCAGAAGAGTCAAAACAATCCTTAAAAAGAACAAACTTAGAAGACTTATACTTTCTGATTTCAAAACTGCAGAGCCACAATAATCAAGACAGTATAGCATGAGAATAAAGATAGACATATAGATTCATGGAATAGAATTGAGACTATGGAAGTAAACTCTTGAATTTACAGCTAGTTAATTTTAAGAAGACACCAAGGCAATTCAATATGGGAAAGATAATCTTATTAACAAAAGGTGCTGGGATAAATGCATTTCCACATACAAAACAATGAAGTTGGACTCCTAGCTCACACCATGTACAAAAATTAATTCAAAATGACTAAAGACCTAAATATAAGAACTACCATTATAAAACTCTTAGAAGAAAACATAGGTGTAAATTTTCACAGTCTTGGATTGGATGATCTGATATGTGACACCAAAAGCATAAGCAACCAAAGGCAAAAAAACAGATAAGTTGGACTTCATAAAAATTGAAAAATGTTTATGCTTCGAAGGGCACTTGAAGAAAGTAAAAAGACAAGCCACAAAAAGAGAGAAAGTATTCACAAGTTATATTTCTGATAAGGTCTGCTATACAGAATATATAAAACCACAATTTAAAAATAAGCCAAGGAGGAATTCGCTGGCAGTCCATGGTTAGGACTCAGTGCTCTGACTGCTGGGACCCAGGTTCAATCCGTGGTCACGGAACTAAGATTCCACAAGCTGTGCTACACAGCTGAAAAAATAGGCCAATGATTTGAATAGTCAATTCTCATAAGAAGATAGACAAATGTTCAATAAGATAAGCACATAAAAAGATGCTTGATGTCATTTGTCATTAGGAAAATATAAATCAAAACTGTAATAAGATGCCACCTCATAAACACTAGGATGACAAAAATAAAAATACAGACAAAAACAAAAACAGGATGAGGAAAATGTAAACCTTCCTTCACTGACTGTGCAAATGTAAAATAGTGCAGTTCCTTTGAAAAGTAGTTTAGCAGTTCCTCAGAAAGTTCAACATAGAGTTACCATATGACCCAGCAATTCCTCTCCTAGTGTGTATAAATAGGAAAACATTTTTGCACACAAACTCTTATATATGAATGTTCAGTATTATAGCCAGAAAGTAAAAATAGCCAAAATTTCAATTAACTGATAAATGGATAAACAAAATATGATGTATCCATGCAATGGAATATTATTTTGCAATAAAAGGATGAAGTACTGATTCCTGCTACAACACAGATAAACCATGAAAACACGTCGAGTGAAAGAACACACTCAGAAAAGACCACATATTATATGATTTCACTTATGCTATACAAAATAGGCAAATCCATAGAAATAGGAAAGAGAATAGTGTTTGCCAGGGACTAGGGGGAGTGAAGAATGGGCATGACTGGTAATGGGCACAAGTTTTTTGAGGGGAGTGGTAATGAAAGATTCTGGGAAGGAATAGTGGTAATAGTTGTACCACAGAGTTATCCAACTCCGTGAATATACTATAAAACACTGAATTTTACACTATAAAGGGGGAATATTACATACATATTACAAATATACATTATATCTCAATAGAATTTTGTGGAGTTGAAGAAATTCGATAGGAAAATGAGACAGTAACAGAGCCCAGGCTAACCACCATTCTTAGCGCCCAGGAGGCTCCCCGCAACTACCGTGGCAAGTCACACCCACAGAACTACATCTGCATGGATCCTCAAAGGTTGTCTTGTCTACTTAGTTAATGATTCTTCAACCACCTCTGCAATAGTCCTGCCGGGTAATCATCTAGCCTATCCTGGACTAGGCTCTTTTTCTTTCTCTCCACGCCTCTGTTGAATGCGTACTATGGGCTCAGCTCTGGGCTAAGCACTGAGAATATACTTTGCAATGTAATAAAGATTTATTTGAATATTGTAATGTGTAAGATGTTTTGTTTCTATTCCTTTTTGTTTACTGATATCCATTTTAGTTTGGATTCTATCAGAGGAGGATCATGAGGCAAAGATTCAAGTGAAAATTCTTTATTTGGGAAGTACAGGTAACACTGGTAGCCAAGTGAGAAAGGGATCCAGGGAAAGAAAGGAAGCCAAGAAATTAGCTACCACAGTAAGCCACAGAAGCTTAATCCAGAGGGGAAACTCTGAGACAAGGCGTAAAACACATGCCTGAAAAAGGGTTTCATCCAAGAGCCAAGGGCTGGGATATTTATGCATTAATTCCAGAGGCCCTGGTTGAGCACTCACACTGTATGTATGTTACATCCTAGCATCCCTGGCTGCTGAAGGAAGCAAGGATTATGCAGCCTTCCCCAGATCTAAATTGGAAGACGGGGGAACCCTCAGGCACGCATGCAGATTCTGGCAATTGGTGTTTGACAGGACCAGGGGTTACAGATGGGGCACTGACAGCATCAGCTAGGACACCTTCCTCCTTCCATACACAGGAGATGGCATATGGGAATGCACAAAATGCCATGAATCAGGTACAGATGAAGAGAAAAGAAGATATAAAGAAAAATTAGCCTTTCTGGTAAGACAAAGATCCTGTTCTGTGCCATTTGCTCAGTCGTGTCTGACTCTCTGTGACCCCGTAGACTATAGCCTGCCAGGTTCACCTGTCCTTGGAATTTTCCAGGCAAGAATACGAGTGGGTTGCCATTCTCTTCTCCAGGGGGTATCATCCCAGACTCAGGGATCAAACCTGGGTCTTCTGCATTGCAGGAGAATTCTTTTACATTGAGCCACAATGATCCTAGTAGGCTCAGAAAATACATGCTATTTCTTAGCATGTCTTTTAAACTCTGGCTCTCCAAAAATACAACTCCAAACTGCCTTTCGAAAAGGCAAAACTGAGTTGCCTGCTTATCACAAACTTGAAACAGAGTCTCAGTGGCATCTCACAGGCGAGAGGTTAGGTGGGTTGGAGATTTAGTTAAATGTAAGTCTTTCTTGCAGGAGCATGCTTAGAACTAAGGAATCCAATATAGAGAAGACTGGCCAACATGGAAAGGCGACGGTTCTGAGGGGAAAGGCAAGGGTTGTGAGGTAAGAGTTTCCAAAAGTCTTGTTGGGTGTTAATTACTGAAAAGTTGGACAGTCATGAGTTCATTTAATGGTTTTCAGGCAGCAGTTCCTGAGGTGAGCAGAGTGGTGTGCAAGGTGAATCGTCTTGAGCCAGTGTTTTGTGGGATGGGGAAGCAGTGCTGATGTTGCAGTAAGCCACGTGGGCAAAAATGGTTTCTGTTCGTAGCTTCAGCCCCACCTTATGACATCACACGGTAAAATGTAATGAAAGTAGCTCCCTAGGGGTCAGCCACACGCAGCCCAGGTGCCCACAATTCTTGCTAAATAAAGGGATAAAAACATGCACATGTTCCAGCTTCAAGGAGGGGTAGGATTAAAGGGGAAATCAGGACGCAGGAGTGTGACAGCCTCTGTGGGTGTCAGCAGGCTTGTGACCCTGGGCCTGTGCGATAGACCGAGAGCCTGAGAGTCCTTGTAATGTCTCCTCAATCAGGGGGTCCCCAACTTTCAGGACCTAATGCCTGCTGATCTAAGGTGGAGCTGATGTAATAATACAGAAATAAAGTACACAATAAATATAATGCACTTGAATCATCCTAAACCCCCCATCACCACCACCACTACCGTCCATGGAAAAATGGTCTTCCTCGAAACCAGTTGCTGGTGCCAAAGGTTGGGGACTGCTACCCTAAATGACTCCTCCGGTGGAGAGGTGCCCCTGCAGCGGGTCCTGCCTGCCTGACTGCCAGGTTGGGCAACTCTCTCACCGGGGCCAGAAAGGAAGTTACAGCAAGCCTGGCCTCCCCCTCCGCAATCCCTCCCAGCCTCTGCTTCTCCCTGACTCATCCTGCCATTGTGGCGACTGTCCTGTTTGTAGGGGCGTCCCTGGTGGTGGCTGGAACTCTGGGCAGGACTCTGTCCACTACCCTAGCCTGGCAGGATCACAGAAACTGCAGGGCTGCTCCATCACTTCTCCCCAGGGCCCCTGATGCCAGCATGTGATGCCGGGCGCTGTGCAGACCCCAACGTGCTTGCCCCACTGCTGTCACCAGGGGCTCGCTGAGTCCCTAGCAGGCAGGCAGGTAGTACCATGCTGTCCTCCTTGGAGAAGGAACTGAGGCTCAAGGCCAAGTGAGTGAAACAGCAGGTCAGCCACCAGGCCTTCTGCCTTAGTGCAGAACTGTTTCTGAGGTTAGAAACATCCATGTATTTGTACCCCTAAAATAACTGTGACAAAATTGTAGTGTGAGGCTGTGGTTCCACATCCAAACAAGAGAAACTGGTTTGCATTTGTCTGCTGTCTGTTTGGCCTTGCTGTTTAAACATTCACAAATACACGTGATTATTTTTTCCATGATGATAGTGGTAATAGAGCTCATTACAGAAAATGTGATTAGAGGATAGATTTCTGTGCTTCAGGAGGAAAACTTTTGGACTGTTTTTTGGGAGAAGGTGACCTCATCTTGAATGAACGCTCCAGGGGGAAGGCGGGTCCGGTTCAGAGGTTTTGTATTTCTAAGGAAAGACCCACCAGGCCCATCTTACTCTCCAGCAGGGTAAATAAGTAAATAAACATTATGTTCTTAAGGGCTTAATAGACCATCGTGTCCTTTCCAACAAGCTTATTAAGACTTATTGCATAAGATAAGAAAGAGCTTTTGTGTAAAGAAGCTGAGGGTGGTGGGCATTGCTTCAGGGGGACAAAGGTCAGTAATGGATGGGTCAGCAGCCACACTGCATCAATGAGAGTGGTCTGAAGCTGGGCTTGTGTCCTCAAAGGGCTCAATGACAGGACAGTGGAGAGAGCAGTAGGGGGAATGTTCTGACATCCAGGGGCTGTGCTGGACCAGAAGCTGCTGGACCCATTAGTAAGGGAGAGAAGACCACCCTCCCGACCCCAGAGTGCATGGTTGACTGGTCAGTGTGAAGCTTCACAGAAGCCTGCTCGGCACACCTCCCCAGCCCAGGACACCTATGAGGCCTGGCAACCTGCTCCTAATTTGGGAGGTGGGTTCCTTCTTCTGTATTTGGAGGTCAGACAAGAACACCTAGGGCAGCCTGAGCTGGGAAGGGAGGGGAAGAGAGGCCAGTGTTGAAACATACAGAAAGTTGCAACAATTTCACACGCTTGCCCCTCCCAGCAAGCTCAGTTAACAGTCCCAGGCTCTGGAGAGCCTTCCACTGGTGATCCTTCCTGCAGATCAGGAGGAGCTGGCTCCAACTCTTTCTCCAACACGGGCTGCAGCACCTGTGCAGATGCACCCTTTAGCCAGAACGTTCCACCCTAAGAGAAAGGCAAGCCCCAACACTCAGCAGTACCAGTGACAGCACCTTTCACCACCTTCCTTCTTCTCCAAGTCAGCAGCCTCTTGCAGCACCTCAAACTGATTAAAGCTGCCTAGGATTTGGCAATCCAGATCCTTGCAACAGAAGACATTTATAAGTGGAAAGGGTAAGCCCCAATGTCAGTAGAGCAGTGAGTGTGGTAAGGGTTTCCGAGCCTCTCAGCTCCAGGGTGCATGCAGGGTCTGTGATCCTGCTGTTTCCCCTGCTTGGGGTCTCAGTGGGATGGAACAACTTTGGGGTGACTCTTCAGAATGATGAAAGGCCAGCCATCTCTGTCTACTGCCTCTCTAGTTCCCAGAACCCCTGTGAGGCAGGTGATGGAATGTGACTGAATCTTGGCTTGCGTATTGTAAGGATCACATACATTTTTGTTTAAATCGAATTCAGTAATGTGTAAGCCACATGGGGGAGGGGAATAATGGCCCCTTCCATTGTTGTCTATGTCTTGATCCCCAGAACTTGTGACTCTGGTAGGTTGCATGGCAAAGGAGAATCAAGATTACGATAAAATTTAAGCTGCTGGGCCTTAGGAAGCATCACTATGAACAAAGCTAGTGGAGGTGATAGAATTCCAGTGGAGCTATTTCAAATCCTAAAAAGATGATGCTGTGAAAGTGCTCCACTCAATATGCCAGCAAATTTGGAAAACTCAGCAGTGGCCCCAAGACTGGAAAAGGTCAGTTTTCATTCCAATCCCAAAAAAGCAATGCCAAAGAATACTCAAACTACCACACTATTGCACTGATCTCACACGCTAGTAAAGTAATGTTCAAAATTCTCCAAGCCAAACTTCATCAGTATGTGAACAGTGAACTTCCAGATGTTCAAGCTGAACTTAGAAAAGGCAGAGGAACCAGAACTCAAATTGCCAACATCCACTGGACCATCGAAATAGCAAGAGTTCCAGAAAAACATCTACTTCTGCTTTATTGACTATGCCAAAGCCTTTGACTGTGTGAACTGCAACAAACTGGAAAATTCTGAAAGAGATGGGAATACCAGACCACCTGACCTGCCTCTTGAGAAATCTGTATGCAGTTCAGGAAGCAACAGTTAGAACTGGACATGGAACAACAGACTGGTTCCAAGTAGGAAAAGGAGTACATCAAGGCTGTACATTGTCACCCTGCTTATTTAACTTGTATCCAGAGTACATCATGAGAAATGCTGGACTGGATGAAGCATAAGCTGGAATCAAGATTGCCAGGAGAAATATCAATAATCTCAGATAGGCAGATGACACGACCCTTATGACAGATAGTGAAGAACTAAAAGCCTCTTGATGAAAGTGAAAGAGGAGAGTGAAAAAATTGGCTTAAAATTCAACATTCAGAAAACTAAGATCACAGCATCTGGTCCCATCACCTCATGGCAAATAGATGGAGAAGCAGTGGAAACAGTGACAGATTTTATTTTCAGAGGCTCCAAAATCCCTGCAGATGGTGACCGCAGCCATGAAATCAAAGACACTTTCTCCTTGGAAGAAAAGTTATGACCAACCTAGACAGCATATCAAAAAGCAGAGACATTACTTTGCCAACAAAGGCCCATCTAGCCAAAGCTATGGCATTTCCAGTAGTGGTGTATGGATGTGAGGGTTGGACTATAAAGAAAGCTGAGCACCAAAGAATTGTTGCTTTTGAACTGTGGTGTTGGAGAAGACTCTTGAGAGTCCCTTGGACTGCAAGGATATCCAACCAGTTCATCCTAAAGGAAATTAGTCCTGAATATTCATTGGAAGGACTGATGCTGAAGCTGAAACTCCAATACTTTGGCCACCTGATGCGAAGATCTGACTCATTTAAAAGAATTTGATGCTGGGAAAGATTGAAGAGGGGAGGAGAAGGGAACAACAGAGGATGAGATGGTTGGGTGGCATCACAGACTCAATGGACATGAGTTGGAATAAACTCTGGGAGTTGATGATGGGAGGCCTGGCATGCTGCAGTCCATAGGGTCGCAAAGAGTCGAATATGACTGAGCAACTAAACTGAACTGAATTGAAAACTGAGCCAAACAACTTTAAGATTGGAAGAATCCCAGATTATTCAAGTGAGCCCAATATGGTAACTAGGCCCTCAAATGTGGGGGAAGAGGGAGGGAGAGGAAGTTGAAGTGGTGAAATGTGAGTGCTCATTGTACCCCTGCCGAAACCTTGATTCCAGCCCAGGGTGACCCGTGTCTGACCTCTTACTTACAGAACTGTATTCACAGACTCAATGGACATGAGTTGGAATAAACTCTGGGAGTTGATGATGGGAGGCCTGGCATGCTGCAGTCCATAGGGTCGCAAAGAGTCGAATATGACTGAGCAACTAAACTGAACTGAATTGAAAACTGAGCCAAACAACTTTAAGATTGGAAGAATCCCAGATTATTCAAGTGAGCCCAATATGGTAACTAGGCCCTCAAATGTGGGGGAAGAGGGAGGGAGAGGAAGTTGAAGTGGTGAAATGTGAGTGCTCATTGTACCCCTGCCGAAACCTTGATTCCAGCCCAGGGTGACCCGTGTCTGACCTCTTACTTACAGAACTGTAAGATGATAAAGTTGTGCTGTATCAGCCTCTATGCATGCATGCTAAGTCATTTCAGTTGTGTCCAACTCTCTGTGACCCTATGGACTGTAGCCTGCCAGTCTCCTCTGTCCATGGGATTCTCCAGGCAAGAATACTGGAGTGGGTTGCCATAAGAATCCCATGGACAGAGGAGCCTGGTAGGCTATGGTCCGTAGGGTCACAGAGAGTCGGACACAATTGAAATGACTTAGCATGCATGCATAGAGGTTGACTTAGCACAACTTTATCATCCTGAAGTTCTGTAGGTGAGAGGTCTGACATGGGTCACCCTAGGCTAGCATCAGGTCTGTGGTAATTAGTTACAGCAGCCAGAGAAAACTAATACACTGTGTAGTTACAAATCTTCAAGAAACAGCTCTCTAAGCATTGATGAATGCTTCAGAGTTTTCAGATCTCTGCTTCAGACAAGGAGACCACTCTTGCTTCATTTTCTAGGTTTCTCTAGATCTTGTGTTTCAAGACGAAAATATATTCTTAAAGTTCCTAGAATTCCTGACTGCAAAAACAGCGAGGAATCTCGACTAAGTGGAGAGCAAGTCTAAGAAGGTGTTCTTTTCTCCAGTCACCATCTCTGCCATCCTGTACTGATGGAGGTTCCATAACCCACTGACCACACTCAGTATCTAACCCATTCTGGGTCAAAACTCCAACCTCAGATCCAGTTTAAATCTCCCCTTTCCTGTCTTGATGGGGAAGTCAGGCTTCAGCTTGGGACTTGAAGTAGTTTGGTGTGTGGCACGTCCTCTCTTTCTTCACCATCCCTTTCGGAGTCAAGTTGCCATAAGCTAGAGGGGGACAGGGAAGAGGAGGAAGGGGAATCAGGGTGATCTAAAATGACAGGTCACCTGTCTGTGCTGGGAAAATGCTGTTAGTCTCACCTCGGCTCAGTCATGGTCCACATGATACTGGATATTTTGGCTGGTGCTCTGATCTCAGCATGGGTGGGGGTAAGATTTTCCCTGGCCCATTCCAGCTACATCCATGGACTGAGTTCCCTCTTGGAGCAGCTGTATTTCCTTTTGGCTAACATTGTTCTGTGCCTTTACTGTGCTTACTTGGCCTATTGGCCCACGGCCAAGCAGCTACCAGACAGGCCCCTCCCACCTCTACCCAAGCTGAGCCTGCAGGCCTCTGCCTGCAGAAAACTTTACCTTTTGGTCTCCACACTCCAGGGACATGTACTGGCCCCCCATGAAATTCCCCAGTCTCACAACATTCTGCTTCACTCTGTCTTCCAGCACGTTCAACTCTCCATGTCGCTTTGGGGAGGAAGTAACATTTTCCCATGAACACTGCCCTGCTGAAAACTTGTCCTCTTCCTCCTTACCCTGGTTCTCCACTTATGTTGTACAGGAGAGCCCAGAGAGGTTGGGGGAGCTGGCAGGGCCAGGTCTGAAGCCTCTTATGAAGCCTGAGTGAGTAGTCAGGCCCCTCCTTAGAAGGAGGCTCCTAAGACTCATGTTGTCAAGTACAGTGTGGACCTCCCTTTCCCATTCAGCTTTCCAAACCAGCAGCTTTTCAAAACTCCCATCTTTTGGTGATGCCTTTTCTAGAGGCCTGGGTTAGTTTTAACAACCACCCTAACTGGTAAGGCAGAGACTTAAAACAAAGTTCTCTGTGAGTAAAGTCTATACGAATTAGGTTTCAGGTGTAGTGAGATGGAAAAACCCAGCCCTATCAAAGTAGAAATGGGAAAGAACTGGAGAGTTTTTCTAAATATGAAAGAACAGCTGGTGAGGAGAAACCAGACTTTGAGCTCTAGGCACCTCCCAGGACACAGCCCTTACCTTCTCCGCACTTCCAGCTGCTAAGAAACCGACTTTGACTCTGGGAGGAGCCCCGCTAGGGCTTATTCCTGTGCCTCACCAGTCAGCACTGAGTGTAGATGAAGCCACATTAACGGTAACATGAATCCACTTGTACCTGCCTCTTACCCTCCCGTACAAGGCTTTCTCCCCTGGCGCCCACTGCCCAGCCCAGAGGTCTCCCGCCTGCCTGTGGAGATCCCTGGACACAGCAGTCACTGTGCTGTACACTGCTCTCTGCTAAGTGGAGCCTCAGGTGGTCTGTGGAAAGGACGTAGTCCTTTCCCCTCCATGTGTCCCAAGCTTAAGGGTCCCCAAGTAGTGCTCTTGTGCCCTTGGGTTTCCTTACTTTGACAAACATTTGACATGTACGGTGTTCTAACCAATATGAAAGCCTTCACTCATTTGACTTCATAGCAACCTCTGAGCCAGGAACTACATATCACCAGTGGACAACCAAGGAGCCCAGCACAGGGGGCTTAGGTAGCTTGCCCAAAGCCACTAAGTGAGTGAAACAAAACTGGAATTAAAATAATGCCCTTCCTCTTCCTGTGACCCGGAAAATACATCCAAGGGGCCAGGCTGAGGTTAGAGTCCACTGGGCTGAAGTAGGAACCACGCCGGATCTCCAGCACCTAAAGCTGTGTTCCAGGTGTGGCTCACTCTCCCTGGCTCTCTCCTTGGAACAGGTTCTCCAGAAGGTTCTCAACCCCTTAGAAGCCAACTGTTGGCAGGCAGCCCAAGCAGGCTGAGAGGCCCGAGCTCCCTGCAGAGGAGGAAGAAACTGGCTCCGTTGAGGCGAGTGTGGACCCCTGATCTGATACAGGATGTGGGGCCTAGCTGGACTGCTTTCTTCTCAGGCAGGATCTTTGGAGAATGACCCTTCGTTGGCCTGAAAAAGACCAGTGAGGAGGAGCACCGTGGGCTCCACAGGCCAGGCTGGAAGTACCTGCTCCCTGTCTCTGAGCTCGAGGAGACTCATCTCAGAAAAGTCCCTGGGCTCTGCCTGCTCAGGAGGGGAGCCCAACCGCAGAGTGAGCACTAGGTCAGGAAGAGATATGTACCCTTTCCTGCCCTCCACTCTCTCCTGATTAGACAGTTCAGCTATGATGCTGTTGAAAAGAGTGGGCTGACAGTACACCTCAGGGAGCTTCAGTCTGTTCTAGTGTGAGGATGAAGGGGGTTTCCACTGGGAAGTTCTCTTTGCTGCATTCAGAACCTGGGAGAAGTGGGGAGGGGCTGGCTGCCTGTTCATCCTAGCGCCACTTCTACCCTAAGCTACTTTGACCCGGCAGCCCCAGGTCATGCTGAGCAGCATCACAGACTCCACCAGCTGGAGGGCGGCTGACCACAGGCCAAATGTTTAGACGAACACGCACTCGGTGAAGGCAGCTTCCTTCCCCAGCCCTTCCTTCCCACCAGAGTTTGGGCTGACCTCCCCCAATGCTAATGAACAGCTCAGAAATACTAACAAATGCCTTGGCACCCGGAATCCAGGCAGCATCACTTCCAACGTGAAGCTGGGCCAAGTCTCGGCCCCATTGCAGCCTCAGGGGTTTCCTAGGCCCCGTGGAGCCTGGTGGCGTGGGATAAGCAGAAAGGCTCATGATGTTCCCAGAAGGCTGGCTCATTACAGCCAAACGGGCCTCCCACAGACCCATTTCTAGGTCACAGAAACTTCCACCTGCCAGGTAGGTGTGAACCCTGGCCCCTCCCTGATACTTAGAATATGGAGCAGATTCAAGAAAGCCTGAGGTCAGATCCTGATCTCAGAGAACATTTATGTGAGGATGGAAAACAGGAATCACAAGACATTTCTCCCCAGCACGCTGAGCCGTCCTTAGGCTGTGAAGGCTCCATGTGTAAGGTTAATTCAAACCTGTTTCCTTGAGCCCTTGTGTGTTTTCAGAAAGAAACCTCTCTCCAGGGAGAGCTGTATGAAACAACACCTCCACTCCCCTGGCTCCCACCTCCCTACTGCCTGCTGGAGACAGAGGCCCACACCCCCGGGGTCACATTCCTCTCCCGGGGCCTGGGTATCCATTTCACCGTTCCCACATATCCAGCTGGCTTTCCTCTGAGTGTGCACACCCCTGCTCAGCTGGGGCTGTGGGGGACGAGGCAGACAGATGCTGTGAGGCCTTGCCCAGCTCCACTCCCACTCCCCTTTCCGCACCCCTGCACATTCTGCAACTCTGGATCTCTCTGTCTGCAGGAGCTCTGGCCTACAGGTGAGGCAGACTTACAAGGGGCTGATGTCCTCCTCCAGTGAGTGACAGAGGGCACTCACCGACTGGTCCTTCAGCTTCCTCACCCAGGCAAGGGGGAGTCAACACCAGGACAGGTCTAGACCATCTCCTAGAGGTCCCCAGTGGGAACAGAGCATCTGTCTACACAGCACCCTGCCTGGTCCATGCACTTGGAATTTTATCCCCTTCATCATCAGCCCATTTAAACCCACAATGGGTAGGAAGTGTTAGAAAGAGGGAACATCAGAGAAAAAGTGACTCCTTTAGGACCTCATCAAGCCCAAATCCAAGAGCAGACTTGGGTGAGGACTTTATTTGAGCAGTGGGTTTAGGTTATCCTGTCTTTGGGTCAATAATGACCTCTGCTGGGCTGCATGTCATCTGAGGCCACCAACAACAGAAACCATGGCACAGTTATCCTTTTCCTAAGGTGCCTGGCACAGGCTTGGTACAAGTAGGTTCTCAGTAAACATTAAACTCAGTGGAGTTCCCTCACTCCGGGGAAGTTTGGAAGCAGCCTTCCAGAGATACCTGCGTGAGAGAGAATGGCTCTCGGACTTTCTGTCCAACTGAAGCCACCAACGAACAATAGTTTAGGCATCCCAACATTCATTCATCTCCATTACAGGAGCAGTCCGCATGCAGGTTCATGAGTGGACATAGGGCCCTTGTGTGAGGACTCTGGGGTCATTTCCACAACAGGGAAACTTAAGAGCCCAACCTCCCTCCAGGGCAGAAAGCCAAGGCCTAAACTGAATATTGCCCTGTGCCCAGAATGGCAACCAGGATGTCCAGGGCTCTTTTATGTGCTATTTCTACAAGGCCCACTCTGGACACTTATCCATGATGTAATAATATTTGGTCATAGCATTTATTTATTATGCATAATTTATTATTGCACAGGGAACTGGGAGGGTGTTGAAAAATCCTGATTAGAATCTGAGCTTGGGAAGAGAATTGAGGAGTCCATTTTCTATAACCCTGCTGAAAAATTCCCTAAAAAGTTGAAGAAGGAAAAAGAATAAAAAAATGCCATTGGCACTTGCAGTGAAGATCAGATCATCAAGTAGTATTTGTCCCCTTCAGGTCTTAGACAACTGGTCCCGAGAGACTCCCAGTTACTGCCTTGAGATCTCAGTGTCTGCAAGCACTGCTGGGTTGGTAAGCTTGGGAGGAATTGGTGAAACACCATGTCTGGGCTTTTCACTTCCTTGGCCTGAGTCATGCCACGCAAGCTCACCTCTCCTTCCCAAGAAATGTGGAAAAATGAGGAAGGCACGCATATCTGGGTGTGGTGTTGCTGGGACCCAGCCAGCCCATGGATTCTCTGGTTGCAGAGCGACCTGGCCAGCTCACACAGGTAGCACTCTTGTACTTTTAGAAGAAAAAAAGCATCCGAGTAAAAGCGGAGGTGGAGGGAAGGCTGGACAGGAACATGTTCCCAGTCTACTCTGCTTAGGAATTAAAAGTTTGCTGGGAAACACTTCTGATGGCTTTAAATATTAAAAATGATACATTCCAGAGGGAACATAGTCCCCACTGGATGTGGCCCCTGGAAAGTATTTAATATCGCTGACTGTTGTATTTTTCTACAACCAAACCAGACCCCCCTTGAAAACAGAGGCTGGTTTCACTGCTCATCTATGCAATGGACCCCAACATTTTTGGCACCAGAAATGGACTTCATAGAAGACAATTTTTCCAGGGACCAGGGCAGAGGGATGGTTTCAGGATGATTCAAGTGTATTACATTTATTGTGCAATTTATTTCTATTATTATTACATCAGCTCCACTTCAGATCATCAGGCATTAGATCCCAGAGGTTGGGGACCCCTGACCTACAGGTCCTTTCAAACATGTGCTCAAGAGTATATTGATCTACTTTGATCTCCTGTTGCGTAAGATGATTTCCTGCAGGAAAGAACAAGTGGTGAATTCATGAAACTTGATATAGATTTTGATCTCGATTTATAGATGGGAATATCTATAAAATGGAGCGGGTTGGGCCAGTCTGTGAGGCCGTTTCTGGCTCCGAATCGTGGCATTCTGAGTGTGGAAGAGTGTGGTCAGAGGGGGGCGACCGGCTGCTGGCCAATAGGGCAGGTGGGTGCTGGGGTCCAGGGCTCTTCAGAGACCGAGTCCGCTTTCCCTTTTCGCCACCACCAAGATGTACACACAAAGCCACATCCCAAGGTATTGTCTCTGGGTGTGTAGGCAAATACTGATTTAAATAATTTAACGAATTAGTATTTGCTGAGAACCTCCTGCAAACAGTGGACTGAGGGGCTGGGTTGTGAGGGATACAAAAGGTGAACATGTCAAGACCCTCGCCCTCAAGGAGGTTGGGCCCGAGTGCCAGCTCTATCTGCAGCAGGCTGTGTGGCCCTGCACACACAACAGCCTCTCTGCTTCCTCATCTGGGAAACAAGGAAAATCAAAGCAATTTTAGTTGTTAGGAAAATGAGAGATAATATTAATATATGTACAGCTTGTTGGACTGCTTCTCAGATTGGATTGCTGTTAAGAAATAGATATTACATGTTAAGTTTCCAGATAGTGCCTAGCACTTGGTAGGTATTAAGTAATTGGTAATGTAGGGAAGCAGAATTTGCCACCCCAAAATAGGTCTCTTTAGCATAAAGATTATTTTAGCTGGTTATTTTATATTTTGATTTTTTTCCCTTTTTTAAAATTAAAATACAATTGATTTATAATGTATTAGTTTCAGCTGTACAGCAATGATTCAGGTCTCTCCATATATTCTTTTTCAGATTCTTTCCCCTTATAAGTTGTTACAAAATATTGAATATAGTTTCCTGTGCAATACAGTAGTCCCTTGTTGATAATCTATTTTATATATAGTAGTGTGTATATGTTAATCCCAAACGCCTAATTTATCCCTTCTTTCTTTCCCCTTTGGTATTGTCTGTTTATTTTTTCAAAAACAGAAGATGTAGAAGAAGCTCTGAAAACCAAGAAGAATTTACGCCTTGTAAGAGACACTTGCCTCTACAAGGGAATCTCGACTCGTAGAGGTGCCACCCTTGCAGTACCAGGAAGAGGGAGGTGACTCGGTTTCCTGAAGCTCTAGTCTGTGGAGAAGGAAGGACTTAGATCTGCATGATTGCCTTACTCTTATGACTGCTTTTCCCGATATCCTCTCCTAACTCCCCTCTCCTCCAGCGTCTTCTTTTATCTTCAGCTGAGGATGGTATTTTGGATGAGGGTTTCTACCATTTCAAGGAATTACTTGGTTTTCCTGGGTCTCTCCTAAGTATACAGGACATGGACATATTATTAAACTTTTGTTTGTCTTTCTATGTGACTCACGGCAACTTAATAATTAGACCGGTAGAAGAACATAGACTGGAAGAAGGGAATGTTTTTCCCTCCCTACAGTAATGACTGTAGCTGCTGTTAATAGGCTCTTATCATTTTCTTAGCATGGGCCAAAGATAATAATACTTTCTGAAGAGAGGAGACCTGAGAGGCCCCAAAGGAGGGGAGGGCTCAGTGAATGGAAGCTCCATCCAAAAGAGCTTTGCTTACTAAACGCACCATCTATAGCCATCACACCCCAACCTGCGTTCCTAAGAGGCTACTCACATGCTTGTCATTCATTCTCCAGAACCTTTCACTCACCCTTCCACAACTCTTTCTAACAGGAAATACAATGCCAGCAAATTTCTTTTTTTTTTTTTAAGTTAAAATCAAGTATTAAGAAGAAGAGGTGGCAAGAATACACAGAAGTACTGTAAAAAAAAGACCTTCACGACTCAGATAATCATGACAGTGTGATCACTCACCTAGAGTCAGATATCCTGGAATGCGAAGTCAAGTGAGCCTTAGGAAGCATCACTATGAACAAAGCTGGGGGAGGTGATGGAATTCTAGTTGAGCTATTTCAAATCCTAAACAATGATGCTGTGAAAGTGCTCCACTCAATATGTCAGCAAATTTGGAAAATGCAGCAGTGGCCACAGGACTGGAAAAGATCAGTTCTCATTTCAATCTTGAAGAAAAGCAATGCCAAAGAACGCTCAAACTACCGCTCAGTTGCACTCATCTCACACACTAGTAAAGTAATGCTCAAAATTCTCCAAGCCAGACTTCAACAGTACGTGATGAAGCATCACTATGAACAAAGCTGGGGGAGGTGATGGAATTCTAGTTGAGCTATTTCAAATCCTAAACAATGATGCTGTGAAAGTGCTCCACTCAATATGTCAGCAAATTTGGAAAATGCAGCAGTGGCCACAGGACTGGAAAAGATCAGTTCTCATTTCAATCTTGAAGAAAAGCAATGCCAAAGAATGCTCAAACTACCGCTCAGTTGCACTCATCTCACACACTAGTAAAGTAATGCTCAAAATTCTCCAAGCCAGACTTCAACAGTACGTGAAACGTGAACTCCCGGATCTTCAAGCTGGATTTAGAAAAGGCAGGGGAACCAGAGATCAAATTGCCAACATCCGTTGGATCATCGAGAAAGTAAGAGAGTTCCAGAAAAACATCTACTTCTGCTTTATTGCCTATGCCAAAGCCGTTGGCTGTGTGAACTGCAACAAACTGTGGAAAATTCTTAAAGAGATAGGAATACTAGACCTCTTGACCTGCCTCCTGAGAAATCTGTATGCAGGTCAGGAAGCAACAGTTAGAACTGGGCACGGAACAACAGACTGGTTCCAAATAGGAAAAGGAGTAAGTCAAGGCTATATATTGTCACCCTGCTTATTTAACTTCTATTCAGAGTACATCATGAAAAACGCTGGGCTGGATGAAGCACAAGCTGGAATCAAGATTGCCGAGAGAAATATCAATAACCTCAGATATGCAGATGACACCACCCTTATGGCAGAAAGCAAAGAGCCTCTTGATGAAAGTGAAAGAGGAGAGTGAAAAAGTTGGCTTAAAACTCAACATTCTAAAACTGAGGATCATGGCATCCAGTTCCATCACTTCATAGCAAGTAGATGGGGAAACAATGAAAACAATGACAGACTTATTTTCTTGGGCTCCAAAATCACTGCAGATGGTGGCTGCAGCCATGAAATTAAAAGACACTTGCTCCTTGGAAGGAAAGCTAGGATCCACCTAGACAGCGTATTAAAAAGCAGAGCTATTATTTTGCCAACAAAGTTTTGTTTAGTCAAAGATATGCTTTTTCTATTAGCCATGTATGGATGTGAGAGTTGGACTATAAAGAAAGCTGAGCACCAAAGAATTGATACTTTTGAACGGTGGTATTGGAGAAGACTCTTGAGAGTCCCTTGGACTAGAAGGAGATCAAACCAGTCAATCCTAAGTCAACTTTCCAAAGGAAATCAGTCCTGAATGTTCATTAGAAGGACTGATGCTGAAGCTGAAACTGCAATACTGTGGCCACCTGATGTGAAGAACTGACTCATTTGAAAAGACCCTAATGCTGGGAGGAGAAGGGGACGACAGAGGATGAGATGGTTGGATGGTATCACCGATTCAAAGGGCGTGAGTTTGAGTGAACTCTGGGAGTTGGTGATGGACAGGGAGGCCTGGCGAGCTGCAGTCCATGGGGTTGCAAAGAGTCAGACACGACTGAGTGACTGAACTGAACTGTAAACCCACACTGTCTCTTGATTGGATCCCTGCCTGCTCTTTGAAAGAGGTAACCCTGGTCTCTGTGTGGATCCAGAAAGCAGCGTTATTATCTTCCACAGTTCAAACTGGGTGGGCTTTGGAGGCTCTCCCTTAAGTGGGGCTGAGGCAGGTAGGACCAGGGCACTGCCCCAGAAGAATGTATGGAATCCCCTTGATCTCTAAAGAATGGATTAACAAGCCTTCTTGGTGAGTGAAGAAACCTGCTACAAATTCTAGCATCCAAATTCAAAGGTTTTCAAATTCTTGCTTCTTCAGGCTATTCCCTTCATTAATTCCATGCACATCAGATTTTTTTTTTTTTTTTTTTTTTCTTGATTGGATCCCTGCCTGCTCTTTGAAAGAGGTAACCCTGGTCTCTGTGTGGATCCAGAAAGCAGCGTTATTATCTTCCACAGTTCAAACTGGGTGGGCTTTGGAGGCTCTCCCTTAAGTGGGGCTGAGGCGGGTAGGACCAGGTCACTGCCCCAGAAGAATGTATGGAATCCCCTTGATCTCTAAAGAATGGATTAACAAGCCTTCTTGGTGAGTGAAGAAATCTGCTACAAATTCTAGCATCTGAATTCAAAGGTTTTCAAATTCTTGCTTCTTCAGGCTATTCCCTTCATTAATTCCATGCACATCAGATTTTTTTTTTTTTTTGCTCTTTTCCTGAGCTCTTATTTTTCTCTGAAACCATAACCATATTGCAGAGGTGAGGGGTGGGGGCAGCAAGGATTAATAATCAACTAATTGTAGAAAAGATTTTTACTTCTCTCTCCCACAAAAGATTTATAGGCAGAACTTTTATTGCACTTTCTTTTTTTGCACTTTATAGATTTTGTGTTTTTTACAAATTGAAGATTTGTGGCAACCCTGCATTGAGAATTCTCTGGATGCCATTTTTCCAACAGCATTTGCTTATTTTGTGTCTCTGTGTTACATTCTCATAATTTTCTCAGTATTTCAAGTTTTTTCATTTTTACTTTATTTGTTACAGTACCTGTGATCAGTGGCCTTTGATGTTATTACTGTGAATGTATAAGAGGGTCATGTAAAATGGGGCACTTAATCCATAAATGTGGTGTGTGTTCTGACTGCTCCGTTAGCTGTTCCCCCTCTCCCTCTCCTTAAGCCTCCCTTACTCCCTGAAACATGACAGCATTGAATTTAGGCCAATTAATAACCCCACACTGGCCTCTATGTGTTCAAGCGAAAGAGTTAACTGTCTCTCGCTACAAATCAAAAGCTAGAAATGCATGATTCAGCTTAGTCAGGAAGGCATGTCCAAGGAAGACTGGCCAAAACTAGTTTCTTGCATCAAACTCTTAGTCAAGTTGTGAATGAAAAGAAGAACTTCTTGAAGGAAATTAAAAGTGCTACTCCAGTGAACACACGAATGGTAAGAAAGCGAAACAGCCTTATTGATGATGTGGAGAAAATGTTAGTGGTGTGGAAACAAGATCAAACCAGTCACAACATTCCCTTGGCCGAAGCCTAATCCAGAACAAAGCCCTAACTCTCTCCAGTTCAAGGAAGTCTGAAAGGTGAGGAGGCTGCAGGAGAAAGTGGCACGTAGCACTCCGCCTTTCTGGGCCCCACTCTCTTCAACTGTGCTCTGAGGTTAATCACACTTCTTAGCACCCTGTTCCTGCGAGGGGCAAAACATGTGCAAAGTTGCACAGTGCTGAGTCACAAAATCCTAGAAATATTGATTCCTTCTCTCTCCCCTGCCTCCTGCCCTCTTTGTGTTGCCTTATTGCTGCTGAAATTTCGGTAGCTGAAAATATCTTAATATTGAAATGTGGAACCTGGAAAATACTGTATGTTTATAGAGACAGAAGTAAATCGAGTTAATCTTTTTTGCATGGTTATTTACACATTTTCTAAATATCCTGACTGATGGGGAAGGACAATCCAGAAAGGGAATCAGGGGACTTTGCCCTAAATATACATAAGCCTGGGCCTTGAGCTTTGGTTTCAGATGCTGTTGTGACCCTCAGAGGACACAGGCCAGGGAGCATCTGTGCTGTTATAAAATTATCTTCCCAAGGTCCAAAGACTGCAGCTTTGGAGACAACCGTGAGTCAGCACCAGTAGTGAGGTATGAGTAGCCAGACCATCACTGATAAGGAACGGATGACTCAACAAATGATTTTCCAATTAAGTATGACTACCTGAACAAAGGTGGCTCGGTGGTAAAGAATCTGCCTGCCAATGCAGGAGACGCCGGAGACATGGGTTTGATCCCTGGGTCGGGAAGATCCCCTGAAGGAGGAAATGGCAACCCACTCCAGTGTTCTTGCCTGGGGAATTCCATGGAGAGAGGAGCCTGGCAGGCTACAGTCCATGGGGTTGCAGATTCCGACATGGCTGAGCACACGTGCGTGCGCATGCACACACACACACACCTGAACGAAACTCCACATAGGTGGGTATGTTGTGCCAAGTTGCTGGGGAGAAGGGACAGAAGTCATCAGGACCATGAAGCAGGAGCTTTCTTCCTGAAGGACTCGGGAGGTGGTCCAGTGAACACCCACGCACCCCTTTCTGCCAGCCCCTTCGGCTCTCCCTTTTTGCTCCAAGAATCATCCTCTTGGGGAAACATTTACTCACTTTACTCATTACTGCCACTCTCCTTTTTTTCTTCTCTAAACCACACTTCTAAATGCCAGGGCTCAGGAAAAGAGCCTCTCCCTTCTCTGCCCCTCCAATGTTACAGAACTACAAGCACCTATCTTAGGAGGTCACGTGAATCACCCAGGCATTTCCCAGAAAGAGTCTGGCCCATTCTATTTATAAAAGCAGTCACAAAAGGAAATCCGTGTTGCATTCAGTATAAACAGGTTTGACGCTGGATAGATCAGCATCTGCCTGGAGAGTCCTCAGGGGCACAGATGAACCATCTTATTTCTCTCCGAGCCTCAGTTGGCTCCTGCCTCCCACTCAGCTCCCAGAGCCTTGCATGCTGATGTGAATGACTTCCCAAGCATCAGGGCAGCGGTGAGATGCTGCAGGTTTTATTCATCAAGATTTTCAGCTCCAGTTCTGTGCTCTGGGGGACCTGCAGGCTTTGATTCAGGCTCTTCCCTTGGTCCTGGTGGGGACGGGGAGGGAGCCAGGACAGAGTTTGACAGGAGAGGCTCCCCAGCCAAGCACGGCCCTGGTGGCCTTGCAGTCACAAGTGAACTGCTTTCACCTTTTGCAGCTGGAGCCTGGATCTCCTCTTCTATCTGGCTGCTACCTTTCACACACAGACCGCTTGCCCCACAGTTAACAATGGCTGATCCCTTCTAGAGCTCTCTGCCTGCACCCCTCCTTCTGCCTATCTTTGTTCCCCTACTATTTCCTAGAAGACCTTGTGTGGCCCTTACCTCCTTGGCTAATGAGACCAGGAAGTTCTGGAAGGCAGGGCTCTGGTTTGGCTTTCTTCCTCCCCAACTCTCATCTCCCTGCTTGGAGCAAGGCTTCAGATCTACTTGATTATTTCCAAAATGCCGACTCGACCAACTCCAAGCAAATCTTTACCTTCAGGATCCCTCGACCAAATGCGTGTCCAAAGTTAGAGCTGTACCCGTCTGACAGATCCGCAGATGTCACTGGCTCAGGCCTTCTTATCTGGAGCTCTCTCCCTGGGCCTTGCATCCTCCTCAACAAACATCCCAGCAGAAGGTAAGGGCTGAAGGGATAAGAGGGACCTGCTAGGCCCAAGACCCATGGAGGAAGCTGAGGGAAGCAAGAGGAAAGGGAGAGAACAGGAAAGGGGAAGAGGAGGGAGGCGGGCAGAGAGAGTGACTGGAGCAGAGGACACAGAGAGACACAGAGAGAAGCAGGGAGGAAGACAAAGGGGACAGAGAAAGGCAAGGGAACCAGGGGCGAATGGCAGATGTCTCAGGTGGGCTGGGGGCTGTTGTACCATAATTTGTCCTAATTCTTGAGTGCCTGCTGTGGGCCAGGATCTGTTGCAGACCCTCAGGAATACAGTGGTCAAGAAGACTCTGTGACAACCTAGAGGGGTGGGATTGGGTGTGAGGTGGGAAGGAGGCTCAAGAGAGAGGGGATGTATGTATACCTGTGGCTAAGCCATGTTGATGTATGGCAGAAATCAACACACTATTGTAATTATCCTTCAATTAAAAATAAAGAATTTTTAAAAGACAAGCTCTTTGCTCAAGGTGTTTATATTCCCATGGATGACTGATGACAAATAAATCAGTATATAATAAAAATTGTTGAAGAAAAATAAAACAGGTGCTAGTCTACTCCCAAATAGAAGGTTCTGACTCCTAGTCCAGAGCTGGTGTGTTAATGCAAAAGACAAAACGCCCCAGACACTGAAGGAGGTGCTTTTATTCGGTCTATTGCAACAGGGAGGAATATCTCAGAGAAAGGGAAGGGACCTGGGGCTTCATACAGGCAGGTGAACAAGGGAGTCATCCTGAATCTTACGGGAGCCTTGAGGAAGGATGAAGATGGGTCTATCTCAGAATATTTGAGGGTGGTGGTCCTTTGAGCTTTCACCTGTGGATCACAAAAGGATGGTGGTTGGGTGGTGACTCCAAAGTGTAGAGGATTTCTTAAGCATGGCTGTTTTCCTCAGGTTAAGTTCAACCTTGTCACAAATACCACCCTAGCTCCATTATTCTAAAAGCTAAATGTGATTATTACCTGCCCCTTAACTCTGGACTTCCCTCAAGCAGCACACAGGGACTTTGGGGACTGATTCCTCCCTGCTCTCAAGTAGCTGAACTGGGAAAGCACAGGGAAGGGCACACAAGAGAGGATCCTGGGCTGGGCTCCCCCATCGCCTCTGCACACCTGCCTTTGGCCAGAACTCAGTCACATGGTCACACTCACCTGTGAGGGGGACTGGGACAGATAGTCGAACTGTGCACCCAGAAAGAAGGAGAAAATGGATGTTAGTGGTCATGGCTAGCTGGCTTTTCAGGCTGTTCCATCTCTAAGAACATCCCTCTGCCCCCTTCCTGGACCTTTCCTAATTATATGACACCTATGCATCCTTCCAGAGTCATTGAAGCATTCCATCCTTTAGAAAGTCATTCTTGACCATCAGTGTGGGCCAGGTACCCCCGAATGCCTCTGTAGCACCCAAGGATCTGTCACAAAACCAATCACGTGAATCTACAACTGTTTATTTTCTCATCGGTCTCCTTACACTAGGCCTTGAGGCATTAGAGACTGCCTTCTGTCTCTCTGTCCTTGGTGCCTAAGTCCTGCTGGGGCACTGCGTACCCAGTGGTCCGTAATGTCTGTCAAATAAATGGACTCTGGTTTGCTTCTAAACTACCAGGATAATTTTAACCAAAAGAGACCAGAGGGTCCCCCTCGTAACCCTAATAAAAGGTTTAATTTGAGACCTGGGCCTGGATCAGTTCTCACAGTGAGGCCTCCTAAAAAGACACCAAGCATTGTTGATATTAGGGTGTAAAGAGAACTCAGATGCCTTACTTTGAGTTCAGCTCACTAACCCTCTTTCACAGCCTGATTGGCCCTTAGAGAGAAAAGAAAGCTGCATGCCCACTTCCTGGCAGATGAGGATGGAGGGAACAGGTACCTTTGTGTGAGCTGGGCGAGGACCGTAGCAGACCTGGAGGGAAGGTAACAGGTTGCAGTGGCCTTATGCGCAACTGGGTAGTCGAGTAAACAGTTACACAGTGACACATGGGCACAGCATCCGTGATCTCATCACTCCAAGCCAGTCTGACTCAGGACCAAAAACAGTAAAATCTTATTAACACATGAGAGAAAGGCTGAGTCATTTCTATAATGACTGGCTTATGGCAGGAATCTTTACCAAGCCTGAGGATGAGAAAATAGCCTCTTTTCATGTCAAATTATTGGCTGGAGTCTCATCTTTATAACTTTTGAAGAAGGAATTACATGGCTCACACATCCAAGACAAGTAGGGAAATTACCTTCGGGCACATAAGTAACCAGACCACAAACAGCACTGGGATCTAAGGCCTGAGGGGGCAGAGCAGCTGCCCGCAGCACCCTCGGTGCCCTGTTCTCTCCTGTGGAGTCTTGGTTATGCACATTGGTTAGGCAGGAACACTGAGCTGCCCAAGTGATAAAGATGATGATTATAGCTTACATTTATTAAAACTGAAAATGTACTAGGGCGCTTCCCTGGTGGATCAGTGGTAAAGAACACTCCTGCCGGTGCAGGAGACATGGGTTTGATCTGTGGGTTGAGAAGATCCCCAGGAGAATGAAGTAGCAACCCACTCCAGTATTCTTGCCTGGGAAATCCCATGGACAGAGGAGCCTGGCGGGCAAGTCCATGGTCAGATATAGCTTAGCAACTAAACAACAACAGAATGTACTAGGCACTATCTGGGAGATTTACATGTGCAATCTTGATTGATCTTTTCGATTACTACACACAATTCTCAACTCTATAATTGCTACATGCATTCATTGCTTTATGGGGGAAACATAGTGTGTGGAAGATGCTGAAAAATTCAGCTCACTCTGTTCCAGCCACACTGGGCTTTGTTTTCCGAAGATCACGTCAAGCTTGTTTCCCACCTCAGGGTCTTTGCACAGGCTGTTTCTTCTGTCTCAGCCACGCACTTGCCCAGATCCTCCCCTGGGTTTACTCCTTACCTCATTCAGGCCTCTGCTCGAATGCCACCTTCTCCAAAGAGGCTTCCCTGATCTTCCCACATGAAATAGACCCCAACTCCCACCTCTATCTATCTCATTAGTTTCCTTTGTCTTTCTTCATAGCATTTAATAGTACTCAAAATCATGCCAAAGATTTATTCATCACTTGATGAATGAAACAAGGACTTTTTCATACTTACACTGAGTCTCCAGGATCTTGAAGAGAGCCTGGCACATAGTGGGAGCTCAATAAATATTGGTTGGGTAAATGAATAAATACAGTCCCTGGAGAGCAGGGCTGCATCAACACCTGCTCAGAGCACACAATTCTCAACAAGAACCAACAAAGCAGGACTTCCTGGTGGGTACAGTGGATAAAAATCCACCTGCCAATGCAGAGAACGCAGGTTAGATCACTGGTCTGGGAAGATACCACATGCAGAGGAGCAACTAAAGACCATGGGCCAAACTACTGAGCCTGCGCTTTAGAGCCCATGAGCCGCACTACTGAAGCCTGTTCGCCTTCCTAGAGCTTTTGCTCCCCAAGAAGAGAAGCCCCTGCAGTGAGAAAGCCAGGCACTGTAACTAGAGAAAGCCAATGCCCGGCAACGAAGACACAGCGCAGCCAGAAAAAAAAAGAGAAAAAAGAACCAACAAAGCAGAGGGGGGTGGATAAAGGAGAAGAAGGAAGTAGCAGCAAAGCTCTATTCAGATTTGAACTTAACTACATTTGTTTAGTTTTCCTTATGCATCAAACTTAGCGATCGGCAGTATCTCTTTCAATTCTCATATCCTGTGTAGCAGGCAAGTATAGGGAAAAGGGGGAAATATAAGAATAGAGAGCAGAAACACACTGACATCAATTCCTTGATAAACTCTTTATCCATAACAGAAAAGAGGCTTTTATATTAAAAAAAAAAAACCAGGTTCCCAATTGCTTATCTTTATGTAGCTCAAACCACAGGATTTTGTGTTTATTTTTTTTATGATTAGCTTCATAAAACCCACAGGCTATTTAATTTACTGTGTTTACTTTTACTATAACTTCAAGACAAAAGATTTATTACTAACATCCACCCTTCCCTCAACTCAGCTTGCAGAATCTCTTCCATGGTTTACGTATATTGATTCAATTCTCTAGATGCCTGTGCGTTTCCTCTATAAACTGTTGCATCAACTTTTATGGAAAAGGAGGCTGAGTTTTTCTAAAGATGTGTCCAAACTAAAATTTCATTTTATAATAGCATTAAAACAGCATTTTAATCACATGTTAGAACAGTCTGACCTGACAAAATCTTGCAGGATCCTAGTCTGAAATCCTGGGAGCCTCTAACACCCCCCACCCACCCAACACACACAAAATCCTCCCCCTTATTAAAATTAAGAATTCTTCGGTGGGTTTGGCGTCTCCTTGTTCCCTTGCCTAGCAAGGCACAGGCTCTTCGGCTGGTCCATGGTTACAACTAAACTTATGTGCTGGGGATGTGGCTACCATTACAGGGGGTGTGCAAAATGGGGGACTCTGATGGGCTCTGAGCTTTGAGCAGGATCCCAGTTTATGTAACAAGCCCCACTCTGTCAGCTCCCTAGGCCTATATGCCAGCTGGTGAACTTGACTAGTCCCTCCACTCCACCCTCTCTGCACCAGTGGGAGCCCATAAATCCAAGCGGTGGCTAGGCTTAGGGTCAGAGGTCACCCTATTATGGCTCAGACGTACTTAGGGCTGCAGCAGCCCACAGCCTGCTTTCCAGAGGTGCCGGGAGCTCTTAAAGGAAAGCGCTTAGTTGCCCAGTCATGTCTGACTCTTTGTGACCCCATGACCTTGTAGCGTGCCAGGCTCCTCTGTCCATGGGATTCTTCAGGCAAGAATGGAGTGAGTAGCCATTCCCTTCTCCAAGGGATCTTTCCGACTTAGGGATAGACGCAGGTCTCTTGCACTGCAGGCAGATTCTTTATTGTCTGAGCCAGCAGGGAAGCCCTCTTAAAGGAATAGTTATGCTGAAATAATAGCAATCTCTGACCAGAGAAACTTAACCCCTGAACAATGTCAGGGAGATGGAAATGGTAAACCAGTTTAACTTCAGAGAGATTCTTTGGGTGCTCATCCCCTTCTTGGTGTCCTGATGAAGAGAAATTTGTGTATGCTGTTGAGCCCCAATTCTCATCCACCACACTAAGTTTCACAGGAGGAAATCTGGGGAGACTCCTTCTCCTTCGAACACTCCTCCTGTATCTACCAGAATTATCCCTTCCTGTAAACAACTCCTCTTCAAAACTTACTTCTAATTAAATATCTGCTAAAGCTGGGATGTGAGCCTCAGAAGGCGATTTTTTAGTTAAATCAGCAAATATGACACAGCACCTTATGGCTTACAACAGGGTTCAATCCTTAACCCTGGATATTCTAACTACCTTTTTGATAGTGGGAAACCCAAAGCTGAGACCATAAAGAGAGATGAAGACTGCAGTTTGAGTTTCAATCACTTTTGACATCATAGGTTCCCTGGTGGCTCAGACGGTAAAGCGTCTGCCTATACACCTGCGTTCAGTTCCTGAGTCAGGAAGATTCCCTGGAGAAGGAAACAGCAACCAACTCCAGTATTCTTGCCTGGAAAATCCCATGGACAGTGGTGCCTGGAGGGCTATAGTCCATGGGGTCACAAAGAGTCACGACCGAGCAACTTCACTTTCTTTCTTTTGATATTATATTACAAGCAAGTAGGAGTAACGAGACTTCCCAGGTGGTGCAGGTAGTAAAGCATCTGCCTACAGAGTGGGAGACCCAGGTTTGACCCCTGGGTCAGGAAGATCCCCTGGAGAAGCAAATGGCAACCCACTCCAGTACTCTTGCCTGGAATATCCCATGAACGGAGGAGCATGGTAGGCTGCAGTCCATGGGGTCGCAAAGAGTCAGACACAACTGAATGACTTCACTTTAGGAGTAATGAGAGCAAGCCTAAGTAAAGCCTGGCTCTCTCTGGGCAGAGACCCCACTGCCACTGCCAAGACTGCGTGCCACACTTTAGAGTTTACAAGCATCCCCAGGCTTTTGTCCAGGAAATGACACTGGAGCTTACTGGACCACAACTACAAGCCCAATGAGGGCAGGGGCAGACACCAACACACTCCAGTAGCCTCAAGGGCAAATTCAGAATGACCCCA
Organism: Aepyceros melampus; assembly: GCA_006408695.1. Taxonomy (NCBI): domain Eukaryota; kingdom Metazoa; phylum Chordata; class Mammalia; order Artiodactyla; family Bovidae; genus Aepyceros; species Aepyceros melampus. Next base: position 177,789 of record SJXQ01001417.1, on the reverse strand, counting down.
TAACTGATTTTCATGATGATGATCTTATGGGCAAATGGGACCCAATTTCCATTGCACTTGTGTTTCAGAAAGCAGTAAGTATACAAGGAAGTTAGGAGAATCTTCCATCAAAAATGTTTAACATAGGCACTGAATTTCTCAAAGGATAGGACTTAAGTAATTGAGTATTTGATTTCTCTGAAATGTCTTGTCCCCTGATGACCCCAGATTAATGAAGGGTTACCACACATGCCCACTACTCTTCCAAACCTAAGTTCTAGCACAATATATTTTTAAAAATCTGTCCAAACTCTTGATGAAAGTGAAAGAGGAGAATGAAAAAGTTGGCTTAAAGCTCAACATTCAGAAAACGAAGATCATGGCATCTGGTCCCATCACTTCATGGGAAATAGATGGGGAAACAGTGGAAACAGTGTCAGACTTTATTTTGGGGGGCTCCAAAATCACTGCAGATGGTGATTGCAGCCATGAAATTAAAAGAAGCTCACTCCTTGGAAGAAAAGTTATAACCAACCTAGATAGCATATTCAAAAGCAGAGACATTACTTTGCCAACAAAGGTCCATCTAGTCAAGGCCATGGTTTTTCTAGTGGTCATGTATGGATGTGAGAGTTGGACTGTGAAGAAAGCTGAGCACCAAAGAATTGATGCTTTTGAACTGTGGTGTTGGAGAAGACTCTTGAGAGTCCCTTGGTAACCTAGATAGCATATTCAAAAGCAGAGACATTACTTTGCCAACAAAGGTCCATCTAGTCAAGGCTATGGTTTTTCCAGTGGTCATGTATGGATGTGAGAGTTGGACTGTGAAGAAAGCTGAGCACCAAAGAATTGATGCTTTTGAACTGTGGTGTTGGAGAAGACTCTTGAGAGTCCCTTGGACTGCAAGGAGATCCAACCAGTCCATCCTAAAGGAGATCAGCCCTGGGTGTTCTTTGGAAGAAATGATACTAAAGCTGAAACTCCAATACTTTGGCCACCTCCTGCGAAGACTGACTCATCGGAAAAGACCCTGATGCTAGGAAGGATTGGGGGCAAGAGGAAAAGGGGACGACCGAGGATGAGATGGCTGGATGGCATCACCAACTTGATGGACGTGAGTCTGAGTGAACTCTGGGAGATGGTGATGGACAGGGAGGCCTGGCGTGCTGTGATTCATGGGGTCACAAAGAGTCGGACATGACTGAGCTACTGAACTGAACTGAACTGAAAGTTGCCACTAAACAATGAAAAAATTTTTGAATTTCCCCCATAAGCTTAAAGTCTTTTATTCTATTAAAATGAAAATAAAGTCATCTTTTACCCAGTAAGCCTCCAAAATTCTCAAATTGTTGGCAAGGAATTAAAATATTGATGTGAGATATTGCCTCCATGGTATTCAGTACAACATTTTATTCTTTTTCATTTTTGTCCACAATATTTTCAGTGAATGTCAGAGAAATAAATGTTTTCTGCAGTAAATATGTTTCAAGTATATTTTCAGTTCTTAGAGCTATAAGAGAGAAATCAACAGACCAACGCCCAGTTCCCCATGGCTGCCTGCCAGCCTGCAGAGGCCTGTTGGCGAAGGACTCAGGGTTTGACATCTTATCAGGTGCAGAGTTTTGATTGCTCTCCTGGACCAGACATGCTTGTTGCTGAGTCAAGTCGATACTGCCTAAAATGCCTCTAAGATTTTCCCTTATTAAGAATAAGTAACATGTTCTTGGGGCCTGCTGGATTCTCCAGGGGCAGGAAGGATTAGCAACAGTAAACAGATCATACAGAATGCAGACAGACTACAAATAAAAATGCATTTTGATTACTTTATGAGTCTGCTGGGTAAGACACAGGCTACTCCTGTTGATATTGATATTCACACAAACGCAGATGCCCTGCAGGAAGTTGGAGACGTGCGCTTCCTCAGGAAGGCCTCAGCTGTCACCTCAGAGGGAGCCACTTTGAGCTTCAGATGACACAGGCAATGTGCCTGGCCAATTAGGGGAGGAGGCAGACCCTTTACGAGGGGACAAGACTCTGGCGATTTTTGGGGGGAGCCAGTTTCTTCTAATCCACAAGGAGGTCCCGCAAGGGGCCTCTACAGCTGGCCCAGACATAGTATTCCTGAGATCATGAAGGGTTATGCCTTGAGGCCTGTGGAGCTTCAAAGCACCCACTGGGGTTCCTCATGTCAAGCTAATGAGAGTGGTTCACCTTGGAGGACTGCTCATTCTTCCTTACTCTGTTGGGTGTAATGGAGGTGGGAACTCTTGCCTCTGAGCTGCCTTCAAGGAAAGATTCTGGAAAGGTATTGCTGTTTCTCCCAGGTTCCTCACCTTCATTGCTAACTCTGCCCCAACTCTATCAGACATTCTTTCAAATGGGCTGGCACTATGGCCGTCACTACCAGGGCTTCCCAGGACTTACCTGACCAGGTGTGAACAACATGTTCATCATACGTGAAACAGGGTATTTTCTAAAAAAAAATTACAAAGATTAAAATAAATAGAAATCAAGTAAGAGAAAAAAAAAAAAAAAACAAATGGTGAGAGCACAGGGTTGTTCTGGGATAGCCAGCTCTAGCCACACCTTGTCTGGGCTGCTGACACAGCTTCTGGTCCTGGCTTCTTCTTCCTTTACTTCAATAGAGACCACATCCCAAAGCCAGCTTTCAGTCCAGAAAGATTATATACATAGAGTTTGGGGGAAGAGGAAGGAGTCCACTCAAGTCCCAGTTTGGACAGTGGAGTTGCTGGAGGGGATACAGAAACACACACTCTTCTCGGTGAACAATGATAAACAGAAGACATAGGCATAATGTCACACCCACTGGCAACCAGTCTCTCAGTCCCTCTTGTCTCATAATGGGTTTCACGTAAATTCATTCATGCCACAAACATCTCCTGAGCACCTACTGAGTGCCTGGGCCTGGGTTAGGTGTTGATGGAAATATTAATAAATAAGGTTCGGCTCCTGCCTTTGAGAAGCTCAGATCTAAAGGGCAAGTCATTGTAATCTCTAGAATATTTTACTAGCTTTCTAGCTGTCTCCCTGTTTCCCAACATTCCCCCTTCAATCCATCCTCAGTTTAGTAATCACGGTGATTTCATTAAAACTTAATCACATCTTGTTACATATTTGCTCCCACAGCTTCCCATCTCGCTCATAATAAAAATCAGAATCTTTATAATGGCCTTATGGCAGAAAGTGAAGAGGAACTAAAAAGCCTCTTGTTGAAAGTGAAAGAGGAGAGTGGAAAAGTTGGCTTAAAGCTCAACATTCAGAAAACAAAGATCATGGCATCCGGTCCCATCACTTCATGGGAAATAGATGGGGAAACAGTAGAAACAGTGTCAGACTTTCTTTTTTCGGGCTCCAAAATCACTGCAGATGGTGATTGCAGCCATGAAATTAAAAGACGCTTACTCCTTGGAAGAAAAGTTATGACCAACCTAGATAGCATATTCAAAAGCAAAGACATTACTTTGCCGACTAAGGTCCATCTAGTCAAGGCTATGATTTTTCCTGTGGTCATGTATGGATATGAGGGTTGGACTGTGAAGAAGGCTGAGTGCCAAAGAATTGATGCTTTTGAACTGTGGTGTTGGAGTGGGCTCCAAAATCACTGCAGATGGTGATTGCAGCCATGAAATTAAAAGACGCTTACTCCTTGGAAGAAAAGTTATGACCAACCTAGATAGCATATTCAAAAGCAAAGACATTACTTTGCCGACTAAGGTCCATCTAGTCAAGGCTATGATTTTTCCTGTGGTCATGTATGGATATGAGGGTTGGACTGTGAAGAAGGCTGAGTGCCAAAGAATTGATGCTTTTGAACTGTGGTGTTGGAGAAGACTCTTGAGAGTCCCTTGGACTCCAATCCATTCTGAAGGAGATCAGCCCTGGGATTTCTTTGGAAGGAATGATGCTAAAGCTGAAACTCCAGTACTTTGGCCACCTCATGCGAAGAGCTGACTCATTGGAAAAGACTGTGATGCTGGGAGGGATTGGGGGCAGGAGGAGAAGGGGACAACAGAGGATGAGATGGCTGGATGGCATCACTGACTTGATGGACATGAGTCTGAGTGAACTCTGGGAGCTGGTGATGGACAGGGAGGCCTGGTGTGCTGAGATTCATGGGGTCGCAAAGAGTCGGACACAACTGAGTGACTGAACTGAACTGAACTGAACAGCTGAATATACTCTGACCTCCCTGTTGCCTCGCATCTCACTTCTTGCTTCTCTTCCTCTCATCCATTACAGCCGCCTAGCATGTTCCTGCCTCAGGATCTTTGCTCTTACACTTTGTTCTCTCTTGAATTATCCTCTCCCACATAATCCCTGGATCACTCTGCTGCATGCTTCAGATATGCCCTTGAAAGCTATCTTGTCAGGGAGAACTTCCGTAAATCCCTGCAATGGACTGAACTATGTTGGACTGAACTGTAACCCCTCAAAATTCATATGGTGATGTGCCTACACTGGAGGGAGGGTCTTTAAGGAGGTGATTAAGGATAAGTGAGATTATGAGAGTAGAGCTCTGATTTGCAGAGCTGGGCCCCTTATAAGTAGAGGTAGAGACATCAAAGCCCTCTCCCTACCACGTGAGAACACAGAAAAAAGCAGCCATCCGAAGCCAGAAAGAGAGCCCTCACCAAACCCTGACCATGCTGGTAATCCAGACTGCTGACTCCAGAACTGTGAGAAAATGCATTTCTGTTGTTTGTTTAAGTCACCCAGTTTCTGGTATTTTATAATTGCAGCCTGAGCTAATTAATATACTCTCCTAAGAGTCGGACACGACTGAGCGACTGAACTGAACTGAACCCTATATTAATTAGCTCAGGCTGCGATTTTAATTTCTACATCACATCCTAACTTTGCTCCTTGTGTCATTCATCATGGTCTAATATACTACATATTCTGTTCATTTTATTGACTTCTAGTACAATGTGATATGAATGAGGACATACAAAGAAAAACAACAAAAAAAAAGAAAGAAAAGAAAGGGCAAGACACTCCTGTACAGAGAACGTCTAAGAGAGAATTTGGCAGCTGTTCATCCCCACGCCCCGCTCAGCAGACTCTGAAACAGAGCTGAGCGTGAAGGGCGCCCTAGGAGTCTAATCTGCGGAAGGGCAGGAAAGGAAGCAGTGTGGGCAGAGGAGAGGTCCAGTGGCAATGCGTGCCTGGAGATGGTGTCAGTGACCCACGGGAGCTCTGGCACCAAAAGGCCCTTCAGAGTCAGGCGGAGGTCACTTCACAGTCTGCACTGATCAACCATCTGGCCACCAGAAAGGGGCATGACCTGGGCAGCTGGGGCCAACCCTGGGTAGCTGGACCGGGTCTACTGACAGCTCACCAGCATCAGATGGGGCAACAAGCCCTGGGATCGAGGGACTGGGGTGATGTATCATAGCGCCCACCACAGCGCGCAGAGTGGAGAGCAGCGAGGCGAGGATCAGAGGGGTTTTAGTCTTCTACCCAGAAGAATCGTGAAGGCTTCACTGAGAAGAGTCCCAGATGATGAGGACCACTTTTCAGGCAAAGAGGGGCAGAAACACGAGATACAGTGCCCACGGATTATCGTTGCCTGGTGGACTGGGGAGGGTGTGTTGAGAGGAGGGGAGAGGGTAATTCTCTCCTCACCCACCAGGAGACCTGACTTCATCCCTTCCATGTGAAGCAGGGGAGCCTCAACTTGTTCCATATACACTCGGTGAGCATAACTATGTGGATAAATATTAAACCCCTGTGGCCAGAAAGATAATCAAATCATGACTGGCTGGTAAAAAACCCAACAGGATTTTTCAATCGGCAAATATTTAGTCTGTTAGTAAACAGTCTGTCCCTCCCCGACAGCGGGGCTGAAGTCCATCCGCTGCAATGGACAGGGAAGAATGGGCCCCGCACCCCAGACTGAGCAGCTGGTTCTGTGTGATCTTAGTCCAGTCGCTTCACCTCTTGGGGTCTATCATCTGTAAAGCAGAGCTAATATCTTCTCACTGGGTGCTGTGGCTTAAAGGTGATACTACATTACATGGTGGGCCATGGTACCGCTCTGCAGCCCTCAGCAGCTCACTGGGCTGCAGGAAGTGCACCCGCCTGCTTTAAGGCCACCGCCGATCCTGGCTGCTGTGTCACCAAGAAACCATTAGGGCCAGAGCAAGCCCGAGGACATCGTTATGTAAGCCATCTGCTCAGACAAACCCAGGACTGGTAACGAGCAGAAATGGGAAACGAGCAGCCTTGGTTTTTCTCTTGCTGGTCCTGGGCTGGGGTTAGAGATGGTTGCTTAGCAACGCCGCTAATTCATCCCTGGGGCCATCGCGCCGAGGTCCCCGGTTCCCACCAGGGAAGGAATGCCGAATGCCTCTGTGCCAGTCTGAGCTTTCATTTGTGAGGATTATTTTGACACTTTTTGCTGAAGGGGGTTTTATTCTGAGGTAAACTGGGGACATTCCTCTGATGGGAATTACCACGGATAAAGGAAGAGCTAGGAGATGGGGTTGGGGGATGGGAGCTGCCACTTAGGGCTCCTGCCCACCCTTTTCATGAAGCAGATTCTTCCGGAACAGCATTGTGACTAAAGAGAAGCTCTACAAATGGGCCTTTGTTTCATGCTTGGCAGGGAGAGCGCTGGAACCCTTTTTTCAAGTCTGAGTCCCAGCTCTTTGTGCCCTGCCCTCGGCCTCGAAGGTTCCTAAGCCACTCCGAAGTGGGGCTGAAGGAGATGAGTCAGGGCGCCTGCAGGCACCTGCCCTGGGCTGTGAGCTAGGAGTTTCTGGATTGTTCCCTCTGATCTGGCGTCCCACAACTGTCAGGTCCCCTCCACGCTGGGGAGGGCAAACACCAGTTACTCTATCAGCCCACAGCCTGGATTCCAATTGCTTTTGAAGATTGAGAACGCTAAGGGGTGAGCCTGTAACAGTCCGATTCTCCGCAAGATTAAAAGGAATGAGCGACAACATTTTAAGAAAACACGATTTCCTGGGTCAGTTGCTTCAAATTCAAGGAGGAAAACATTGAAAAAAGCAGAGTTAGAGTAGCCTGGCTTGTTTTAAATTCATTTCATAATGCAAGTTTACAATTAGAGGACTCATCCTAAGGGCAACTAACTGAAGAAATCAACTTTCAGTGAACTTCAAAACGAAAAAAAATTTCCGTAAATCACTTGATTGTCCAGCAAAACCCCACCTTGAAGAAAGAAGTATGCCGATCCCACTGGGACGTGTCAGTAGCAACAGGGTCCTGCCCTCAGCAGGCGTGGCGCTCCACTCCCCCTGCACCGGCAGAATTTATACCCATTCAGCTGGGACTGTCCCTCATGGATAACACTCTGATCAGTAAGCACCAGGTGAGCTGAAACTGCCCTACAGTTCACAGCTGCTACCTGAACCTTTTATTTTTTTTTAAATAATGTCCAACAGCCTGATATACAAATCAAAGACTAGTCTGTGTCACGGGGTGATGAGCCTTTTCTAGTTTCTCCTATAGTCTGAAAATCCAAACTGCCTTCTTGAGGAATTCCCTCCTCTCCTTTCTTAAAAATCCCAGGGAGAAAAAAACACGGGAAGCAACCACTTAGAAGTGCCTATTAGTCCTTTCTCAGTAGGAAGGAGAACCCTGTGTACAAACTGCTAAGAGAACCAGAGATAAGGAGAGTGAAGTGTAATTATTGAGCCCTGTAATTCCGGGAGCAATCAGTGTGAGGCTTGGAAGATTTGTAGGGTCACTGATGAGTTAGCAAACCCTATTAGCATGAGTATCCATTAAAGAATAATCTTAGATCCTCATCCCTGGCCTTACCTGCCCGCGCCCATGCCGGTCACTGGAAGAAAGGAAGGGTGGGGGAGAGAGTTGGACGTCTACTCTGACTTTTCCAGTTTGGGGTGCAAGACATAGATATTTATCCAGGTCAAATCAAAAGAAGAGAATTTTATTATGAGAAGTGCATGGTAGCCCTGAAAAAGAAACAGAATATTGACGGAAGGTTCTCAGCTACTCTTTTTCTGCTCTTCTGCCTTCTACAGTCTTCTCGTCCTCTGTTCAGTCTTATTTCTGTCTCCTGGCTGGTGCTTTGGGTGTTAGCACACCTCCCCCCGCCCCTCTACTCCCCTTAACTTTGGATGCCAAGACCATGGACCCTGCGTGGTCCCAGCTTCCTCTACTTCTGAATGTGCTCTCCTGGGTTTTGCTCCTGATGTTAACTCGCCCTCTAGATATGTTTCGTTGAAACTCCTGGGTGAGCCCATCATCTTGAGGCTGGTGAACAGACTGTATACATGACCTTGAGTCAGCAACTTACCCAAGGCCATTTCCTGTGGCTGGAGGAGAGCCTTGGGGAGGGGGATAGTAAAACGATCTTGTGTATCAGATATGGCTAAGGCAGACCCTTCAGCAGATGACCCCAGTTTTCTTTAATGTAGACAACCCTTCGGTTCTGGCTGAATAACATAGCACCAGTTTTCAGCAGTCCGTATTGGATAGTAGGCAAGCATCCTGGTGATTATTTCATTTTGCATAAAAACATTCACATTCAAGGGTACAAACATGAACAAATTGTGAAGTGCTTTCTGTGTTCAATGAATTGCCGGTCTTTGGAGAAGACCAAACCTAAGTGAGGCACAGTCACACAGAATTAAAAGGTGAGAGTGTCTAGAGTGTCTCAACCTTTGGTGCAAAAGCCTTGGTCCTACAGCTCTGCTTTGGGCCTCAGCTTACTTTGGATCCAAGGAACTTTGGAGAAATAAGAAGAGCTCTGGGCTAGGGTCAAGGGAGATAAATTGTCAAAGCTAAGGGTCCAGATGAAGGAGAACTTCGCCCATCCCCAGACAGCTGGATCTCTTACCATCTTGCCCCTTCTCTCACTCCCACATGCCCCATACCCTCATCAGATGGCTTCATCTATGCTTAACAGAAGGTTTGATTGTGACAGTTTGTTCTTTTAGAAAAATCACCATTAGGGGCTGTAAGTCCTAGCCTCCCTGTAAAAGTTATGCTCTCGTGCTCCTCATTCTGACCCCGTAAAAGGGCTCTTCGTGCTTCATAAAGGAGAAAGCCTCCTGTTTCTCCTCTCAACACTCTGCTTTCAGTACTTCGCTTCTGACGCTCAGAGCACTTCTCCTCTGGTCACCAAAGGTGCGTGAGTTTTTCTCGCACACTGAGAGATTTTCAGGCATCAATTGGCTGTCCTCTACAGTTTATTCAATTCTGACACTCTCTACCTCGAGATAACATTAGATCACACACGTGAAGGTTTCAGTCCCCCACGTCAAATGCAAACTGCAAGTCCAGATTGTTACCTGTGCTTGTGACCAATAGGCTATAAATCAGAGGCTCCCATGACCCCTCTTTGGGCTCAAGTAATTTGCTAGAGTGGCTCAGAACTCAGGAAAACAGTTTACTTACTGTTTACCAGTTTATTGGGAAAGGATACATCCATAAAGGGTACAGATGAACATCCAGATGGAATGTTCATAAAAATGTGGGAAAAGCTGTGATCTTCCATATCTTCTCTGGGCACCTCACTCTCCCGACACCTCCGTGTGTTCACCCCAGAAGCTCTCCAACCCTTGTACATTTGGGATTTTTATGGAAGCCTCATCCCATAGGCATGCTTGATTATTAACTCTATTTTTGGTCTCTCTCCCCTCTCTGGAGAATGGGGGGGTACAGCTGAAAATTCCAAGCTTCTAATCATCAGTTGGTCTTTCTGGTAACCAGCCTCCATCCAGAAGCCCCCAAGAATCATCTCATTTGAAAAAAGATGTTCCTCTCACCCAGGAAATTCCAAGGGATTTAAGAACTCTTTGTTAGGAACTGGGATCAAAGACCAAATATGGGATCAAAAAGCAGTTCCTAATGTTTTTCTCACTTAAGAAATCAAAAGGGTTTTAGGAACTCTGTGCCAGCAACCCAAGACAGAAACCAATATATATCTTTTTTTCTATTTTCTCACACTGTGCTTCTGACCACTGGCTATAGACTGGAGGTTCCCATGGCCCCCTTCTTTGGGTTCAGTCATATCCTAGAGATGCTCACAGAACTCAGGAAAACAATTTACCTACTGTATTAACAGTGTACTATAAAAAGATATAGTCTTCTCCTGTAGCTCAGTAGGTAAAGAATCTGCCTGAGATGCAGGAGACCTGGGTTTGATCCCTTGGTCAGGAAGATCCTGGAGAAAGCAATGGCAGCCCACTCCAGTATTTTTGCGTTAAGAATCCTATGGACAGAGTAGACTGGCAGGCTACAGTCCATGGAGTCACAAGAGTTGGACGTGACTTAGCTACTAGACAATAAAGGGATGTAACTCCAGAACAGCCAGATGGAAGAGATGCATAGGGCAGGTGTGGGAAGGAGGCAGGAAGCTTCCAAGCCCTCTCCAGGTGCCCTACCCTCCCAGCATCTCTATGGACAGGGAACTCTCCAAACTATGTCCTCTTGGGTTTTTATGGAGGCTTCATTCCAAGGTCCAATTGATTAAATTATTAGTCATTGGCAATTAAGTCAACCTCCAGACCCTCTCTTCTCCCCACAAGTGGGAGGGGAGGAACTGAATATTCCAACCCTCTAGTTGTGTGGTTGGTTCTCTTAGAAACCAGCTCTTATCCTGTGATTGTCTAAGGGCTTTCCAAAATTCATCCCACTAACATAAACTCAGATGTGGTCGAAAGGAGTTTGTTATGAATGACATATCAATTTCATGCTTGTAATTTTGAAGCTATTTCAGGAACTGAAGACAAAAATCAAATGTTATAACAAAGATTCCTGTATCACTCTTATCAATCACAGCAGCACATGCTTCTTAGCAAAGGGAGGAATCAGTTAGTGGTAATGGATCATCAGTGTTGGGGGTACTGAGAGTTCCTGACATCACAATGATCACCCCACATGAACAGCAAAATATAGTTTCTTATTTGAAAGAATTTTGAGAAGGCATTCTTTCCAACTTTGAGTTTCCCTGGTGGCTCAGGGGTAGAGAACCCACCTGCCAATGCAGGAGATGTGGATTCAATCCCTGGGTCAAGAAAATCCCCCCTGGAGAAGAAAATGGCAACCTACTCCAGTATTCTTGCCTGGGAAATCCCATAGACAGAGGAGCCTGACAGACTATGGTCCATGCGGTCCCAAAAGAGTTGGACACAACTTAGCAACTAACCAACTACAGCAATTCTTTCCAGCTTTAAGTTTCTTGGATGTCAAATACAGTGTCTCAAATTATATTTAAATAACTTTTAATATTAATAAATGAAAGCATGGGTTCAATTTTCCTTTTAAATGTAATTTTTAATGAAGAAAAAATACAAAATTAACTTCATTTTAACATTTTTATGACTCCACCACCTCATGATATTCCTTCTGATAAGCTCAAAATATATCCATATTCCCACATCATTACTATCATAAGACAAACCAGTTAAACCAGTTTTGTTCTTTCATTGAAAATATCTAGGTGATTCAATGAATTTATTTGCATTCTTATTAAAAATCCATGGGAAAACTTTTATCATCAGCTCATCAGTATAAAAATAAAGAACAACTAGAACACTTAAAGAACTGCTAGCACTTCAGTGTTCAAGAGGCGTTTTTGTGGCCTGTGTCCCAGCACCCTTGCATCTGAGTTTTTTCAGCCACCCTCTAAGATTAGGTGACTATAAGAAATTTCAGATCACTAAGTAAAGTATATAAAACCCATGCCAGCTGGTAATCACCAGTGCCATCTTGCCTAAAAGAACCCATGCTTTCCTGAAATCTTTGTGAACAAAAGTAGTTTAGCTGATACCCACATGACCCCAGCAAGAGTACCTGTAAAGGTTCATAACCTCATAACATAACCTCATAACAAGGTTCATAATAATTTGTCTGTCAATGGTGTCCAAAATTCCTGATATAAAAAGCTATAAATCATTAGACCTCTAAGAATCATGAACACTTGATTGTGTTTGCCATAGATGTCATCATGGAAAATTTTGAAAAGTCTTGAAGGGCTTGGGTGTGCTCAGTCACTCAGCTGTGTCTGACTCTTTGCAGCCCCTTGGGACTGTAGCCCACCAGGCTCCTCTGTCTATGGGGTTTTCCAGGAAAGAATACTGGAGTGGGTTGCCATTTCCTTCTCCAAGGGATCTTCCTCACCCAGGGATCAAGCTCACGTCTCTTGCATCTTCTGCACTGGAAGGCTGATTCTTTACCATTGAGCCACCTAAGAAAACCTAAAGGGCTCTCTCCCCGTATAAGTTGTAAATGCAGAAAAGGTGAAAGCTTAAGTGGGGGATATTGGACTTGATGCAGAAAAGAATTTGGCCAATGAATTCAAATTCACTTTCCATATATCATTTTTTTAAGAGCTTGCTTTTTAACTAAATTAAGCATATATTATAAAAAGGGTGCATATTATCAATGTACAGGTTGATGAATTTTTACAAAGAACATAGTTGTATAACCAGCATTTTGAACAAAGAAAACTAGGTTATCACTAACTACCCAGAAGACCCAGGTAGCCTTCCTTTCTGAAGGGCAATCCCAAACTGATTGGTTTTCTATGTTTTCTGTAACAGGTAGCACATAGAGTTCCCCTGTAGCATCTGTCTGCCTTCACTCACTCCCACGTTTGAGGGTAACCACAGTGATGCACTCGTGGGAACTGTTCCTTCCAACCCCAGTAATGCGCTCCACTGTGGGGAACATGCCCCGGGGAATTCAGTGTATTACTGATGGGTATTTGGGCCATATACTCTGAACCAATGGTTTTTGTCTGGTTTGGGAAAGTTTTAAAAAAAATAATCACACATTTGAGAGAGACAAGTAGGATGATGCCAACATAGACAAAAATAATAGAGGGACCACTTTACTTGCTTAGATCTCTAGCTTTGTTTTGTTTTGCTTCCCCTGTCCAGCCCCTAGACTCAGGAGAAAAAAGTGGGTCATGCTTCTGAGAACATAACTGTTACAAGGAGGAAGAGATTTGAAATTCCAGAGAATGAAGGGGACCCTTGGGTCTGCTCCAATGGACACAGGAAGTTGCACGTGTGTGGAAACTTCAGAGAAGTCATCTGATCACTGGAAAACCCTCTGCAAATATCTTGGAGCAGCTGGGATGCCTCACTCCACCCCAGGTTATTATGACTTCAGGCTCCAGTGTCTCAACACGGGAGGCTATCTGGCCACTTCCCACACCCCGAAACTCTCAAGAGAAAGTGAGATCATGAGACGTGTATTTGATTCAACAAGCAATGGGGCTTAATGAGATAGATTTACCTTTCTATTTTCAATATAAGTTTGACCAAAACCTCCCCTAGCATTCAGCTCACATTTTTCTCTCTTGTTCGCGAATATGACAGTTAGCCTGCTGAAGATTTCTTTGGGGAACTCACTGTTCTCTGCGCACCTCATTTACTATAACTTGAGGTAAAGCTAGCTTATTTCCACAAAGTTTCTGTCTGTCTGGGTGCAGTGATTTAATATATTCCTAAGTACTTTAGTCAGGAAACTCTTGGAATTTACTCTCTGATCACCAGTACATAAATTCCAAGTGACTTTGGGATCTAAAGAAAACAAGAGTAATCATTTGAAGGAGGAGACTGCGAAAATACAAGGAAGTGTAGTGTTTAGATTCATTAGAAAGATTTTTTAAATATTTATATTAGTATCAAGAATTTATTTGTTTCATTTCTTGCCAAGGCTTTGAAGAAATTATACATATATCCTCAAAGTTTTAAAGCATTATTTCATAAAGAATATGCTACTGTTTATAAATGTAAATGTATGAGATGACTTTTAAACAATTAAGGCTTTTAATTATATTTTTTCTTTTTTCTGCCTTTCTTTATGCATACGCTTTTTTACTTGTTTTTTTTCCCCCAAACTTTGCAAATATTCCAGTAATGTGATGGTGGTTTCTAAAAGGACATCTGGAAAACAAATTACTGATTTCTCAGATTGAGTGGGTACCTATCCTCTGTTTCAAGAGCATCAGTCTCCTGATAAAGTTATGGAAAGGCTTGATGTACAAAAATATGATGATGATAACATTTTTCCAGTTTTGTTGAGAAATTATTGACATACATAACTATATAAGTTTAAGGTATTCAGCATGATGGTTAGATTTACATATATTGTGAAATGATTACCACCATAGATTCAGCTAACATTCAGTTCAGTTCAGTCACTCAGTCGTGTCCAACTCTCTGCGACCCCATGAATTGCAGCACGCCAGGCCTCCCTGTCTATCACCAACTCCCGGAGTTTACTCAAACTCATGTCCATCGAGTTGGTGATGCCATCCAGCCATCTAATCCTCTGTTGTCCCCTTCTCCTCCTGCAACCAATCCCTCCCATCATTAGAGTCTTTTTCAATGAGTCAACTCTTCGCATGAGGTGGCCAAAGTACTGGAGCTTCAGCTTTAGCATCGTTCCTTCCAAAAAAATCCCAGGACTGATCTCTTTCAGAATGGACTGGTTGGATCTCCTTGCAGTCCAAGGGACTCCCAAGAGTCTTCTCCAACACAGTTCAAAAGCATCAATTCTTCAGCACTCAGCTTTCTTCACAGCCCAACTCTCACATCCATACATGACCACTGGAAAAACCATAGCCTTGACTAGACAGACCTTTGTTGGCAAAGTAATGTCTCTGCTTTTTAATATGCTGTCTAGTTTGGTGATAACTTTCCTTCCAAGGAGTAAGCGTCTTTTAATTTCATGGCTGCAATCACCATCATCTCCCCATATAGATTCAATAAAAAGAAAGGAAGGAGAAAAAAGTTTCTCCTTGTGATGGGAACTCTTTCCTATGTATCTCTGTAGTCATCATGTTGTACAGTACATCCTTAGTACTTAGCTATCTTACAACTGAAGTTTGCACCTTATGACCACCTTCCTCCAATTCCCCCTCCACTCTCCACGTCTGGTAACCACAAGAGTCTGATCTCTCTTTCCATGATTCTGTGAGTTTGAGATCATATTGTATTTGTCTTTGTCAGACTTACCTCTCTTGGCATAATGCCGTCAAGTTCCATCCATGTTGTTGCAAATGGAAGGATTTCCTAATTTTTCAGGCTGTGTATGTGTGTGTGCCACTACTTCTTTATCTATTCATTCATCAGTGGACAGTTAGGTTGCATGATGATAATACTTAGGGTAGCTATAATATTAAAAAGAAATCTAAAAATATAATAATAACAATAATGTTCTGTGTAGACCCTGAAAGTATTAAAGATATAGAGAGTTCTTCCTACCCATGACTGTCACTTCTTTAAGCCAACACTTTCTGTGCTTTTAATTTTTTGTGCCAGTCACTGTGTACTTTAATTTGCTTTCAAAATTAATCTTCACAATTACTCTATGAGGTAGGTAATAGAGCCTTCCCCTTTTTACAGATGAAGAAACTGGGCTTAGAGAGGTTAGTGCCTTGCAGAAATTGCACGGTTATGAGTGACAGAGCTGGAACTTGAATCCCTCCCCGACCTGCAGCTTGAGCATATACCTCTGCTATGTCCCCGGCTCTTGTACGTGGAAGCTGCCCATGAAGACTGCCAGTGAGGCCAAGTAAGTCTGGACTCAGAGGCACTGCCAGGCCTGGGAGAGCCAGAGACTTAAGTTGCTAACCCCAAAGTAAAGACAACTTCCATTGAATGTACTGAAAATAATGAAAACTAGTTCTCCAACAATTTAGGGGACAATATCAGCATTAAAATGTGGTTGTGGTTTTGCCTCTCTTTTTAAGCTGGTGACATGAAGGGAATTCTACTGGAGAGCGAGGACTATTATGCCCATTGAATATCTACTTTGTGCTGTTAGATGCTAGGACTAGAGAAGTAAACAAAACTGGTTCCTACATCAAAACGGATAAACATGTGGCTACTGCATCTGTGACATGGGCACATTGTTTTTCCTCTTAAATCTGCATTTATTATGAATACCTAGTCAATCTCTTAAGGATTAATAATCCATAATGGATATCTCTTTGTTTAAACTGCTAAAGTGCATTCTTCCCTACCATATGTAAGTTATTCATGAATAACACCATCAAGTGACCGAATAAGAGTGCAAACCTTTTTTTCCTTTAAAGGTTCATTTGAAAATTTTCTGAGTGAACTATAGGTTTAATTTTCTCCTAGAAACTTTTCCCACATTTATGTAAGTCTCTCCTTCCATCTTGCCAGGTAGAGTAGCCTTGTGCTAAAATCAAGCTCAAAAACAGATTTATGTTAGGCAGGATCCCAGTGAGACAGAGTTCTAGAAAGTGAGAGCCAAAGGAGTAGCACTAGCCATGTAGGACCCCTGATCCTATTTCTTCTTTGAAAAATGGAATTACTGAAACTTTGAGAAATGAAGTGGCTTGCCTATGCTCAGAAAGAAATAACTAACAAATCCAAAATTTAAACCCAGGCCATCTTTTTTTTTTTTTTTTTTTCTACAGTCCTATAGTTCATGTCAAATTTAATCCTAAGGTCATAAAAGACCCTAGTGTGTGCTCTGGCCCACCACTTTTTCACAATGCTTGGATGGCATCACCAACTCAATTGGACATGAGTTTGAGCAAACTCTGGGAGTTGGTGATGGACAAGGAAGCCTGGCGTGCTACCGTCCATGGGGTCGCAAAGAGTCAGACACAACTGAGTGACTGAACTGAACTGAACTGAAACAGGCAGATTCTTAGTGGGAAAGTTGGTTGAGTAAATACATGTGAGGGGACTCCCAGCTTCTGGTGTAATCCCAGTCACCTCCCCATTAGCCATCTCTGTGCTGCATCTCCCTTGCCTTCTTGGACCAAATTATTCAACAATGCTAATACCTCTCTTGCCTGAGCAGCAATAGCAAGCACAGCACCTACAGAGATATATCTATTACTTGGGCAGAGATGGAGAGCACTCAGAGCTATTTGACCAGTTCATTTCGAGGATGTATTGACCCCCCTAGACATGCCACACAGATACTGATGCAAGAATGTTTTAGTAGTAGGAGTTGGGGACAAACCTAGGGCATAGAAAATAGAGAAAAGTGAGAGGGAATGTCACTAAAGTGAAAGTGAAGGTCGCTAAAGCATACAAGAATGCAACGCAAAAGCAGGAGAAAATTGATGACTTAACTGCACTGAGAAGCTGCACACTGCAACAGGAGAGCGGCCCCACTCACCACCGCAAGAGAAAAACCCACACAGCAACGAAGACCCAGCACGGCCAGAAATAAATATGAAATAGCTAAATGAAATTATTTTTTAAAAGCCAGGCTTCTGCCCAATCATTAACCACAAAGCTAAATAAGCGGAGACTTTAATAGCCACACACGACAAAATATACAGAATTAAATGACAGAATTAGTTCAGAAAACAGGTCATCATTAAACAAAGCACCAACAACACTAGATGCTGAGTGGAGAGACCTTGATTTCCAGAGTTACCATGTTATGTTTTTTAATGTACCATTTTCAACAACAATGAAAAAATAAAACATGCAAAGAAACAAGAAAGTTTGGCCGTACTCAGAGGAAAAAGCAGTGCCAAATACTATTGCTGCTCTGTCATCAGTGCCTCCAAAGGTCAAAGAGACAGCCTCTGCCCTCACAGGGTTCACATACTAGTGGAGTCGGTGGGGGAGATGGAAAATAGACTAATAAATAAGCAAGTGCTATGAACAGTACTAAAGCAGGTAAGAAGGGGATGAGGGTGCAGGGTGATGCCAAGGGGGCCTTCAGAAAAACCCTCTTTAAGGGATATTGCATACAGGGATCAAGGAGGCCCTTCTGATAAGTGACATCTGTGCAGACAGTACAGAGTAAATTGTCTGGGAAGATGTAGGGAGAGGATTCCCACAGAACAGGAGAAGCAAGTGCAAACCCTGGGGCAAGGAGTGTTCTTGGTATGGTCGAGGAAAAGCAAGAAGCTGTGTGGCTGAGCAAATGAGGGAGAGGATGGAAGGGATGAGATCAGGCAGGGGTTGGACCGTGTGAAGCTACGAAAAGAGTGGGATAGGAGCTGTGGAAATGTTCTGAGCAGAGAACTGATGGTTTCTACTTCAGACTTTAAAGTAGTCACTCTGGCTTGAGTGTACAAAACAGAGAGGAAGCAGGAATAGCCCAGGGAGGACACAAGGGAGTTAGATCATTCACAGATTGTTAGCATGAGATTCCCCAGCCATACCGGGAAGCCTTGGTGAAGGTGAGTTAAGAATGAGTCACATTTCAAAATTATAGAATTTTAATTAATCAGAAAGTCTGTGAATGCCACAGTCTTACATAGTAGCCACTAACCGCATGTATATATTGACAACTTGAATTGCAACTAGTCTGAATTGAGACGTTCTGTTGAGTGTAAATTACACTGAGTTTCAAAGACTTGGTGCCAAAAAAAAAAAAAAGAAAGAAAGAAAGGAACAAGGGAAAAAAACAGAAACTAGAATGTGAAGCATTTCATTAAAAATTTTATACTATACTAAAAAAGTTGAAATGATAATGTTTCTAATATACTGAGTTAAATAAAACATACTCTTTTCTCTCCTTAGAATTCTTATCACATAATAAATAGCACATATGTCACACCTTAACATTTTACTCTATATTGTATTCCCAGGTGGCTCAGTGGTAAAGAATCCGCCTGCCAAGGCAGGAGAAGCGGGTTCAGTCCTTGAGTTGGGAAGATCCTCTGGAGAAGGAAATGGCAACCTACCCCAGTATTCTTGCCTGGGAAATCCCATGGACAGAGGAGCCTGGTGGGCTACAGTCCATGGGGTTGCCAAAGAGTCAGACATGACTGAGTGACTAGATAACAACCACAACCCTGTTAGCCACACAGTTTAAATGCTTGATCTTGGATTGAAAGGAAGGTCATGAGTGCCAAGCTGTTGGCAAGCTGCTCTGAGAATTTTCAAGTTTGTCTTAACATGGGCATTCATAGAGCAAGCTGTAGACAAGTTTTGATAAGAAGAATAATGTGGCCTCTCTTCTCAAAGGACTTAATTTAGCAAAGTAATGACAAAGGAACGTACCTCATTTAAATTAGGACCACATTTTTCAAATGAAGTCAAATGCGTCCATTACAGGCTCTTTCTCTTTTTCCTGCTACCTCTGACCCCATGGCCTGCAAATCACGTCCCTTATGGTGGAGTTCAGTCGTTAACGTATGTAAATAAGACTTACTTTAGGGCTCAAGGAATCCAGACATTAGGGCTAAAGTTTATCCCCTCAACCAGGAGGAAGCAAATCCTTCTTAGACTTGCAAAAACCTGCTCTAGAAATTGATTTCACCTATTTCTTTTTACTTTTTAATCTGGAGCTACTAGGAAATTTAAAATTAAAATTTGTGGCTCACATTATATTTCTGTTGGACATCACCGGTATTATAAACTGACTTACTTATACAAAGAAATCCTTTGTGATTTCAGACTTGAACATTTTTCTAAAATGTGTTGTCCATTTTCTGGTTTCAGTAGGCAAAGTTATGCAAAATATAGCTAATGTAATTAGACTTACTTTCATTAAGCAGCTGAGCGTGTCTGTGATTTTGCTTTGTTCTAAACATCTCTCGGTGTTTCGGTTCTTGTAAAGATGGTAAAATGGCTCTTCCACACTGGCTTTGCCCTTGGAGGGGCCCCTGGCCTGGAGACCTGAGCTTCACACGTTCAGAACACAAACTTCAGAGGTTTCCTGGCTGAGCTCCTAAGGACAAATTTCTCAAGAGTTCATATGAGAACAGTGACTGCCCCAAAGGACAGGCTTTTCTGGGTCATTCTATCTGGCTTCTTGCTAATTAATTTTTTCACCTGCCAAAGGTATCATGGGTTGGGCCCCAAATCCAGGTGGGGCAATGCAAGCTACAAGGTGGATCCATTGCGCAGGGGCCAAGCTGTGCTAAAGATGAACGGCTTTACACATGCAAGGCTGCGGTGTGGGAACGGGGTGGGCAGACCTCAAAGAGACAGCCACTAACATGAGCTCACCTCAGCTGTATGTCTCCCAGTCCCCTCTCAGCTTTCCAGCATCTCACTTCCCAGGAATAATCGACCTTTAGAGGAACAAGTTAAACTGTTCAGATTCTCTAAAGGTGGCCATACCCACTCAGAAAGTAACTTAATAAGAAAGGAATCATCAGGAATCAAAACACTTGGGTTACACGATCCCTTTGCTCTGCTCTTTGTGGGAGAGATTGTTCAGGAGGCAAATCCATCAGTATTTGGAGTCTGCTTGGTAGGCAAAGACTATGAGTAGTAGAGATAGAAGGGAGTCCTAAACATTTGGAAAAGGGAGAGAGGTTAAATCATAACGCCAAATCGCCCAGTAGGTTGAAGAGTCATTTCTATTGCTTCAGTTCAGTTCAGTCACTCAGTCATGTCCAACTCTTTGCCACCCCATGAATTGCAGCATGCCAGGCCTCCCTGTCCATCACCAACTCCCGGAGTTCACTCGACTCACGTCCATTGAGTCCGTGATGCCATCCAGCCATCTCACCCTCTGTTGCCCCCTTCTCCTCCTGCCCCCAAATCCCTCCCAGCATCAAAGTCTTTTCCAATGAGTCAGCTCTTCGCATGAGGTGGCCAAAGTACTGGAGCTTCAGCTTTAGCGTCATTCCTTCCAAAGAAATCCCAGGGTTGATCTCCTTCAGAATGGAGTGGTTGGATCTCCCTGCAGTCCAAGGGACTCTCAAGAGTCTTGTCCAACACCACAGTACAAAAGCCTCAATTCTTCGGCACTCAGCCTTCTTCACAGTCCAACTCTCACATCCATACATGACCACAGGAAAAACCATAGTCTTGACTAGACGGACCTTAGTCGGCAAAGTAATGTCTCTGCTTTTGAATATACTATCTAGGTTGGTCATAACTTTTCTTCCAAGGAATAAGCGCCTTTTAATTTCATGGCTGCAATCACCATCTGTAGTGATTTTGGAGCCCCAAAAAATAAAGTCTGACACTGTTCTGCTGTTTCCCCATTTATTTCCCATGAAGTGATGGGACCGGATGCCATGATCTTCATTTTCTGAATGTTGAGCTTTAAGCCAACTTTTTCACTCTCCTCTTTCACTTTCATCAAGAGGCTTTTTAGCTCCTCTTCACTTTCTGCCATAAGGGTGGTGTCATCTGCATATCTGAGTTTATTGATATTTCTCCCGGCAATCTTGATTCCAGCTTGTGTTTCTTTATCTTGGAGTAAATATTCAAGAGATATTTATGGTCTGCATGCATGTCCAATCTAAGAGTCAGTGAGACAGAATGATTCCTGGGGCAGAGCAAGACATGACTGAAGTATTAACATATTTTATGGAGGAATGAGTTAATCACCCACAGAAGCACAGAAAGGAGGGAGTTTCAGAAACAAGCTTTGGCTGTGCCTATTGGTATCATCCCAGGAAACTAGGGTGAATCTATTAGAGGTGGATTAGAGGTCAATGAGGACATAGAGGGCCCAAATGAAGAGAAGGCCCAGACCACCAATATCTGAGTCCTAGGATCTTAATCCAGGATCACTCAGCTGACACTTTGGCTTCCTGCAGCTTTCCACTGTGAGAGACTGTGTGCTAATGAGATTTATTTGTTTTTCTAGCCTGTCTAAGAGTTCTATTTTTCTATCCTGGTTAGTTAATTGAATTTATAGTTAAAGACAGCAACATTTTTGAGCATAGAATTTATTCACACAGTGAAGCATCTAAATGAATTGTGTCTTTAAGTCCACGAGACTTACTCAAATGGCAGATTCAGTAAGTCCAGCTGGTGCATCTTTCCTATTCAGATCCCTGTGTGTTACTGAATTCCACTGCCTTCCAATGCAGTCTTCAACAGTGAGTACGAAGAATCTCATGCCAGTCTGACTGAGATGGCCACCTTGGAATCTGTAAGTCCAATCAGCTGACCACAGCCCCACACTTTGGATAGCTGTGTGGACTATAGGTGTGGTTGTTCAGTCAGTCTCTCAATTGTGGCCAACTCTTTGCAGCCCCATGGACTGCAGCACGCCAGGCCTCCCTGTCCTTCACCATCTCCCAAAGTTTGCTCAAACTCATGTCCATTGAATCAGTGATGCCATCCATCCATCTCGTCTGCTGTCGTCCCCTTCTTCTCCTGCCTTCAATCTTTCCCAGCATCAGGGTCTTTTCTAATGAGTCGGCTCTTAGCTTGGAGTGGCTAAGTATTGGAGCTTCAGCTTCACCATCAGTCCTACCAATGAATATTCAGGATTGATTTCCTTTAGGATTGACTGGTTTGATCTCCTTGCAGTCCAAGGGACTCTCAAGGTGTTGAGAAGAGAAAGAAACTGAGCTGAATGTTTACTTACCTGCAAACAGCTCTTGGAGGTTTTTCAAAGGTCAGTCTCTGTTATCAGCATTTTGATGTATGAAAATATAAAATCAGTGTTGTAGTTTATTCATGCCTGCTGTATAGTCAGGCCACTCAAGATGGGTGCTCTCTTGCTCTCTGTACATCCTCTGCTCAAACAGTGCCTGCTACACCTACACATACTCACATGACTGACCTTCCCACATACTGGCCCCAGTATTGATTTTGAATCAATATTGATTCAAAAATACTGATTATTTTTGAATCAGTGTTTCATATAACTTTTTCTCTTTTTAAAATGTTTTGTTACTTTAATATTTATCTCATTTTATTTTTCCCTGGTGGCACAGATGGTAAAGAATCCACCTGAACTGCAGAAGACCCAGGTTTGATCCCTGGGCTGGGAAGATCCCCTAGAGGAGGAAATGGCTGCCCACTTCAGTATTCTTGACTGGAAAATTCCATGAACAGAGGCAGACTACAGTCCATGGGGTTGCAGAGTCAGACTTGACTGAGAACAGATGCGTAGGCATATTGGTTATGAAGGTAATGTCAGAGCTGAGAAACCAAAGAGGACACAGGAAAGAAATCTTGAGAGGAACAAAAGTGGACATTTCTACTTCCCCTGGGGACAGAGAGACAACAGGTGGTGTCCCAGGGTTAGGACTGTCTCACTGGGTCCATGAAGGAGATGCAGCCAGCAGTGGGCACACAAACCAAAGTAGGGGCTGGGATGGGTGGAAATACCTCAGCCTCTCCCTTCCTCTTGCCTTGTAGTCTTCTACCAATGCCTCCCAATGACTGGATTTAGCAAGGGAGCCTGGAAAATGCATTTCCCTACTTTAAAGGGCTAGACAGAGAAGGGCCAATCTTGAATCTAACAGCAAATAGACACTATGCAAAAATCAGCAACGTAGTGGTACGTAAGCCACAACTATAGCAATGGGCGGATGGGGATGGGGAAAAGAGAGACTGAAAGTTTTCTGCAGCTAGTGATTAAAGAGAGAAGTTGGTGGCCCACCAGGACTTTCTTCTGCTTATCTTGAGCAAAAGGGATTATCAAATATTTTAAAGGATTTTTAGGAAAGTGAGGGAGAGTGTCATTAGGATGAGCTTAAATAAACTAGTAGGAAGTATTAAAGAATAATGCATGCATGCTTGGTTTGCAAAATAAAAGATTTAGAAGTAGCACTGAACTAATTCTTATGGATACAACTCATTATGATAAAGATGGTCTAGAAGGATGGAGATTAAAAACAGAGTGAGTTTCATCCTGACTGAGGAGGAGCCCCAAACCAGGACAGAGTCAGCCCCAGCTCTGGAAGAGAGTGGAAGGCTACAGGTCTGGACCCCCATGTGTCTCACTCTAGGATTGCAGAGGGCAATCTCAGCTGACGTTTGCAAGGTTGTCTCATCCCTGGGGTGAGTAACCATCATTTAGTCACTCATTCCACACTGACTCCCTGCAGTGTACAGAACTATTCTAAGCAATGCCAAGAAGAAAGCAAGCAAATAATAGGAATGCCTCAACCCTTCATGGGAGCCAGAACAGTATAGTCTATCCCACTGGGAGGAGGAGAGGGAGGGATGCTCCTGGCAGGGAGTGATTAGAAAGAACATTCAATCCCTACTTCCTGGGTTACTCCTAGTTCTGGTAGACACATTTATGGTAGTTAAACATGCACTAGGGACACATCTTTGTCAGTAATAAAGATAATACTCCAAAGTCCAGTATTTCCCCCTGGGTCCTAGTTTATTCAGTTTAATTCAGCAAATGTTTGCTTGCATGCAAGCTAAGTCGCTTACGTTGTGTCCAACTCTTTGCGACCCCATGGACTGTAGCCTGCTAGGCTCCTCTGTCCATGGGATCCTTCAGGCAGGAATACTGGAGTGGGTTTCCATGCCCTCCTCCAGGGAATCTGCCCCACCCACAGATCAAACCCACATTGCTTACATCTCCTGCATTGGCACGTGGCTTCCTTACCACTAGCGCCATCTGGGAAGTCCAGCAAACATTTCAGTTCAATTCAGTCACTCAATCGTGTCCAACTCTGTGACCCAACAAATCGCAGCACGCCAGGCCTCCCTGTCTATCACCAACTCCTGGAGTTTACTCAAACTCATGTCCATTGAGTAACATTTATGGTGTATCAATTCTGTGCCCAGAACTAGACATACAGAGACAAACATTTTCTTTAAAAAGCATGGATCCTGCCCTCAGGGCAAAATCCATCTGGTCTCAATCCAGAAATTGCTGCCAGAGACTTGAGTCCTCTGCAGGTTCTTGCAGAGTGTAGGAAGTGACTTCCCCACCAACACAAAGCGGTGGTGTGGTCAGGGCAATGTGAAGCTGACCTGAGCCGGTTCTACAGCCCTCCAGTCACTCCATCTGAGGGCTGGTTCTCAAGAAGGGAAAGGTTTTTTGACTTGACCTCCTAAGAAGAAGTTCAGTGCTCTTTTCAGCAGCACTACAGTAAAATTAGAGACATGGAGATGAGCACGGCCCCTGAGGAAGAATAACATACAAACTCAAATGAAGCATTTCATATTTTTCTAAATAGGTGGAGCACAGGGCTTCCCTGGTGGCTTAGAAGGTAGAGAAACTGCCTGCAATGCAGGAGACCCAGGTACAGTCCCTGGGTTAGGAAGATCCCCTGGAGAAGGGAATGGCCACCCACTCTACTATTCTTGCCTGGAGAATCCCATGGACAGAGGGGCTCGGTGGGCTATGTAGTCCATGGGGTTGAAAAGAGTTGGACGCGTCTGAAGCGACTAACACACAGAGGATTTTTAGGGCAGTAAAATACTCTGCATGATGCCATAATAATGGAGGCATGTCATCACATTTGTCCAACCCCATGGAATGTGTACCATCAGGAGAGCACCGTAATGTGAACCGTGGACTTTGGGTGACAACAGCGTCACTGCAGGTTCACATATGGTAACAAATGTCCACTCTGGTCGGGGATGTGGATCACAGTGGAGGCTGTGCATGTAGGGACCAGCACGGGGGTTAGGGGGATTGTGGGAAAATCTCTGTACCTTTAACTCAACTTTGCTGTGAACCTAAAATGGCTCTTTTAAAAAACAATCTTAATTTTTTGTACGACTGAAAATAAACAAAAGAAGTTAAGGCAGCTGAATAAACTCCCTAGAACAGCCAGACAGAGGTGAGGCAGGCCCCTGAGCCACTCTGCAGGGGCCTAAGGAAGTTCAAACAGTTCTACAGCATGAGGACCACACAGCCAGCTCTGCCTCCCCATCTGGCAGGGGGAAGGGGGTGGAGACTGGCATATCGTAGTCTAATTTCCCTCTCTTATACTAATGCTTTGCAAAAGCCTAAGTAATTTAGCTTACTCCAGTATTATCATTTACTTTTTGATTTACTAGTAAGTAGGGGGAAAATATATCTAAACAAATTTCTTATATTGTAAATCTTTTTCTTCATAAAACAAGTCATGTCCAAACCTGGACATCCTTGGTATAGAATCTCATCTACTGGAACATCTATTTGCCTTGGAAAATTAAATTTGTAAGCATAATCAAGGCCGTAGATAGCCAGCCAAGTGTGTCTGCTTACTCAGTCACGGGATATTGAGTATCACGTAAATAGCAACTTGAGCAGAGCTTGCAATCTGTGTGTTCCAGAAAAGAGAAGCGGTCCTGGAGTCCTGCTGGGGCCTTCCCCACCCTCCACCCCTACTAGATCCGAAGCCTGGAGCTGAGTGGGTTCATCCAGGAAGCACCTCTCACCTACTCTAGCCCAGAGCAGACCTTCTCACCCACCTCACCCCTGGCTTCCTGCTGCCTCATTCTGAGTTAATTTGTCTAGGAAAAAAAAAAGTTAGCCTGCCTGATCTGTTAAATAGCATTTTAATCATGACACTAATCTAAAGGTTCGTGTTCCTTTCAACACCTGGAGACATCAGTGAACATTCAGACTTTGTCTAAACAGTATCGCTATTGTCATTGGCTGGAATGACTAAGTCAAAACATTGCACATTGATCCAAAACCTGTTTGGGGATGAACTTGAGGGTTGGGTGAATTTTTGGTTTGTTTGATTTTTTGGCTTGTTGGTTAAAGCAACTGGAGTTTAACAGATATGGGAGGGCAGGGTCAATTTCAGGGCCTGCTCTTCCTCCCTGGAATTAATTAAAAAGTTATATATCAAGGTTAATGCCTGGGCAAGCAGCAAGCGATGAACTTAGCTTTTAATAGATGCTAAATCCACCCTGGGGGAGAATAGACAATACAAGGAAAAACAACAACAAAAAAGAACAGAAGGGCATCCAAACATTCCCTGCCTACCACTCACCAGGGGACGCAAATAAGGAAACAGCCTCTGGAATTTTATTTCAAGCCCTACACTGTCATTGTTTGTTTGAAAGGGCACTTTTCCCTAGTTTTCAAAGTCTGAGTTGTCATTTTAAAATATATTAATTTAAGAAAGCCAAGTGAGATTGAAAAAATAAGATAGCTCCCCACCAAGAACTGATGGACAGAGGAGCCTAGCAAGCTGCCGTCATGGGGTCACAGAGTTGGACACAACTGAGCGCGCACGCGCACACACAGAACTGACCATTCCTCTCTCGAGCGCCTTCAGCACTTGCTGTTCTAACCAGGTCTAGGACAGCATCTTCTGGGTTACAGCACATACATCTGTCTTCACCTCTCTAGGCCCCCCTTGAGGGCAGCGGGGACATCCTGATCTTCCTGGTACGCCCCCAGTAACTTGCCCTGAGCTGGCTCATAGTGGGTGCTGGGGGTGGGGTGCTAGCAGACTGGGCCATGATGAAGTGTACACACTCTGGAATCAAAGCACCTGCTTTGAACGCCAGCGCTGACACATCCCAGTGTGTGACCTTGAACAAGTTTCCTTAGCCTTTCGGAAGACTAAGCGGGGACAATTACAGTACCTGCTTCTCAGGAATTTCATGAGAAGTAAATTAGATAATCCCAGGTCACAGCAAGCACTCAATACATCCTTTGACTAAATCATGATGACCAAGACAGAAAATTCATCAATGCTCATAAAACAATTAGTACTTATCTTTTTTTTTTTTTTAAGTACTTATCTCTGAAGTGTTCGGGAAAAGCATTTCAACCAGTGCTTGCTACAGATGAGAGTGATAGGAGGTGGATATCAGGAAAAAACACACTACTTGTCCAGTATTATTTAAAAGGCTTTAGAGAATTGAGGTCTCCAAGAGCTAATTCACAAGGTCTTAACTGAAGAGAGCTTGCCCAAGCGAGTCTTACAGGCAAGTGAGAGAATCCCTGAAAATCACTCTGTGCCTGGCTCTGTGAGCTGTCCCTCTCAAGTTCTGTCTTCCCGAAAGCTCTCCCGAGGCAGCACATCACTGCTGGACTTGGAGAGGGATGGACACCGAGGAGGTTCAGAGCCTGCTGTGCAGTCACCGGCCTCCCAGCCTTGCCCTGGGACATGGCCCACCCCGTCTCCTATGTGTAACGTGCTTCACAAGTGTACCTGCCTACGTCATTCTGCCCGGGACCTGTATATTCACTGTCAGCCAACTGCACAGCTGGGTCTTAGTAACACTAGACAATGCTAAGCCTGTGATAACCAGAATCATTGTGTGTGCCAGTGCAGAAATAAAATAAGCAGACTCACAGCAAACAGCTCCTAGCAACTCAATTAATTCTAGTGAAAAAGAAATGGTGAGTCTGAATTTGGTCTCAAATTCTCATAACCAGTTTACATCTGGAAACACTGGGTGTTTTGAACGCAGTCAGTTTAGAAGGTGTGTTCACAGAAACTGAACTATAATCCTTAGAAAATAAATATTAATTTTAAAAGTCATTTAGAAATAGTAATATTTTATACAACCAATATATATCAGCCATGAATATACGCTCTGGACCACATTCCCAAGTCTCTACGATAACAAAAGATGAATTTAGCTTTTAATAGATGCTAAATCCACCCTGGGGGAGAATAGACAATACAAGGAAAAACAACAACAAAAAAGAACAGAAGGGCATCCAAACATTCCCTGCCTACCACTCACCAGGGGACGCAAATAAGGAAACAGCCTCTGGAATTTTATTTCAAGCCCTACACTGTCATTGTTTGTTTGAAAGGGCACTTTTCCCTAGTTTTCAAAGTCTGAGTTGTCATTTTAAAATATATTAATTTAAGAAAGCCAAGTGAGATTGAAAAAATAAGATAGCTCCCCACCAAGAACTGATGGACAGAGGAGCCTAGCAAGCTGCCGTCATGGGGTCACAGAGTTGGACACAACTGAGCGCGCACGCGCACACACAGAACTGACCATTCCTCTCTCGAGCGCCTTCAGCACTTGCTGTTCTAACCAGGTCTAGGACAGCATCTTCTGGGTTACAGCACATACATCTGTCTTCACCTCTCTAGGCCCCCCTTGAGGGCAGCGGGGACATCCTGATCTTTCTGGTATGCCCCCAGTAACTTGCCCTGAGCTGGCTCATAGTGGGTGCTGGGGGTGGAGTGCTAGCAGGCTGGGCCATGGTGAAGTGTACACACTCTGGAATCAAAGCACCTGCTTTGAACACTAGAGCTGACACATCCCAGTGTGTGACCTTGAACAAGTTTCCTTAGCCTTTCGGAAGACTAAGCGGGGACAATTACAGTACCTGCTTCTCAGGAATTTCATGAGAAGTAAATTAGATAATCCCAGGTCACAGCAAGCACTCAATACATCCTTTGACTAAATCATGATGACCAAGACAGAAAAATTCATCAATGCTCATAAAACAATTAGTACTTATCTTTTTTTTTTTTTTTTTTTAGTACTTATCTCTGAAGTGTTCGGGAAAAGCATTTCAACCAGTGCTTGCTACAGATGAGAGTGATAGGAGGTGGATATCAGGAAAAACACACTACTTGTCCAGTATTATTTAAAAGGCTTTAAAGAATTGAGGTCTCAAGAGCTAATTCACAAGGTCTTAATTGAAGAGAGCTTGCCCAGGAGAGTCTTACAGGCAAGTGAGAGAATCCCTGAAAATCACTCTGTGCCTGGCTCTGTGAGCTGTCCCTCTCAGGTTCTGTCTTCCCGAAAGCTCTCCCGAGGCAGCACATCACTGCTGGACTTGGAGAGGGATGGACACCGAGGAGGTTCAGAGCCTGCTGTGCAGTCACCGGCCTCCCAGCCTTGCCCTGGGACATGGCCCACCCCGTCTCCTATGTGTAACGTGCTTCACAAGTGTACCTGCCTACGTCATTCTGCCCGGGACCTGTATATTCACTGTCAGCCAACTGCACAGCTGGGTCTTAGTAACACTAGACAATGCTAAGCCTGTGATAACCAGAATCATTGTGTGTGCCAGTGCAGAAATAAAATAAGAGACTCACAGCAAACAGCTCCTAGCAACTCAATTAATTCTAGTGAAAAAGAAATGGTGAGTCTGAATTTGGTCTCAAATTCTCATAACCAGTTTACATCTGGAAACACTGGGTGTTTTGAACGCAGTCAGTTTAGAAGGTATGTTCACAGAAACTGAACTATAATCCTTAGAAAATAAATATTAATTTTAAAAGTCATTTAGAAATAGTAATATTTTATACAACCAATATATATCAGCCATGAATATACGCTCTGGACCACATTCCCAAGTCTCTACGATAACAAAAGAGGTTTGGACCACTGTGCCTTTTGTGCCTGTCTTACAGGTGGGAAAAAGTAAAATCCAGAGAAACCAAATGGCTTACATAGCTGCATCCATGTACACAGAACACACACATTGCTCCCTCTTACTAGAAGGAGCATGTGCCACTTTTCCATGACCACTTTTGATTTTAAGACTCGGCTAATTCACAAGGCCTCAAAATCCAGTTGGTTTTGCTCTTGGATTAACTGTGCTATTTGAACTAAAGGCTTAACTTGTTCTTAATCTTCTTTTGGAGATGCTGACTTAGAGAATTAATGCCCTGCCCAACAGGTCCCAGGCACAGATGAAGCAAAGTGCCAGCACACACACTTTTCTAGCAACAGAGAGTGCTTGGATGGGAGATCTGGGGACCAGATTGTCAGGGCGCCTGTGTTAGAGCCAGCATACCAGGGTTAGAGATCAAAGCAAAGACAAGGATAGTGGAGGTTATCTGGGGAGTCATCAGATATGATACGATCAGAAAAGAACATTGTGGCCAGAGCCAAGACTTTAGTGATGGCAGCAGTTCTCTTGAGTAACTCAGAGTGGGTGGACTTCTCTATGAAGGAGAACCACAGAGAGGGCACCCTTCATAGGCCTGCTGTTATGGTTATCCATCAGTGATGAAGGACGGGGGAGCCTAGAGTGCTGTAGTCCATGGGGGCGCAGAGCTGGACGTGACTTAGAGGCTGTTTGAACAATAGCAGCAAGCACTGATAGGCTGTGGAAGCATCCACGCCCCACCCACCAGGTTAACACGCAGCTGGGAATCAGAATCCATGAGTACTACCTGGCAAAACTGGAGTATGTCTCCAGTTATAGCATGACATTTCTACCCTATGTAGCTGGGTATGGAGGCAAAGTGACTTTCTCAGGTACAGGGACAAGGCACTCCTTTCCGTGTGGGTATTTGAGTGCAGCTGGTAAGAACTTGTGATTTGTATCCATACAGTCAGCTCCAAACTCCTCCATTATCAAAAGAAAATTCTCTCCATCTGACCCCACAGCTCCCTGGCATCACACACACTATCTCATTCAACTCCAGTTGCCCCTGTGGGGTTTTTCTCTCCTGGCTGCCCTTAATGATGATTGGAACCTTATTCCTAAAGGATAATCACGTTTCTGATGAGAGGAAGGGAACCCAGGGTGATTTTTTTCCCTAGGATCAGCCTCAGTTAGGGGTTCTCAGGCACCATCAACATTTTTCTAGGCAGCTTTAAAGGTGATGCAGAAGTGACCACATAGGCAGGGCACAAAGCTAGTGACTTCAATAAGCAAGGAAGGCCTGGACATCCAGGCACTGGTGTCTCATGATCTGCTCCCAGAGGCAGGCTTGGAGATTGGTATAAAGCAAGCTGGACTGCATTTGGGGAAGTGACACCCCATGGAGGAGTCAGTTCCATGGCGGAGGCGGCCCCTGTACCCCACGGGGGGATGGAGCTGCAGAAGCCCTCTGGGGCTCTCAGGTAAAGAGGGGTCATCAGACAGAGACATGTGGAAATACAGGTGACTCCAACAAGCTCCATCTTGAGCCTGGGTATTTGCATCATGATGACATAAATTTGTAAGCGAGAAAAGGCATGTAGAAGGCAGATAAGTGGAGGTGATTGTGGATTAAACAAACACATCAGCTCCATTATGCCATAAGCAAAAAGTAGGTCAGAAGGACCCTCCTGACCCAAACTTAATTTATTCATCATAATCATGATCTATGTTTCTTAACTGGCACCAATGCTGAGGACATTTAAATTTATGCTGTCAGGGCAAAATAAGCCATTTTAAGGTACAGTCTCTTTTTTTTACTGGTCTAGAGAGGGAAAAAAAAATCTGAATGTGGAAAAATATTAAGGACAAAGCAAGTTGGAAATAAAGCAAAAGAAGCCCTTTATTCTCAAAGAAGGCCAGATTTTGGCTTGACTCTCTCTGGGAAATCCGCACCACCATCACCCCCCACCCCCCAATTTTTTTTAAGCCTGGAACCTCAGAGAGGGTCAGCTTTCACAAGGCAGAAAACATTGAGGAAAAAGAAAAAAGGACTTGAATCCAAGAAGTGTTTTCCACAGAGCTTTCACGGGATGTGTGCACACTTTAGTGGTATCCCTGGGGAGGGCAGCACATACCCCACAGCTCAATTGCTGGTGTTCAAGCCCCAGCTCTGCCTCTTGTCAGCTGCATAACCATGGACACATTCCGAAATCTCTCTGGGCTTTGAGTTAACTCAAGTTATAAAATTCTACCTACCTCTTACAGGGTTGTTGTGAGGATTAAATAAGCTATTACCTAGAGGATGCTAGAATGATATTTTACAGACATTTTTACTAGTTGCAAAAACAGAAATAGATTGCTGATAAGGGCCCCTGAATATTTCCAAATACTCATTTGCTTCTCCACTGGCATCATGACATCACCTAAGACGAAATAAAAGGCTAATTATAGAGGGAACAAAGTTAGTTTGCAGATTTCCTGGATTCTCAGAAAGTGACATCATGTCAGAACTATGTCTAGGGTGTTGTCCATTCATCTGGCAAATATTTGATAGGAGCGTCTAAGCGTTGGAGGTCCTGGCCTCCAGTAGGGGAGCAAGGCCACCTGGGCAGAAGAGAACAGCATCCTTATAACCTCAATTCAGGGCAGTGAAAGTGTAAGAGTTAAGTATGGGATTCTGATTGCTGGCCAGATGGAAGGCTGTGTCTTGAACAGACCCAGCTCCCCGGGTGCCCAGCATAGGCCAGACACAGAGTAGGTGCTCAATAAACATTCAAGAACTAATGGATACAGCATTGTATTGTGTGTCTCATGTTGTCCTTTATTTCCTACCTTCAGAGCAAATCTTCATTCATTGTGACCCCAGCACCTAACATCGTGCCTAGCACACAGGATGGTGGAGGTGGTTTAATCACTAGGTAATGTCTGACTCTTGCGATCCCATGGCCCCTTGTCCATGGGGTTTTCTGGGGAAGAATACTGGAGTGGGTAGCCATTTCTTTCTCCAGGGGATCTACCCAACCCAGGGATCAAACCGGGTCTCCTGCACTACAGGTGGATTCTTTACCTACTGAGTGTGCCACTAGGGAAGCCTCCTAACACATAGGGTATGGGGGTGATAAATGTTTGTTGAATTGATGTGAATGACAAATATGCCTAATGTGTCTCTTCCTCTGTTCAACTGTGGAGGCTTTTCTTGCTTTAATCCAGAAGTGAGAAACTTGACAAGCTTGGTAGCCAAGTTATTCTCAGGAGTTGGGTCTTTTCATACCATTAAAATTACATACCTTACTGGTTTTCTGTTCACTTTCAGCTGCCATGGCCTCTTCTTTCTTATGAAAATTCTCCTCCTTTAGGATTAGGGTCCCACCTGTCCTCTTGCATTCCTCTGGAAACTTTTCTATCTCCCCTTGCTCCCAGGTCATCAGCCTCCCCAGCAAAATAGCATGATCACCTCCCAGTCTCGGTCCTAAGCCTAGTGGTAGCCATTGTTGCTATCAGAGCACTAACATTATCAGCCTGCTCCCTCTAGAAGCAGACCCACCTCTTGACCCCAGGAATGGACACGCAGCCAGACTTGTACTCCTGTGGCAACAGTGCTTGGTCCAAGGAGGAGACATGTGCCTCAAGCAGGGACAAAGTCCTTCCCGGTCATAATGGCTGGACCCTCGTGTGATGAAGCTGAACGGATGTCACCCTGGCAGCAACCAGGCCCTACCACACGGAGTCCCCCCGCAGAAACAAATGGAGACCAACTGGCGAGTGGGAGATGGGAGACAGAATAGACAGGAGCTAGAGAAGACACAGTCTTAGAGACTCTCGTTCCTGCTTCCGAGACTCATAAGCCTGCGCATTCCCCTGTAAAATGAGCTAGGCGGAGCAGGGTGCTGCTGCTGGCCAAGCGGTTTGCGGTCACCATAGACCCTCCTTCGAGACCTTGTCCACTTTTACAGCTTTGACTAAACTCCTAAGCAAATGGTCCCCAATTTCTATCCCTAACCTCAATCTCTTCACAAGCCTGTACCCCATCTCCAGCTCTCCATGCATGGCATATTTCCTGGATGTCACTGCCCACCTCCCAACTTCAACTTGTGTAAAGCTCTTCATTGCTGAGCCAACAACTTCCAGACTCTATCTTAACCTGTGGTGCCACGTTTCTCTCCCCTAAGACCTTCCTCCTCTCTCTCCTTCATGCCCCCACCCACAATCAGGCACTGCAGTTTCTTCCTTCACACTGCCTACAGCTGCCCCTCCTTCCTAGTCCTCAGCCACCACTTGGGTTAGGGGCTTAGCTTCCTGATGTGGCCCCCTGACTCAATTCTGCTGGCACAGAGTGACCAGGGGAGTAAGCGTCCTGAGGTTTTGTCTGCTGAATCAGGTCCAGGCTTCTTAGTAGAACTCACAAAGCTGCCCACGAACCAGTATCCTAGCTTCCGGCCATACTTTTCACCTACAGGATTTAGAACTGTGAGTTGCTAAAACATTGTAACTTAAAGGGTGATGGTATAGGAAGGCAATCAGAACTAGCCAAACATTATAAACATGCCCCCAGTGTAGAAATAACTTGGCTAATTCAGGAATTACTTCCCAACCTGAAAGCTCTGTTTTGCCAGAGGAATTGATAGAAGAGGATGGAGCATTATTCATTAAAGTCAGCAAGAGATTGGATGCTGCTGCTGCTGCTAAGTCCCTTCAGTCATGTCCGACTTTGTGCGACCACAAAGAGAGCAGCCTATTAGGCTTCTTTCTCCCTGGGATTCTCCAGCCAAGAATACTGGAGTGGGTTGCCATTTCCTTCTCCAATGCACGCATGCATGCTAATCGCTTCAGTCATGTCTGACTCTGTGCAATCCCATGAACAGCAACCCACCAGGATCCTCCGTCCACAGGATTCTCTAGGCAAGAATACTGGAGTGAGTTGCCATTTCCTTCTCCAATGCACACATGCATGCTAAGTCACTTCAGTCGTGTCTGACTCTGTGCGGCCCCATGGACAGCAACCCACTAGGCTCCTCCGTCCACAGGATTCTCTAAGCAAGAATACTGGAGTGGGTTGCCATTTCCTTCTCCAAGAGATTGGATGAGGGATGGGCTACAATTTTGGAGCACCTGTCACCTATACTATTTTCTAAAATGTCAGCAAATGAATTATTTTTTAAAAATGAATCTTCCTATGCAAATGCTTTTAAACTGGTTATTTCATTATTTTAAAAAATATTTCATCTGAGGTGGTTATTTCAAAATTTTTTTTTCATTTTTCATCTGAGGAAATCCACACCTAATTATTTTTTACTATTAGACTTACCTTTTTTAATAGAATTGCCTTTCTGGACTGCAATTCATTTTCTTCCACATACAAAACTTTGAGAGTTCATCAATACACTCAACCTGATAAAGTATATGTACTTCATTCAAGCCCACAGCTAATTTTCTGAGTTAAAGACATCTGTTTGATGGACTGACTGTGATATACCTAGAGCTTATTTTTTTTAATTTGCATGAAATGAAATTTGTTAATAAATAACATTATTAAGGTTTTTCATATCCAATCCAAAATGCTGACAGAAAACCATACAAAACCATTATGGTGAAGGTGAAGTCGTTCAGTCGTGTCCGACTCTTTGTGACCCTGTGGACTGTAATGTACTAGGCTTCTCTGTCCATGGGATTCTCCAGGCAAGAATACTGGAGTGGATTGCCATTTCCTTCTCCAGGGGATCTTCCCGACCCAGGGATTGAACCCAGGTCTCCCGCATTGGAGGCAGACGCTTTAACCTCTGAGTCACCAGGGAAGCCACCATTATACAGGAGTGATTTTATATATATATAACAGGAGAAAGGTTTTTTTGTTTTATACCCAAAGTCTAGCAGAGAACACAGCATCAGGCAAGATACTCCAGCATTTACTGACTGAGTAGATTTTCTGCTCCTCAGGTTAGTGCATCTGTCACTGTAAGTCCAGGCACTCAAGATGGCAGGTCTCTTGCTCTTGGTACATCCACTGCTTAATCAGCACTTGCTTGTGTGCACGCTAAGTCACTTCAGTCGTGCCCAACCTGCAACCCCATGGACTGTAGCCTGCCAGGCTCCTCTGCCCATGGAATTCTCCAAGCAAGAATACTGGAGTGGGTTGCCGTGCCCTCCTCCGGGGATCTTCCTGACCCAGGGATCGATCCCGCCTCTCTTACCATCGTCTACTTGGCAGGTGGGTTCTTTACCACTAGCACCACCTGAAAAGCCCCCAGCACCTGCCTGACCACAGGACTATCCAGTCCTGCGAAGTATAGGGCTTAATTAGTCCCTGGAAACTGATGAGACAACCTGATGTCAATTTCCTCTGTAAATAGTAGCCTCCTGCTCCCACAGGAAATGCTGCCATTTCCTGCTCACTGTTTGCTGAACATGGTGGGGTGTCTCTCCAGGACCCTTAGTGTAAGATTCCAGCATCCATTAAATCATTAATGTCTTTGTCACTGTCTCCCGGCTTTTTCATCAGTCTGCATGGCCAGGCTGGGCAACTGCAAGGCTTAAAGTCCCGCAGGGTGCAGCCACGCTGTCAGGTATAAGGAGTTATAGAAGGGAGGAATTAAGGGATGTTTCCATAAAATGATACTATATAAAAATTTTAAAATCATCTGTGTTATATTAAGAAGAACATGTTAAAGGTTTAAATTTTAAATGATTTTTGTTACTAAAATAATATCCGCTATTTACATTTATGATTTATTTTGTCAACATGGTATGTAGAGAATGTATGATGAATACTTACTGTTTCTCAAAATGAAATATGGCAGGTAGTTTGATAAGCCTTAAGCTTAACAAGAGAGTTGTGTGCTGAAAAAATAATCTACTCCAAGGTTTGAACAGAAGCTTTTTCTCTAAAATTATACTTTTCAGAATATTGGTGCTATGGGATAATGTATTTAGTAAAGTTGCTTGTAAGGTATCCTAGACAGCTAATGGATGTATTTTTGAATGACCGGGATAATATATTCCATTGTATGGGCTGTCAACTATTTAATTTCTGTCTAAATGTTAACTGTTGGACTAGTATATATTTTCACAAAATGCAAAATCATGACTGTCAGTTTTTCCATGACTAACTATTCCCTGCCAGATGTTTTTTAGGTTCTGCTAAGTCACATTTTTTTTCTCCCAGAACTCTGTGTTCCCACTCCTATTCCCTTTGGGCTTTTTCCTATTTTGCCTTTTACCTGAAATTTGGGCAAAATGATTTTATTGCTCTTTTTACTATTTCATATGAATAGAATAGTTTCCCACAAATTACTCTCAATTTCACCTTTTGTCATAAAGTTTAACCCATCCTTTTCCAGGGGAGAGATACATTTTGTGCGATTTATTCAAAGGAGTTATTAAGCCTTTCCATGCAAGAAAAGCTATCAGACGACTGAAAATCTTCTGAATCACTCCAATATCAAATCTTTGAGGAAA
The DNA here is from genome assembly GCA_006408695.1 of Aepyceros melampus. Lineage (NCBI taxonomy): Eukaryota > Metazoa > Chordata > Mammalia > Artiodactyla > Bovidae > Aepyceros > Aepyceros melampus. Next base: position 140,466 of record SJXQ01001417.1, on the reverse strand, counting down.
CTGAAAATGAAAACCAGTTCACAAATTTTGCATTTGCTTTCTGGTCTTCAGCTGCTTCTCCTGATTAGCTTTTCTGGCTGTAGCAAGGATTATTACTCATTAGTTAGATCGTTGGAGCTCACTGTAAAGTGATGCTTTACAACACATGGTTGATTTGTATTTTCTTACCAAGTTGAGTTCATATGGAATATTCACTTCAGGCCAGCAGACAGAAAAATTCCAATGACAAATTTCATCTCTAGAATGCCAGGGAAAATATCTGGCTGCATGCGTGGTTTCAAAAAGTGTTTATTGATTCAAAACATATTAAAAGCCTACCATGTGATTAAAATTGTATGAGAAATGTAAAGAAGAAACCTAGTCCTTATTCCCCCAAGAAACTGTAATGGGAAAGACAGACAACAAACACAAGTTGAAATCAAGTAATATATTTGAGAAATTAGGTTTGTGAAATCAGTGGGAAGTGCCATAAAAGTATAGAGCAAACACTGGAACATGACCCCAGCCACTCTCACACTCCTCATTGCCCACATTTCATCACTGGTTATGCAAAGGCAGTGCAACCTCTTCTGCAGGACCTCACACAAGCGTGTTTAAAGGAGAAACCATCAGAATATTCCTGTTGGAGAACAATGAGGTCTCTAAACTGCAAATATTTTATACGCCAACTGCAGAGCATTATTGGATGCCTATGGATGAATAAAATAAAGCGAGACTTAGTTTACGACCTAATCTCACTTCCATGCTTTGAGAGAAGAAAGTGTGGTTGTGGAAAGCAAGCTCCTGGGGTCAGAGAGCAGATCTGCATTGTGAGATGACACAAGCAGGTTCACGCAGGACAGCTGAGCACGGGATCTTCGTCTGTGAATGCATGTCTGTGAGGATCCACCCCCCGCACCAGGTCTGACATTCTCAAATCTCAAATAGGTGGATTGGTCAGGCCAACCTGATTATCATTATAGCTTAGGAACTTTTCTAACTTCTAAATTTCCTAGGTGTATCATATAGGAGGAAACTTTGGTAACTGCTGAGCTCCACTTTATTGAAGAGGATAAAAATATTGTTTTAATAATCTGTGCAAAAATTATCAACAGTGAAATTTGAGGAATGTACTTTGTGTAGAGCAGCACTGGAAATCATTTGGCCACAGTCTGATCAACCAGGAAAAACACTTTATTATGCAATGTTAATTTACCACAGCCAGTTTTCTTGAAAATGGTAAAATTTTTTTAGCATTTTCTGAATCTTAGAAAATGTCATTTTATATTCACTCAAAAACCCATGCTAACACCCAACAAATTCCTTTTCCCTGCCTAATAACTTTAGTGAATATGCAAAATATATATTCATCTAATATACCAACCTTTATGGCAACTTTTGTATCACAAAATAACATTGAACATAATTTTTCTTATTGAATTGCTGATCTTGACATTGTTTAAAGCCCTTCATGATTTAGGAGAGTCGGTGGCTCCAAATACAACTCCAAATACAATTACAGTGCAGACGGAGCAACAATTCCTTTCATCTTGTATGGCAGTGGTCCCCAACCTTTTGGGCACCAGGGAATGATTTTGTGGAGGACAATTTTCCACTGATTGGGGTAGGGAGTGGTTTCGGGACGCCTCAAGCACATTACATTTACTGTGCATTTTATCTCTATTATTTTTACATCAGCTCCACCTCAGATCACCAGGCATTAGACCCCGGAAGTTGGAGACCGCTGTTGTAAGGCTTTAGGTTGAAGTGCAACATTTTCTCCCAGCTGTTTTCAACTCCAGAGTACAAAGAATCACAATCCAGGTGGCCAAAGATCTGTTCGGGAAAATGCCTCAGGCCAAAGACTTCAAAAAGGAGACTTGTATGGCTTGGTTTTGCAAATATAAGCTTTGTGGGTTTTAGAGTTGGAAGAGAGCTCAAAGAGGAAACCAGGAAGTGCAGCTTTCAGTTTCTAGGAAGGAAGGACTCTGCTAAACCTGGACGTGCTATTTCAGTTCAAGGATAGGAGAAAATTAAATTTTGCAAAGTTGTATGTCTTTTAAAGTGAGTTTAACGCTATGCCTCAACAGGCTATATGAAAATGTGTGTACTGTGCGCACTAAAATGAATGGCTAATTTCCCTGGCGGGGAGGAAAATGGGAGAGGAGAGAAAACAGACTCTATTCTCCTAAAAACTCTCCAGTCTGTCCCGGAGGCAACTACAGAGTAACAGTAATGACAGATGGCAATACTTTGACAAGACTCCGTACAGAGCCACCCAGCGGAATGAGAGTTAACCTTCTCCTGCCTTATAACTTTCCTTATAATTTCCTCAGAAGAGGAAGCCAGAAGAATCAGAAAGCTTGGCTGATTACATTAAAGTTTTTCATTTAATGGTTTGTTTAATTTGAGCGGAACTAACTCAATCCCACAAATGTCTTCTTCAACGTGAGAACAATCCTTTCGGGAACCACAAGGCGGCACATGTCACGCCGGAATTTCCCAGAGGCAAACTGCCAGATTTAGGACAGTCCTTCCACGGTCACTAACACGAATTGGTCTGCGTTGTGCCTGGACTGACTGACCTTCGGACCGGTCGCAACACCTGCATTGGCACCACCTCATAGAAGACACCTAGGCTAAGGGCCCCAGGAGGTGAGCAGGCCAGGTATCACTGCCTTGGGTGCGAACGACGGAATTGCAGATGCTGGCGGAAGGCTCTGCTCCTCGTCATGCTGTTCCTTGGCTGCAGATTCTAAGTTCGCCCGACGTGGGCATAGCGCCCCAGAAATGCTCTCTGGGGCCAGAGAGGAGCCCGCGGCCAGTACTTTCTATTAACCTTGGTAGGTGCTGCGCTCCCGCCGGCCTGGACATTGCATCGCCAAGTGGAAGGGAGGGAATCCCTCTCTTCCTCCCCAAACTCCTTCCATCCGCCCTCTATTCCTTCCCCACAGACCTGCCGCCCACTCAGGCGGGACATCTGGATAGGTGATCCCGGGGCCAGGAAGCTGGGGCGTCACGGGATCTGAGCAGCTGGGGACTCTGGTTGCCCTCAGCACCTGGACCGGCCAGCAGCCGAAGGACAGTGGCGCTCGGCGGCGGGTTGAATCACGGGTGAATCAGTCCTTGCAGGGTCCCGGAGTTTCCTACTGGGAGGAGGCGGGGCGGGGTGTGGACTCGCCGGGGCCCGCCCACCGAGGCGACGAAGGCGGGCCGGGGGCGGGGAGTCGGGAGGAGAGGCGGGGGCGGACTCCGCACAGGCGGAGGCGCAAACGTGCGCCTAGCTCTTTAAAGCGCGGCGGGGACGGGCTCCCACAAACTCTGGGCTCTCCGCGTCCCTCCCGGTTCATCCTGCAGCCCCAGGTGCCTCCAGCCCAGCCTGCGCAGCATCCTCACTTCTCCAGCCTCCGGGGCTCAGCAGAATCTTTGAGACCTCGCCGTCAGCGCGGGGACATGACGACCCCCAACGGGCCCCGGCTTCCCTGCCCCCAGGCCGCCGTCGCTCGGGCTCTTCTATTCGGTTAGTCCTCATCCAGGTGGCCGGAGTCGCCGGTGAGTGGCACCCGCCTCCAAGAGGCCTGGGGTGAGCCACCCGGAGGAGGGAGGACGGGTCCGAGGGAGGACGGGTCCGGCTGACCGCGGGCTCTCCCTGCCGCCCCGAGGTGCGGCTCGCCTGGGACCCGCCGCCCCTTCTGCTCGAGATGCTTGCCCTGGGCATCCATTGTTGCCTAAGTGCCTTTGGGGCTCTCGCTTTAGTTTCCCAGGGAGCCGACACCTTGAAAATGATGGGACGAGGCTCCGCACCTGCAGGGGTCGACAGGCAATGTTTGAATGTTATCCTTCATTGTATGTGGACTTTCCTTAATGAGAAACGGCTCTCGGTCTTCTCTTGATCGTCAGTGTTTTAGATTGGGTTAGTCAGTCCTTCCAAAATGTCGCTTGGATTGGAGCAGGCCCTGTAAGCCTGTTCTGTGTGAGACGCAGGCAGAGACTAACCTTCTGAGAATTGGCAAAGAAGACCTTAAGAATAAGGCATCCTAACCGAATACAGCCGACAGTGTACAGGCTTCTTGTCTGCCGGGGTGTCTGTGGAAGTTTCTGAAATAGTGACTGAAATTATTCATGAGATTAGGTAAAAGTGAAAAAAGTCAAGATTTGTTTTTTATTGGATGCAGTCCTAACTCTTCTGACATGTGTGGGCTTTGCCCTTTAACATAGTTTTCAGGAACCCATCCTAGCCGGCTTTCCCTGCTAAGTTAAACCTGGAATCCTGCCCTTCGCCCTTCTCCAGTTGGTCCGTGGATACCCCGGGCCACTGAAGGCTCCTGAGCTACGCTTCCAGGTCGTTATCACAAGGCTTTCCCCGTGAATAATTTCAAACAAGGACTTCAAGATCCTTGTGTGTTTCCTTAGATCACCAGGTCGTCTTGCCATGAGGAAACTCTGGGTTTAGGAAAATACTGCCGATTTTTTTCTTATGATAATTCAGTTAAAGCTTTTGTGGTTAGGAAAATATTAATGTGAGGTTTATGATGATGGTACAGGTGGGAATGTTTTATACCATCAACATAAGATTGTGTGCTGAGAAGTTCATGCAAACATTAAACTGTTTCTCTGTTGTTTAAAGGCACTACAGACGTAGTGGTAGCAAAAAATATAACTTGGAAGTCAACTAATTTCAAGACCATTTTGGAGTGGGAACCCAAACCCATCAATTATGTCTACACTGTTCAGATAAGGTAAGCTAGGTACCAAAAAAAGAAAAATAAGATTTTTGTTGTTTCTACTTTCCTGTGCTGAATACAGATGTCTTTAAAGCTGATTGATGGATGAAATTATTTAACAGATAACAAAGAATAAGAGGGCATTCACGGTATATTTGCTGGCCGGAGTCATACTCATCAAGTCTGTAACACTGATAGACCTTAAACTGATAGAATGTTTTGTTTTCGGAGATGATTGAGGAAATGTGTGAGTATAAGCTGTGGAGATGTGAACTTTCTTGAGCAAGCCGTGGTGGCACTGATAGATGTGGTCGTGGGTCACTGATAACTCATTTCTCTAAGTACACACGGCCGTGCTGTCTAGACTGCCAGCTGGATCTAACATGTTAGAGAAGAGGTAGGGAGGAGTTCGGACGTATACATTGCCCTTAGGCAGTGTTTGATTCGTTAATCTTTGGATTCATGATTCAAAATTCCATTGCATACATGATCTTGGAGGAGGTCAAATCCATGACTCACTGAGCAGGGAAGGAATACACCATCAAGTTTTTGGTTTTAGTGAGTTTTTGGTTTCTGAAATGTTCTAGGATGCTTGGTAGAGATCTTATTAAGTAGAGGACAGCAGCTATGAAGACTCCTTATAGAAGGTACAGACATGTTGCTGACTAAAATTAAAGGTTTTTTTGCTGTTTTGTTTAACTTGTACCAAGTCCTTTATGGCATTTGAAATGCAGCTCTTAAGTATGGAGTGGGTCTTTTAGGCGGATGTTCTTTTTTTTTTTTTCCCCAACATCAACTTCATGACAACTATTGCCAAACCAACAGGGAAGAAAATTTGTGTGGCATGCATACATGCTTGTATATATACAAAGAAAGATTTAGAGGAATTTAAAAGTCGAGGTAATAATTACAATTATGGCCAAACTTGTCAAATCAGATTCCACTCGATGAAAGTTACTAATTCCACAAATGCAGGCAGGGCTGAAGTTTACCTTAGTAGACACTTTGTTTCTGAGTAGTGAAAAGAAGATTTTGGAAGGATGCTTACCTCCTAAATATATTGAATCTTCAGTTTGGTGAACGTGAGAAAACATATCTCTGATTTACCAGATTTTTAAACATTTAGACTTTGTCAATTCTGAGTTCTCAGACTGCAAGGCTACTGTTATGTAAGCGTGTCAAGTCTTAAGTTCTCAACTGCAAGGCTGCTATTATTTAAGCTGACATGGCCCCCATGTGCAAACAACCTAGCGCAGAGCTGCAGCTTGGGGGCGCCCGCGGGCCTTGGGTGGGGGTGGTTCCGGCCCAGCCGGCCAGCTATCCTCGTGTGCTAGAGGAACTGTGAGTGGTCCCAAGCCCCTGCCAGAGACCCACACTCTTCCGTTACCAGCCCACGGGGAAATGGGATTCCTAGGTAAAGGGACCATCGTAGTCATTTTATAGACGAGGAAACCCGCCCTGGAAAGGTAAGGGGTTTACCTTGGTGTGCTCACAGCAGGGTCAGGAAGCAAGGCCTGCGGAGCAGCGCGCACCCCCACCTTCTCCGTGGGTCTGAGTGAGTCTTACGTGAGACTCCAGAGCCGGGAGGAGGAAAGAGAGCGGTTCCCCCCGTCCCCTCAGTGCACCTTTCTCCCTCCCGGTCGTCTTCCCTAGAAAAGGCATCTTGACCCGCCGCTCCTCCAGAGCCAGCCGCCCCACCACCAGCCCACCAGCCTGTCCCCAGACACAGGGCGCCACAGCTGTGCCTGGAGCTCCAACTGCATTTTTCCCTTTTGGAAACAGTTTTCAGTCGCCAAGTGTTACTGGCTCAAGCCTTGCCACCCAACCATCCCCTGAAATACTGGGTTCCATGAATTCTAAATTGAACTTCCAGAGCTTGTAGAAAATAACCTGCTCCTTAATTGGTGGGTCTGAATTCTGTTGGGATTTTTTTAGAAGTTCAGGCGGGACTTTTATTATTTCCAAATCAGGAGATTTTGCAATACCCAGAGGAACCTCGGAGGCGTTTATAGTGTTAATGCTGATAATAGCAGTCAAGAGGAACTGACTGCAGAATTGCCCTTCCCAACCAGTTCGCAGTACTTAAAAGCTCTATAACTTTTGGTGATTATTACCTGTGCTAAATTTTTCCAGAGGTCTGTGGTTCCTCCTGTGAGCTGAAGGAACCACAGATGCTATCTCTCAGATGGAATGTAGCCACAGCACCCAGAAGTGTTTCCCCTGTTATCTGAACAACTTGTTTGCCATAGCAGTGGAGAAGAATCATCAGGTTCTTGTTCACTTTTTAAAACAGAAATGATGCCGTTTTAAAAAAGGCATTCTGGTCGTTCTGGAATTAAGGCTGCATCTCTACTTTTATCACAGAAAATTAGAGAAATCCAAGAGTATGTAAACATGTTTCTGTCTTAATCTTAGTTTGTGAATTCACGGACCAAGAGTCTGTTTATCCACACCCTCTTAGCCTGGTTATTTAGTTCAGACTTTTAAAAGATTCTTATTTATGATTCTTATGCCTGGATTTAGACAGTTAAATCCGTATGGCAGCTTGTTTCCTCCCCAGTTCAGCCTCTAAATGCTCTAATGTTCAGCCACCTAATGCTCCACAAATCCTGGCCGTGTGCAAGCCCTAAAGCCCCACTGTTTGATGGAGGAGCACAAGGGCTGGAAGTACCAGGCTCACTGAAGTGCTTTAATGAGATATCCGTGCTGGGGCCAGGGAAGGGAGAGATCAGTTCTGAGCAAGGAGATCTGGAGTTTCCTGTAGAAGGTGGGACTGGAGTGTGGCCTGGAATGATGGGCAGGACACTCTGGGGATTGATGATGGGGAACAACAGACAGCTGTCAACTCGCGTGGGACACTGGTCAGTACATCGAGTGGCACTGACATTTTCTAGGAATTGCTTCAGTTCTGCAGGATAGTTTCACGTTTTTCATAGAAGCTCTTGGTATCATTTCAGGATAATTTCATTTTTAGTGCTTCTTTAAATCATTTTCTCTTCGATGATATCTTACAAAAGAAAAATCTGTCTTAAGAGACAGATCTGTCTCTTAGTCTCAGACTTTGACAGACACTACCTGTATTGTTACTCTATCATTTTTGATGGCTCATCCTGTGAAAGTGAGGGAGGCAAGTATTGATCGTATAATGAGAACAGACCCAGCTCTCATCTCATAAGCTGTAAGACCTTACACAAGTTACCTAGCAGCTCCGAGCTTCAGTATCCTCATATGTGAGAAAGAGCCAGTACTTTCTTGAAAGGATTAATACCAAACGAAGTAACATGTTTAAGGGTCCAGTAGAGCGCCTGGCTTATGGTAGTTTTAATAACTGTTAAGTAACCACACCAATAATGGTCACAATATAATGTAATAGAATAGAATGTATTATTATATAGACTCTATGACTGCAATGCCTATATTCAACATAGAATACAGAATGTGATAAACAGAATATAATCATATAATAAGTAGACTAATAAATAATTGAGTCTTGATGGAAAATTGTCTCTTCTCCCACATAGTCATGACAAATCATCCACATTTTAAGAAAGGTATTTAATGAAATGATTCAGAGCACAGACCCAGTAGTCAAACTCCTGTCTGGCTCAAAAACCCAGCTGTGTGACTTTGCGCTGGTCACCCAACCTCCCTTTGCCTCAGTGGCCTTATCTGTAAGAACAAAGACAATTACAGAGCGCCCCCTCCCCGCCACCAAAGGTTGCTGAGAGGACCTGAAGTGCTCAGCGTAGCAAAGACCTCCTCAGGATTGCTGTGGAAGTCAGTGTAGGAACACAGCAGCCCAGCCAGAAAACAGTTACCTTGTTGGATGCAAATCATAATGTTCCATTTCTCTTCCTTCCTTCCCTTAGCCCTAGATTAGGAAACTGGAAAAACAAATGCTTTTACACACAAGCACGGAGTGTGACGTCACTGATGAGATTGTGAAAAATGTGAACCAGACATATTTGGCGAGGGTCCTTTCCTACCGAGAGGACACCAGCAGTTCCACTGTGGAGCCTCCGTCTGCCAACGCCCCGGAGTTCACACCCTACCTGGAGAGTAAGTAGCTCGATTTGTAGTAACCTTTCATTCTTGTTTTCATAAATTTCTAAATATTCTGTGAGCTTGTGACCTTTAGGAATGATTACATTAAAAATGTTTATCCATAAACACATCTTGTTTTCTCAGAAAGTAGTAAGTGCCACAGCCCTCTTCGCTCATTCTGGATGTGATAGGAGGCTCATGGGATGTGAACTTCGGAGCTGATAAAAATGTCATCAAGTAGCTTTCTCCACCAGTCTGTCCCCAGACCCTACCAGTAACTGGCTGGATAGGGAGCAGAGAGTAGGAAATTCACAAAAGGCTGGCAGTTCCAGTACTTCCCCATATATATTGGTGACCAAAAAGTTCCATAAGATCTTATGGAAAAGCCCAAATTAAATTTTTGACTGACCCAATATTTAGGAGCTTTTATATATCTTCTGAATTTTGTGTCCCATCATCAGACCAGAAGTCCCAATTAGGGTTTTTCACAGAAGGTTACAAATCCACGGGGAAAGTTCGGTTTCCCTCGCATTGTGTCATTGGGCTTGCTGACCTTTTTCCTCGCTTGACCAGGATTTGAGTCCTGTGATGTGCTGGCGCTTGCCGGGCCAGCTCCCGTCCTGCTTCCTCCATGCTGCTCTTGAAAACACAGAATGCTTTTCTCCCCAGCCTTTGCTAAGGGAGTACAAAGGATTCCTGCCAAGTGGGAGATGCAGATTTCTCATCACGGCTATGGTTCTGAACTAAGCATTTTAAATAAACACACATGTAGCACACCGAGATGAGTGCAATCGGTGGCTCCGGTAGAAGATTTAGAATGAAAGTGTTGTGTTATTGGTGTTTTTATGTTTACTCCGCTGATACCCCATGGGGAGTTTCTCCAGGCGGGGTGGAGAGAATGGGGCAGAGGAACAGGCAGCCCCTTTCCCCTTAGTGTCTACTCTGAGGGTGGAAACAGGGGACAGCCTCACCCCAGATGAATTGGATGACCTGCCCTGAGTCTCTGTCTGCCAGAGCCTGTCTTCAAACTCCTTAGTGCTTTCAGCTATGTGCCTCTCCCGGTTCTAAGCTTAGACCCCACCCATGACCACCTACAGTAACTACAGGTTCATTGATATTCAGTCTCCCTCCATGGGCAGCATCCTCACGATTTCTTTTTATAGTTCTTGAGGATTTTTTAAAATAATTTTTATTTATTTTTATTTTTGGCTGTGCTGGGTCCTCCTTGCTGCATGGGCTCCTCTCTAGTTCCGGTGCACAGGCTTCTCACTTCGATGGCTTCTCTTGTGGAGTACGGGTTCTAGGGCGCATGGCCTCGATAACTGTGGTTTCTGGGCTCTAGAGCACAGGCTCAGTTGTTGCGGCACAAGGGCGTAGTTGCTCTGAGGCATGTGGGATCTAACCAGATCAGGGATCAAGTCCCTGTCCCCTGCATCGGCCGGCAGGGAAGCCCCGTTCTTGAGCTTTTTGTAAGCTACTTCAAATCCTTTTTTGGTGCAAGAGAGAAAATAGTTTATATTTCTGTGTGCTCATACACATACATCCTTGCCTATAATTTCTATTGAATTATGAGGATTTGTTTCACTATTATTCAACCAAAGCACATGAGATAATTGAGCCATCAAAGAGACCTGGTGGTTAAAAGTGATTTTTTGAGATACCAAGGACATTGCATGGCGTTTCCCACAGCCTCTATTGTATCTAAAATATGAAATCTTCTGCAGCTGTTTGGTTAACCACATGTGGCTGTTGAGCACTTGAAATGTCAGCTAATGCCATTTGTGTAAAATATACACTGGATTTTGAGAAAGATCTCAAAGTTTGCATATTGATTGAATGTTAAAGTTATAATATTTTAGCCATATTGGGTTAAATGAAATAGATTAACTTCACTCGTTCCTTTTTACTTTTCTAATGTGACCACAAGGAGATTTAAAGTGACATCTGTGGCTCCCAGTACATTTCCGCTAGACAGCACTGCTGTAGAATGTCTTGGTTCAGCTCCAGTGCCAGGGAGCTGGTTCTTTGAGGTATTTCGTGAGGGATGACTAGGTGGTTATTAACCATGATAACTCAATGGGGTTCTTCTTTGTATAGAACTCTTTAGTCCCAACGAAGCTCATTTTCTGTGTTTTAGCAAACCTTGGACAGCCAACAATTCGGAGTTTTGAACAAGTTGGGACAAAACTGAATGTGACCGTACAAGATGCGCGCACGTTAGTCAGAGCGAACGGCATGTTTCTAAGCCTCCGGGATGTTTTTGGCAAGGACTTGAATTATACACTTTATTACTGGAAGGCTTCCAGTACAGGAAAGGTGAGCATTCTTTTCGTTTTTGTGACTTTTTTTAAATTGCAACTCCTTGATTTCACTTCTCCAAGTCAAACATCAAAGCAAGTGGTTGACAGGGCAGTGTTGTGGAGTGGGAAGCAGACTGCTGTCTTGGTTCTGCCTGTGACTTCAGCTGCTTTGGACTGGCCCGCCTCGGGTACCCAGATTCCCAGCCAAGGGGCGGGACCAGTCATCTCTTAAGGTTCCCACCAGCTCCCACATTTCTTCTTCTATTGAGGATCCCAGAGACAGAATTTGTTTTTCATTCAACAATTAGTACTTCTTTCATTTTTTCCTTTCTTGTAGATATCTTCTAATGGGGCTAAATATTGGGTTGACTGTATCCAAAGTGGATGTCTTCATCCTTGGGGGAAAAAATCCTTAGCATTTATCAGGGAGAGCTTGATGAGCCAACTAACTTCCAGTCTTTATGTCAGATGTGTCCACATAGGCTGGGCTTCCCTGGTGGCTCAGACCATAAAGAATCTGCCTGCAATGCAGGAGACCCAGGTTCTATCCCTAAGCTGGAAAGATCCCCTGGAAAAGGGAATGGCTACCCACTCCAGTATTCTTGACTGGAGAATTCCATGGACTAAGGACCTGGTGGGCTACAGTCCATGGGGTTGCAAAGAGTGAGACACAACTGAGCGACTAACACTTTCATTTTACTACCACATGGACTTAGTAAAGGCAACAGAATTCACTCTGAGCCTGGATGAATAAAGAACTCTTGTCTTTTAACAGAAAAAGGCCACGACAAACACTAATGGGTTTTTGATTGATGTGGATAAAGATGAAAACTATTGTTTCCATGTTCAAGCAGTGATTCTATCACGAAGAGCTAACCAGAAGAGTCCAGAAAGTCCCATCGTGTGCACTAGCCACAAGAAAGGCCTGGCCACAGGTGAGGCTCTGCCCGTGATCTGGGAGGCAGGGCTGCCTTCCACGGGACTAGCTACACCCTCAGGACTAGACATACTATCTCCAGGGGAAAACTGCCTGTGTTTCTTGTGTTTGGAGCAGGGGGAGGGTACTCATGATTTTAGACCTTTAGTTTCTGTGTCATTCCCTTGTATTAACAGGTGTTTTTTAGTTTGTTTTTTTTTAGCACCTAGCACGCACTAAGCTCTCTGCTGAGCGAGCCCTGGGCCCATGGTAGATGTTTAGGATTTAGTATCAAATCACAGATTTCTCTGGGCATTTTTTCATACTTCTGGTTTGGGGGAAGCTTCGCCAGCTCACCTGGGGAACTGGATATAGCAACACCCCATAGACATTTGTGAGCACCTATCATGGGCTGCTGTTAGCCCAGGGTCATAACCCATGAAGCAAAGGGATTGGGGCTAGCAGATATACCATGTGCACATGTGTGTGCTTCACTGGCACACGTGTGCATACGTGTGCCACACCACAGCACAGATGCCAGGTGAGGAGTGGATCTTATCTGGAGGCGCCATGGAGACTCAGACATGTGCACGAGGCTGAGAGCCCAGGAATCTGCCTCCAGGCTTGATTGGGATTGTGCTCTGAGTAAGGGAACAGAAGAGTGAGAGGATAGTAATAATGACCTAGTGCCTTGCTGAGAGGTAGTTTAAATATTTTAAAGTCACTTTAAAAATTCCTCCTGTTAACTGACATTGACAGAAGGAAAGGGCTCTCCTCCTCCCAGGTCCTGCACCGTTTGGGCCATCACACCCACAGCCTTCACATCCATCTTCCTAAAGCCAGCTTCGGAGAAGGCAATGGCACCCCACTCCAGTACTCTTGCCTGGAAAATCCCGTGGGCAGAGGAGCCTGCTAGGCTGCAGTCCATGGGGTCGCTAAGAGTCGGACACGACTGAGCGACTTCACTTTTACTTCTCACTTTCATGCATTGGAGAAGGAAATGGCAACCCACTCCAGTGTTCTTGCCTGGAGAATCCCAGGGACGGGGGAGCCTGGTGGGATACCGTCTATGGGGTCGCACAGAGTCGGACACGACTGAAGCGACTTAGCAGCAGCAGCAGCAAAGCCAGCTTGATCACCTAGATCACTGCTTCCCTTGCCTCTTCTCTCTCTGCTGAAGTGTGTCCTCTGAGAATCGTTTCATGTGCCGCCTCTACCAGGAAGCCTTCTTATTGCCCCAACCAGTTATGTCTTCTTTATGTGAATCTGGGCAGCACTCTGTATCTCTATTTGCACTGATAGTTCATCTTCTACTATAATCACTGCTACCCAACTCGGCATCATCTTTAGCCACTTGTTTCTAACAGCTATTCTTGCTTCCATCTACATGTATCTTTTCTAGACTGTGAGCATTATCCAGTTTGTTAAATGCTTTTTCATTGTTGTCAATTGCCTGCAAACATCTAGGGTTTGAGAGATTCTTTCCTAACTGAAGTGTGTGGTGGAGAAGAGATTTCAAGTTCCACAAAAGCTGGATGGTGTAATTTGGGGCTATGCCCTGGGTTCTGCCCACTGAAAAATGAGATTCAGGCGCTCTCTCTGAGTTGACTTGGTACCTTTTATTTTTCAGAACTTTTCTTCATCATTGGAGCAGTGATGCTTGTGACCATCATCTTCGTCGTCGTCCTGTCTGTGTCTCTGCACAAGTGCAGGAAGGCGAGAGCAGGGCAAAGTGGGAAGGAGAACATGCCCCTCAATCTGCATAAAAGATCCTGCTCTTGGATCTTTCTGCCAGCTCTGCAGAGCTCGTGCTGCACTGTGACCAAGAGCTCTTAAGGCAGAGGAACACATGGAAACACAGCGAGCGTTTTGGAGCATACAGACCCTGTGGCTCAAAGAAAGTTCTTATCTGACCTCTTCTTGCGATTAGCATCTTGGTTTCAACTTCAGCATTAAGACACTTTGGAATGTAATGAGCGGTACAACCAACTCCAAGTTTTTAAAATTGCTATTTTAACACTAAGGCACCTTTTGCACATATCATGCTTTCATACTGTATATTTTCTACATTCAAGTAGAAGCCAGGTTATCTAAGGAAAAACAAATGAACAAATGCCTTAAAAATTCCTGCGTGGACTTTTGGAGAACTTTTGAGAGGCTGACATCAAACCATGTGGGCAAGTAAGGTGGAAATTGGGTGGACTTTATAATGTATGTCTGTCTTTTTGTAATATGGTGTTTAAGGTCTTTTTTTTTTTGAGTGCTTTCGGAGGTTTGAACAATTAGCAAACGTTTATATGAATGTGTTAAAAGCAGAAGACTTGTATTTGGGGCACATTCTTAATATGCATTACAATTTAGCACTTTAACTGACAAGTGCTGTTGGTGAAACACTTGACAGCTAACTATGTTTTTATAAGACTACTCTACCAACAAGTCATATAGAGTTTAAGATTTAAGGTACTTCAAACTTTATGGTCCACATTGTATGTATTTATATAATTTGAAAAAAGGTTTTATATATGGGGATTTTCTATTTATAGAGGTAATATTTTTCTGTTTGTATATTTTGAGATAATTTATTTAATATACTTTTATATAAATAAAGGTGACTGGGAAATGTGACTATTACATGTTCCAGTTATTATTTATGGTTTGGCCTTTGTATTGGTTGATTCTACTGCAGTAGCAAGTGACCCTGAAATTTTTAGTGGCTTATGACAATGGTATCTCTATGTTACACTTACGGTTTGGTGGCTGTGGACTGACTGCAGCTCTTCTAATGTCTTCTCATTTATTTTAGGACCCAAATCAAAGGTGAAACCCCTTTTAGGATCAGGACAGTGAAATGAATGTGGCTCAGTCGTGTCTGACTCTTTGCGACCCCATGAACTATGCAGTCCATGGAATTCTCCAGGCCAGAATACTGGAGTGGGTGGCCGTCTCCTTCTCACAGAGGGCAAAGGAAAAACAGGTAGAACAGGCAGCCATGTCTTCAGGCTTTAAGCTGCCTCCTAGGGCTTCCCAGCTGGTGCTAGTGGTAAAGAACCTGCCTGCCAAGGCAGGAGACTTAAGCTGCCTCCTAAAACTTCTGCTCCAGAGTGGCAATATGTCACTTCTGCTTACGTACCATTGGCCCAGGCAGGACATAAGACAAAGCCTGACATTACCCTGTGGGAGGCACCATGGCACTGGGCAGGGATGTATAGTTTCCAGGGAAGGGAGGAAATTGCCTGCCATCTACCACCGACTCAGCCGGAGAGAGCTCTTCCCATGGGCATTAGTGTGAGCTGCACATGAGAGTTGGAGAGGAGAACGGAAGAAACATTTTTTGGATTGTTCAAAGAAAATTGGATAAAAGGACAATGTAAGATAGGAAGAGAGGGAAGTGGAGTGGGGTTTCCGGAATTAATTAAAAGCAAACTAGATTGAGGGGCATCCCAGGTGGCGCAGTTGGTAAAGAACTCCCCTGCCAATGCAGGAGACACAGGAGACATGGTTTCGATCCTGAGTTGGGAAGAGCCCCTGAAGTAGAAAATGGCAACCCACTCCATTATTCTTGCCCGGAAGACTCAAAAGACAGAGGAGCCTGGTGGGCTACAGTCCATGGGGTTGCAAAGAGTCAGACATGACTGAGCGTGCACGCACACACAGTTGAGAGCCCTTTGTGACGTCAAGGGCTGCTGCTTGACTGTGGCCTTGCCAATGGGCCACTGACTTCATACCTCTGTCTGGAATTTAGAAAGTGAGTCCTCCATTCAAATGCAAATAAAATCTAACAGATTGAAAGAGGATTCTAAGTAGAGATGAAAATGAGACTCCTGGCATGCCG
>SJXQ01001417.1:21752-124131 GCA_006408695.1 Aepyceros melampus | reverse complement strand
GGCACCCCCACCTGCACATGTTTCCACAGAGGAGACCCTCTGCAAACACCAAGCTCACTGCCCACCTGTTCACGAATTTTAAGTGCATTTTGTTCCTTTGCTCTAAAGAACTCTTAAGCATTGTCAGTAAAATTCTAAACATGAAATGCTAGATATAACACCATATTCTAAGGAAGCACAGGCCAGACAAACCTTTCACGTCTTCATAAAGATGGCAGCCTGAAAGAAAGGGGGAAAAAAGCTAGATATTTTGGAGAAATTAAGGGAAGCAGACCAGTGGTTGGCTCATTGGGCTGGTTTGGTTGGGTTGTTTGCCATAGTCAATCTGTGTCAGTGCCGAAGTGGCATTCACACCAGAGAATGAGGGTGTGCATTTGCAGCAGAGAGAGGTTGGCATGGGGGCATGTCCCGAAAGAAGTGTAGGCTGGCTGTTATCTTGAATTCCTGCTCCCATGGGGCTAACTGGGACAAAGAGCTTAGGGCACGTGGGTAGAACAAGCTCCCAGAGACGGCGTCTGGCTGCTCTCTCCCTGCCAGGAATTAGCACCGCGTTATGCAATCCCGTGGCCTCGTAATCTAAGGAATGTGAATGGTCCCACTAAGAAAGCACTGGGAGACTGAAAGCTGGTCTGGGTAGGAATGAGGTGTCTGGCTGTTCACAGGGGAGGAATTCATTATAGATCCAAACAAGGCTACAGTGCAATGATTGGGACGCTTCAGCACTGCAAATTCTAGCCACGACTCGGGCTTCCACACCCGTCCTCACTGCTGAGGCTAAAGAGCTGCTCGAACATCGCAGTTAGTGCTGGGGCAGAATAAACTTTTGACTGTTCTCCAGGATCTGCTGCCCTCCAGTGGGCCAAATCATACTTTGTCATTTATTCCCCTTAAAGTGTCCTGAAAAGCTAACTGCTAGTAAACTGAACTTTCGTGCTTTGAAGATGGGTTTTTAGGATTTTAAATCATTAACCAAGTTTGACTTTACATATAAGAGACTAATATTTGTGAAATCCAAAGATATTTACCTTAGTTAACAGCTGACAGCCAGTAACCTAAGGACTTGTCTCAAAGGAAAAAATTCAACCACATAGTAAATGAACTCATTTCCAAATGTAGTTTTCACCTGTTCTAAGATGTGTGTATTTAGCATGTGTGATTTTTCTCCAGTAGTTACCTGAGAAGCATTGTGACAGTTACAGTGTGACTTTCATTCATACCACACGCATTCAGTGGACTCTAGTTCTTTCCCACACCCCTGCTTTTCAGCTGCAGACAGAGGTGATTCTGGCTTTGCCATTCAGCACATTCCTTCCTCATGGCTGCAGAAATTGGCACATGTGCTAACCTGGTTTAGGAAGGGTGACACTCGGGGCTCTTTCTGGGAATGTCGGGATGCTGTCTCTCTTGCTAAACATAATGAAGAAATGTGTTAGCCACAATGTTAGCTTAATCCAATGGTCCTCAAAGTGTGGTCCCATATCGCAGGTGATGAAATAAGAATGAGCATCATTTGAGAACTTATTAGAGAAGTAAATTCATAACCCTGACCTCAGACTTACTGACTTAGAAATCTATATTTTAACAAGAAGTCTTTCAAGTGATCTAATGCTCAGTAAAGTTTCAGAACCATTGGCTTAATTCTAATTTACTGCCATGAGAGACTAGGAATTGTTCTATTCTCAGACAGGACATTTCTGAGCCGAGAGAGGTCAGAACTCAGTCTCCTGTGAAGCCTAAATCAAAGGAAGAATACATAGAGCCTGGATAAGATCCTCAGTCTGCAGCTGCTGCACTGGAAGGTCTATCACATATGGTCTGTTGAGACTTTTCCTATTGCAAGGTGCTGAAACTCAGGAGAAATTAAGCAAAATTGGGAAGCCTATTCTCTCTTTTTGTCAAGTGAGCTAATTGCTCGAAAGTTCTTCAATACTTTTTAGCTTAAATTCCATGATTATGTGTTATTAGATACAGCACAAATAATTACCAACTGAAAGATAACAGTACCTCTGGCAGAAATTGTTACCTCTTTATAACAATCCAGGAGTTTGTAGCAGAAATTGCAATTCACTTTGAATACACAAAATCCAACAAACATTTAGAACAGAGTTCTAAAAAAGCTTTTAAGAAAGGTTTTTGACATAATGCAGCCTGAGTTTAAAAAATCACTGGAAATCTATGCTCCATCTGCGAAGCAACATGTCTTCTCTAAGTTTATAAGGTCAGAGAACAAGAAACGTTCAGAGGGGCAGGAAGATGCTTTTCCTTTGCATAACAGCGTCTGGGTGGGAAGTACCCCTTAAGACCAAGATTGTGGCGCCATCTTCGGTTGCTGAGAAAGGTTGCAGCTTGACTAGAATTCATGATCTGGGCTTCCCTGGTGACTAAGCTGGTAAAGTGTCTGCCTGCAATGTGGGAGACGTGGGTTCAATCCCTAGGATAGGAAGATCCCCTGGAGAAGGGAATAGCTACCCACTCCAGTATTCTGGCCTGGAGAACTCCATGGACTGTATAGTCCCTGGGGTCGCAAAGAATTGGGTACAACTGAGCGACTTTCACATATACATAGTAAATAAAACCCAGAAAACCCATAAATATTAAGAATGAAGGAACATGGGGGTTGGAGTGGTCAGATTCACTGGACCAGAGAACCTTCTCCAAGGGGCTACAAGTCTACCTGTGATGGTCTCTTTAGTCCAAAGCTAGAGAGCTCCACTCCAGAATCTGCTTGTAATACTTAAAAGTGTGGCCTTGGGACATCATTTGAGAGGTAGTTAGAAATTTTCGGATCCTACCCTCGTCCTACCAAAATCTCCATTTTCCTGTACACTGAAGTCTGGGAAGCTCTGCACTTTGCCGTCATTTAGCCCACTCTTCTGATTTCACAAAGGCAGGGTAGGGGAAGTAAGGTGGAGAAGGGAGAGAGACACTTCAGCAATGGATAGAAGTGCACAGCCCTGACAAGAAGATGCCATTTAGTAACCTTAAATATCAGCAAGTTATTAATCCATGCCAAAACTGAAAGCAGACACATGATCATACTCAAATACTACACATTTCACTAGGATATATTTTGAGGACCTCTGCTTTAATTCACAAGTTTCTTAACACCAAAACTTTCCTGCCTTGATTTCACGGATTCATGCGCCCTGCTTCTACCTACCCGGGCTCCAAGACGGTGGATAATAATTCCTGATCTCACTCAGGTGCCTTCCTCTCCCAGATGCCCAGTGTACTCTTCCTACCTCCTTCCCACACTCTCAGGTCTTTCTTCCTACCCATAATGTTGTACAG
Organism: Aepyceros melampus; assembly: GCA_006408695.1. Classification (NCBI taxonomy): domain Eukaryota; kingdom Metazoa; phylum Chordata; class Mammalia; order Artiodactyla; family Bovidae; genus Aepyceros; species Aepyceros melampus. Next base: position 120,840 of record SJXQ01001417.1, on the reverse strand, counting down.
AATAGATATTTACTTGCCATGGCCCCTTTCGAAATGGTAATTTTTTCCGGCAAGAACCATGCTTATGCATTTGAATTCATTCATTTATTCTAATATTGTGTGTATGCAGTCGTGTCTGACTCTTTTGCAGCCCCATGGACTGTACCCCACCAGCCTCCTCTGTCCATGGGATTTTCCAGGCAAGAATACTGGGGTGCATTGCCATTTACTTTTCCAGGGGATCTTCCTGACTCAGGATCAAACCCACATCTCTTGCATCTCCTGCATTCTAATATTAAGCACCTACTATTTGATAAAATATAAACGGTACAATCTCAGCGTTTGTGGAGCTCATGTATTTGTGGGGTAAAATGACAAACAGGTAATGACAACAGAACGTAAACTTTATGATAAGGGAAGTCTAGGGTGCTTTCGGGAACTCAGGTGGGGCCCTCAACCTGGACTTGGAAGGGCTATCTAAAAATATCAGCCGAAGGACAGAGTTAACCAATTGGATGGAGGAAATGGAGAGGAGGAAGCATGAGAAGGGTTCCAGAAGAGGGAAGGCTTGATCACAAACCGTAACTTGAACATAGGAAAATGCCAAAAATAAATGCGTGTTTGACAAAATCTGGAGTTTTATATTGCCTTCAGCATCCCAAAGTCAAAGCAATTTGGCTAAATATCTTTGGCTAACTTGAGAGTTTGGCCAATTAATTTATGTTTAAAATTTATCTTTCTAGGGGATATATGTATATGTATAACTGATTCACTTTGCTGTATAGCAAAAACTAACACAATATTGTAAAGCAACTATATCCAATAAAAATTAAAAAATAATACACAGCCTCTGTCCTCTAGGACTTCATAGTCTGACATGGGAGACAGATATGATGGTAAATAATTGTCATGCAGTACACAGAAGCGATTTCTTCAACCAAGTAGGTGCAGAAGTAGCACTGATTAGGAGTGCTAATCCCTTTAGAAGAGCATCATTACAGGGTGTGGTCAGTTCTTAAGTTACTCAGCTGCAACAGAGCTTCCCCATTTCCCCACACAATCTCCAATTAGAAGACTATTATCTAGGTTGAATACAACAGAGAGACCTTTATCAATTAAAAAATAAAAATGTATCTTTCTTTAAAAAAGTTTTAGAAAGTACTAGCTCTATTTTTTTTTAATTTAGGATGATCATTAATACTTTAAGAAGCATTTTCAAAGAACCAGAATGACCAGGCCACAGAGCTTGCTCTTTCATTCTGCTGCTGCTGCTGCTAAGTCGCTTCAGTCATGTCCGACTCTGTGCGACCCCATAGACGGCAGCCCACCAGGCTCCCATGTCCCTGGGATTCTCCAGGCAAGAACACTGGAATGAGTTGCCATTTCCTTCTCCAATGCATGAAAGTGAAAAGTGAAAAGTGAAAGTGAAGTCGCTCAGTCGTGTCCAACTAGTAACGACCCCATGGACTGCAGCCTACCAGACTCCTCTGTCCATGGGATTTTCCAGGCAAGAGTACTGGAGTGGGGTGCCATTGCCTTCTCTGGCTCTTTCTTTCTATGAACTAGCAAAAAGACCTTTACCTGAGTCAGCGGAACATTCTAAAAAGATTATACATCATGGGTCTGCTCTACATAATCACTGGAAATATGATACTGTAAAGTACACCTCAGAATCATGGCCCGATTTTTCATTTTGAGTTTTCTTAAATGTATTATCCTCTTTATTGCTAAAATAAGCAAACTTTTGTGATTAAAAAAAATGAATATAATGACTTTTAAAAGTCTTTATGGACTTCCAAAGATGAAACATGCTTCTCTTCTCCTTCCTAAGACCCCACTACATGATACTAAGTAATCTTAAAAGGTTATAATCTATAGAGACAAAGAAAAAGAGAGGAAATTAATGGACTCAGTTAATAATGCACTGAGGCATAAAAAAGCTTATACACAGAAAGGGGAGTCATACCCTATTGTGTGCAGGGGAGGAAAGGAGGAGAGGAAAATTAATTTGCCTTCACAGAGTTCTCAAGAGGCTCAGACACTCCGACTTGCCAGATATGGCAGAGGATATTCTTGAGACTATATTCAGTGACTATAAATGGAAGGACAGTGGCTATAAGAAATAGTTAGGGGAAAATGATCTTAAGCTTAAGTTATTATAGCTGAACTTCCCACCAAGTGTAACAGAACAAGGATATTTTCACACATAAGGGACTTCACAGAATTTTCCTTCCATGCTTTCTTTCCCAGGATGCTGCTGTAGGACACGTTCCACTAAACAAGTGAGTAAATCCCAAACAGAAGATGTGGAATGCAATGCAAAGAGAGCTCAGTGTCAGGCTGATAGCTCGGTGGGCCTACAGAACCACAGGGAAGAGGGACAGAGGACCCCGGGGAGACTATCTCTGGCAAGTAATAGAACATTGACATGGTGGCACAGATTCATTAGAGAAAAACACTGGGAAAAAAAGAAACAAACACTGATCATTAATTTTAAATGATTTAACTGGAACTTCTGCTGTATTCTATCAATTGCAGAAGTATTCTATAAATGAGCCAGACAGCTCTTCAGTAATCACCTATAATGGCTCCTGCGTTGCTTATTTCACAGGAAGTTAGGATGATGCTAAAAGGCCACCTGTGACAAAGTCAAACCCTCACACATGGATTGTTTTAAAACCATAATTTTAGCCGATCAGAGCCTACCTACTTTACATATCCCATGAAATTGTATTGAACATCTGCTGACCATAGGTAAGATAATCCTGTAAGACCCCAAACCACTGTTGTCACAGAGCAATTGCTGCTGAGGGACATCACCCAGACATGTGACCCCTTCTCTGATTTCCACGATACCCCTGGAGTCCCCCGTCCTACTGCCTTATAGGTGGTGGTCTCACGCCACCATCTCTGGAACTAATTTTTTCTTAGTTCTGTCAGTTTTCACATGTTGAAGGACTTCCTCTCTCATGCAGTCCTGTCCAAGTGTTGCCCAAATAAAGTTTATGTGTTACTGCCTCCCATGATCTTGTCTCCTTGATCAACTCCCAAGCCCCCGAGCTTCCCACCAGGTTTACAGGCACAAGGGGAGGGAATAGAGACCTCACTTCCCGATGCAGTATGTTGATCCCACACTGCGAAGAATATGTGGGGTGGGACCATCCTTGGAAGACACTCTCTGTCACAAAGCCACATTTATAAAAAGTAACAACTAGGAAATAAGACAGATACAACAATCAGAAAATAAAATAGAATCAACATCAAATGCCTAGCAATAAAGCTAATGAAAATATGTAATACCTCTACACTGAAAACAACAAAACATTCAGTTCAGTTGCTCAGTGGTGTCTGACTCTTTGAGACCCCATGGACTGCAGCCTGCCAGGGTTCTCTGTCCATTACCAACTCCCAGAGCTTGCCCAAACTCATGTCCATCGAGTTGGTGATGCCATCCAACCATCTCATCCTCTGTCGTCCCCTTCTCCTGCCCTCAATCTTTCCCAGCATCAGGGTCTTTTCAAATGAGTCAATTCTTCACAATGAGGCTTTTTCACTCTCTTCTTTCACTTTCATCAAGAGGCTCTTTAGTTCCTCTTCACTTTCTTCTATAAGGGTGGTGTCATCTGCATATCTGAGGTTATTGATATTTCTCCTAGCAATCTTGATTCCCGCTTGTGCTTCATCCAGTCCAGCATTTCTCATGATGTACTCTGCACATAAATTAAATAAGCAGGATGACAATATACAGCCTTGATGTACTCCTTTCCCTATTTGGAACCAGTCTGTTGTTATATGCCCAGTTCTAACTGTTGCTTCTTGACCTGCATACAGATTTCTCAGGAGGCAGGTCAGATGGTCTGGTATTCCCATCTATTTCAGAATTTCCAGTTTATTGTGATCCACACAAAGGCTTTGGCATAGTCAATAAAGCAGAAATAGATGTTTTTCTGGAACTCTCTTGCTTTTTCCATGATCCAGCAGATGTTGGCAATTTTGATCTCTGGTTCCTCTGCCTTTTCTAAATCCAGCTTGAACATCTGGAAGTTCTCAGTTCACATACTGTTGAAGCCTAGCTTGGAGAATTTTGAACTTTCCATTGATAGCATGTGAGATGAGTGTAATTGTGCAGTAGTGTGAACATCCTTTGGCATTGCTTTTCTTTGGGATGGGAATGAAAACTGACCTTTTCCAATCCTGCAGCTGCTGCTGAGTTTTCCAAATTTGCTGGCATATTGAGTGCAGCACTTTCACAGCATCATCTTTTAGGACTTGAAATAGCTCAACTGGAATTCCATCACCTCCACTAGCTTTGTTTGTAGTGATGCTTCCTAAGGCCCACCTGACCTCACACTCCAGGGTATCTGGCTTTAGGTGAGTGATCACACCAACATGGTTATCTGGGTCACTAAGATCTTTTTTGTATAGTTCTTCTATGTATTCTTACCACCTCTTCTTAATATCTTCTGTTTCTGTTAGGTCCACCTGTTTCTGTCTTTTATTGTACCCAATTGTACCCATCTTTGCATGCAATGTTCCCTTGGTATCTCTAATTTTCTTGAAGAGAGCACTAGTCTTTCCCATTCTATTGTTTTCCTCTATTTATTTGTACTGATCACTTGAGGAAGGCTTTATCTCTCCTTGCTGTTCTTTGGAACTCTGCATTCAGATGGATATATCTTTCGTTTTCTCCTTTGCATTTTGCTTCTTTTCTCAGCAAGTTGTAAGGCCTTCTCAGACAACCAAATTTTTGCCTTTTTGCATTTCTATTCAGGATAGTTTTGATCACAGCCTTCTGTACAATGTTATAAACCTCCGTCCATAGTTCTTCAGTCCCTTTAATCTATTTGTCACTTCCACTGTATTTAGGTCATATCTAGATGGTCTGGTGGTTTTCCCTACTTTCTTCATTTAAGTCTGAATTTGGCAATAAGGAGTTCACAGGAATTGAAAAAGTCTTAAATAAACAGAGGAATCTATCATGTTCAGGAATTTTGCAACTGCTGGGTGCACACGTTAATTAGGTCAACGTGGTTAGCTGTGTTCAATATATATGTGGGGTTTTGTTATTGGTTGATGAAGCAAGCCTTTATCATTATGAAATGGTCTTTTTAGTGTTTAGAAATGCTCATTGTCTTAAAAGTATACTTTGGGTTCTGAGACAAGATGATGGAGTAGAAGGATTCGAGCTCACCTCCTCTCACAAAAACACCAAAATGACAACCATCTGCTGAAGAAACAGACACACACACACACATTGACAAAAAAGATTGGAACCTACCAAAACAAGATATTTTATATCCAAAGACAAAGCAGCAGCCACAATGAGATAGGAGGAGAGATTTGTGATATAATCAAATCCCATATCTTCGAGGTGAGTGACCCACAAACTGGAAAATAATTTTATCACAGAGGTTCTCTCACAGGAGTTAGAGTTCTGAGTCCCCATCAGGCTTTCCAGGCTGGGGGTCTGCCATCAGGTAGAGGAGCCCTCAGAGCATCTGGTTTGGAAGGCCAGTGGGGCTTGATGAATGGAACTTTCCAGGACAAGGGGAAACACAAAATCCACTCTTGGAGGGTACACACACATCTCATGTGCACGAGACCCAGGGGGAAAGCAGGGACTTCCTAGGAGCCTGGGCCAGAAGCACCTTGTGGTCTTGGAGGGACTCTGGGAGATGTAGGGGCAGGGTGCAGCTAAGGCTCATTGTGGGGACAAGGACACCAGTGGCGGAGACACCCCCAACAGCCCTTGGGGGCCAGTGCTGGGACGCCTCAGGCAAACAAATAGGGTGAGACAGGGGACAGGCTGCCTGAAGTCTTCCTGAGTTCACAGCCACCTGCAAACACACCTGCTGACACAGCACTGCCCACTAGAGAGACAGACAAGACTCAGCGCCACCCACCAGTGGGCAGGCACTAGTCCTTCCCCTAAGAAGCCTACACAAGTTTCTAGATCAGCCTCACCCACCAAGAGGCAGACACCAGAAACAAAAGGACTACAACCCTGCATTCCCAGGACTGGTGGTCACACACACAGAAAGTTAGACAAAATGAGACAGCAGAGGAATATGTTTCAGATGAAGTAACAAGACAAAACCCCAGAAGAATAACTAAGTGAAGCAGAGATAAGTAATTACCTGAAAAAGAACTCAGAGTAATGAGTGTAAAGATGATCCAAGATTTTGGAGAAAGAGTGAGGGGACAGACTGAGAAGATAGAAGAAATGTTTAACAAAGAGCTAGACGATATAAAGAACAGTTGAACAATATAATAATTGAAATGAAAAATACACAAAAAGGAATCAATAGCATAATAAATGAGGCAAAAGCATGGATAAGTGAGCTGGAAGACATAATGATGGAAATTACTGCATGGAACAGAATAAAGAAAACAGAATGAAAACCAATGAGGACAGTTTAGGAGACCTCTGGGACACACTTAAATGCACCAACATTCACATAATAGAGGTCCCAAAGGAGAAGAGAGAAAGAACCTGAAAAAAATACCCAAAGACATAGTAGCTGAAAAATTCCCTAGTGTGGGGAAGGAAACAACCACCCAAGTCCAAGAAGCACTGAGAGCCCCATACACGATAAACCCCAAAAAAGAACATGCCGAGACACGTAATAATCAACTTGACAAAAATCAAAGGCAACATTAAAGAAATTAAACAACAAAAGTTAAAGAAAAAACATTAAAAGCAACAAGCAAAAGCAACAAATAATATATAAGAGAATCCCCTAAGGTTATCAGATGATTTTGCAGCAGAAATTGCAGGCTACCAGGAAGTGGCACAATATTTTTTATAGTGACAAAAGGAGAAAACCTACAACCAAGAATACTCTACCCAGCAAGGTTCTCATTCAGATTCAATAGAGAAATTGAAAGCTTTACAAACAGGAAAAATCTAAGAGAACTCAGCACCACCAAACCAGCTTCCCAACAAATTCAAAAGAACTTTTCTAAGTAGAAAAGGCAAGACCACAGCTACAAATAAGAAAATTATGAATGGGAAAGCTCACTAGTAAAGGCAAACATACAGTAAAAGCAGGAATCATCCACACACAAGTATGATATCAAAACTAGTAACTGTGTTCAGTTCAGTTCAGTTGCTCAGTTGTGTCCGACTCTTTGCGACCCCATGAATCGCGGCACGCCAGGCCTCCCTGTCCATCACCAACTCCCGGAGTTCACTCAGACTCATGTCCATCGAGTCAGTGAAGCCATCCAGCCATCTCATCCTCTGTCATCCCCTTCTCCTCCTGCCCCCAATCCCTCCCAGCATCAGTCTTTTCCAATGAGTCAACTCTTCACATGAGGTGGCCAAAGTATTGGAGTTTCAGCTTTAGCATCAGTCCTTCCAATGAACACCCAGGACTGATTTCCTTTAGAATGGACTGGTTGGATCTCCTTGCAGTCCAAGGGACTCTCAAGAATCTTCTCCAACACCACAGTTCAAAAGCATCAATTCTTCGGCGCTGTGAGCAGAGTACAAATGGAAATGCCTTTGAAATTAAGACACTAGCAACTTAAAACAATTATAAACCTAAGCACCTATGGTCAATTAATCTAAAACAAAGGAGGCAGAAACGTACAGTGGAGAAAAGATATTCTCTTCAATAAGTGGTACTGGAAAAACTGGACAACTATATGTAAAAGAATGATATTAGAACATTCTCTAACACCATATACAAAAATAAACTCAGAATGGATTAAAGACCAAAATGTAAGACTGGATACTATAAAATACTTAGAGGAAACATAGGCAGGACACTCTGACATAAATTGCCGAAATATCTTTTTGCATCCACTTCTAAGAGTAACGAAAATAAAAACAAACATAAACTAATGGGTCCTAATTCAACTTAAAAGTTTTTACAAAGCAAAGGAAACCACACACAAAATGAAAAGATAAACTATAGAATGGGAGAAAATAGGTGCAAGGAATGTGGCCAACAAGGGATTAATCTCCAAATATACAAACAGTTCATGCAGCTCAGTATCAAAACAAACAACTTAATACAAAAGTGGGCAGAAGATCCAAACAGACATTTTTCTGAAGAAGATATACCATAATTTGAAAATATACATGCACCTCAATGTTCACTGCAGCATTATTTACAATAGCCAAGACAGGGAAGCAACCTAAACGCCCATGGACAGAGGGAAGGATAAATAAAATGTGGTACATACATACCACAGAATATTACTCAGACATAAAGAATGAAATAACACCATTTGTTACAACACAGACATTACCAAACTAAGTGAAGTCAGTCAGAGAAAGACAAATATATATCATTAATATGTGAAATCTAAAAAAATGATATGAATGAAATTATTTACAAAACCTAGACAGACTCACAAACATAGAAAACAAACTTATGGTTAACCAAAAGGGCAGGTTGCAGGGAGAGGAATAAATCAGGAATTTGGGATTAACATATACACACTACTATGTATAATATAGAAAATTAAGAAGGACCAGCTTGTTTTGTAATCAGACAATTTAGAACTCAAATTGTTGGTCTGCTATTTACTTTTTATATAAGCCCAATAATTTACTTAGTGCTATGAGTCTTAACTTACTTTTCTGGGGATCACTATAACCATCTTATAGAATAGTTGTCAAATAAACAATAAACATGTAGATCTGGCAAATTTTAAGAGTCTACTTTGATATTTAAACATTCATCTAATAAAGGACTCATATTCAGAATATATATAAATCTCTAACATCAATAGGACAATTCATAAAAGGAGGCCCAAAGATTTAAATGGCCCCTTCAAAAAGGAGGATATCTAAATGGAAACATGAAATGAGTTCAATCTTGTTACTGGTCAGGGAAATGCAAAATGAAACCATGATGATTTACTGTTGATGGCTAAAAGTACATAAATAAAAGAGAAAAAACATTCATAATACCAAGGACTGGGAAAACAGATTCTCATACACTTACAGTGGGAGTGTCAAAATGGCGCTTCAGGGAACAGTTGGTGGTGGTGTACGTACCAAAGCTGAACACGTTACATTCCAAAAATGAATACGTATGTGCACCAGAAGACATGCATAAGGTTTATAGGAACTATTTTTAATAGCTCCAAAGAGAAAGCACAAGGCCCATTGATGGTAAGATTCATGACGTGTCACCTATTCATATAATTAAATATTACACAGCAAATAAAAGTGAAGGCACTATTGCCACATCTAAAATGTAGCCGTCATTTTCACAAGGTTGACGGAAAGAAACACACACAAAGGGTATGTAATTACATATGCTCGAAAATAGGTAACTGAATTTATAAGTCTAAATAAAATGGTTTTTACAGTCATGATTGAACAAAGACATGAAGGTGGCCTTGAAGTGTGACAATGTCCTATTCCTCGATCTGGGTGGGGATGTAATGACAATGAACACTTTCTAAAACTTCAATGAGCCTAAGATTTATGGGCTTTTCTGTTTACATATTATATTGCAATAAAGTGTTTACAAATTTTTAAAAATGATTTAACTATATGTGGTGGGTGTGACAGGAATACAGGCAGTAGGGAATGCCTAAAACTGATAAACAGTTATGTAACACACTATCTAAAAAATAAAAACCACCACAAAACAATTAGAAGTTATAAATGGTTGCCCTCAGGGCATGGGGAGGGGCTGTTATTGATTAATTTCTGGTACTAGAATTTATTAAGTGACATGCTTGTTTACAGGTTAGAAAATTTCAATTCTTCACAAAGGAAAAATAACTGACACAGGGAAAAACGTAAACCGTTTCCTAGTTAACAATGCTGAAGTCCATCCACTAGAAGAAAATTCATTGTTTTTAGGCAAATTATGGTTTTAAACATCAAATTTAAAAGCTAAAAAATTATATAAGGAAATGACAGATGTTATAACATCACCACAGTTTTAAGTCAAATGCTAATCATTAAGTAGGGTGGAGGTGAAGGGTGGCAGGATTTGTCATCCCAAAATATCCACTTTGCAATAAGGACTAGTTTGAGTTAAAGGACTTAAAACAGCAGGTGCAGGAAGGTCACTGACTCTCCCCCTTTTCTTCCTAAAAACAGGAAGCAAAACCCCCACAGACAAGATGTCCTTCCTACACCAGAAGGAAAATAACACTCTTTCCAAGGACAGGATGTTGAGGCTGACAGAATTCTATACAAACCTTATTAAAATAATGCTTACCTTCCTCTAGGCTCTCCACAGTGACTTTTCCAGTCACCTCTCTTTGCAGCATCATCGGCTATAGTTTTGCCACTTCTTTGGGGCTTCCTTTCCTTATAAGGGCTCCCATAAAACTTAAATAAATGTGTCTTTTTTATCTGTTAATCTGTCTGGAAAATGTGTCTTTTTTATCTGTTAATCTGTCTTGAAAGTGAAAGTGAAGTCGCTCAGTCATGTCCCGACTCTTCGCGACCCCATGGACTGTAGCCTACCAGACTCCTCCCTCCATGGGATTCTCCAGGCAAGAGTACTGGAGTGGGTTGCCATTTCCTTCTCCAGGGGATCTTCCCGACCCAGGGACCGAACCTGGGTTTTCAGCATTCCAGGCAGACGCTTTAACCTCTGAGCCACCAGGGAATCTTATGCCAACTTAATTCTTAGGGCCAGCCTAAGAATTTTACCTCTAAGAGGGTAAAGTTAAAATTTTACCTCCCCTATAGAAGCAAACCCCAGGTCCCTGCTGTTCTGTTAGTACACAGCATACAATGCTAGTTGTTTACATCCCCGTTTTCTCATATAAAAGTAGAAGCTTGCTACGAGAACCAAGTGATAAACTTGATATACAGTGTTGCTCATGGATGAATGCCCTTATCTTTAGCTTCAGTTAGTTCAGTTCAGTCACTCAGTTGTATCCAACTCCTTGTGACCATGGACTGCAGCACGCCAGGTCTCCCTGTCTATCACCAACTCACGGAGTTTACCAAACTCATGTCCATTGAGTCAGTGATGCCATCCAATCATCTCATCCTCTTCTTGTCCCCTTCTCCTGCCTTCAATCTTTCCCAGCATCAAGGTCTTTTCAATGAGTCAGCTCTTCGCATCAGGTGGCCAAAGTATTGGAGTTTCAGCTTCAGCATCAGTCCTTCCAATGAATATTCAGGACCAATTTCCTTTAGGATGGACTGGTTGGATCTCCTTGCAGTCCAAGGGACTCTCAAGAGTCTTCTCCAACACCACAGTTCAAAAGCATCAATTCTTTGGTGCTCAGCTTTTTTTATAGTCCAACTCTCACATCCATACATGACTATTGAAAAAACCATAGCTTTGACTAGATGGACCTTTGCTGGCAAAGTAATGTCTCTGCTTTTTAATATGCTGTCTATGTTGGTCATAACTTTTTTCCAAGGAGTAAGTGTCTTTTAATTTCATGGCTGCAGTCACCATCTTCAGTGATTTTGGAGCCTCAAAAAATAAAGTATTTTACTGTTTCCACTGTTGCCCCATCTATTTGCAGATTAAACTGCCATTTATTTCCCACTGCAGTCTATGGATGATGCTAACAGGAATTATGTGGGAAAAGATGTCCCATGGTCAATCACATCCTGGAAACACTGGATTCCTTTATTGTAAGTCTTCCTAGAACTATCATGGAGAAGGCGATGGCACCCCACTCCAATACTCTTGCTTGGAAAATCCCATGATGGAGAACCCTGGTAAGCTGCAGTCCATGGGGTCTCTAAGAGTCGGACATGACCGAGCGACTTCCCTTTCACTTTTCACTTTCATGCACTTGAGAAGGAAATGGCAACCCATTTGCAGTGTTCTTGCCTGGAGAGTCCCAGGGATGGGGGAGCCTGGTGGGCTGCCATCTATGGGGTCGCACAGAGTCAGACACGACTGAGGTGACTTAGCAATAGCAGCTAGAACTATCAAGTTAATGTACATGGTGATTCTCCAGGGAAGGGATCTTCTTTCACACCTCAAATGGTGAGGCAATTTTTAATTTATAGGGAAGAATAAAATCAAGGAGAAACTTTTTTTTTGATCGCGAGAGGAATAACGGGGCAGTTAGGAAAATATTTCTATTAGTAGGTTTAGGGTAACTAGAAATCCAATAATCTGAAACTTCCCCCATGTCATAAAATCTTCCCTAGGAATGATATGATCTTTCAAGGTCCCCTGACTATTTGGTAGTATTTGTGAAGTACACCTAAGGTTTTTTCATGACTTTTCTAAAAAGGAATTCATTTCAATAAAACCACACTTGATAAAACTTTTTAAAAATGAGACACTGGGTGCCAAAAAGGCCTTCTAAATTTTTATTTTTGTATTTTTCAAGTCAAGACTGTATGAACTCTGTATGAACTATCTAGGATTTAAATACCAGAATAAAAAGAATGAGCAAAGATTGTATAGGATATCTGATTCTTTTTTAATCTGAACAGAAAATAAGTATACAAGTTTGCTAAACAGAAGTTGTAAAAACTGAATGTCATGTATTATGGAATCAGTACAAGTTTTACTTCGGTAGTTGGTGATTCTTAGAGTTAATTCTGCAAAAAAAAACCAAAACCAGTTATGCAAAAACAAGAATATAAAAAGCCCCTTTCTGAATCCCAGTTTGATAAAACTGGTTTCACATCTAGCTTATTGATAATACTCAATTGCATTCTCCCTGTGCAAATAATACACATAGTCATTAATGGTGGTTTGGTGAGATAAAATTGATTTCTCTTAGGATATAGTTCAATATCATAACCCAAATATAAAAAAGTTATTAAAGATTCACAGAGATAAACCAGTGCCTCAGGAAACATAATTCATCCACGTGCATAATTTTATCACATACTTCTTAAACATACAATCACGGTCAAAGACAGTGATAACATTGCATACTCAGTGCTTCAGTTCATGTAGCGCATTCTTAAGGCTCATCTGGAGTTTAACACCATGTAACCACCGTGCATCTGATGAATGGGCTTATAACGTACACAAATCCACTTAATTCATTAAAAATTCTAAGAATCTTAGAAGACTTTGAGCTTGACATGTAAGGACTTTGTGTTTCAATATCCCAATCACTGAGAAGACTAGGTGGAAACACAGTAACCCTCCCCTGTAAGCAAGCTGCACATGTACTTTCAATGCATCATCACAAAGAACCCCCAAGACAACTCAATACTGAAGATTGTGAGGGGCGTGTTTATTACTTAGGCAAAGAAATTCAAATGGCTTTCCTGGAGTCCAGTGTACCCCAAGACATATGCAAGGAATGAGGATAACTGTGGCAGCCCAAGAACTCTGCCACGGTGTCATAAATGCCATTATGCCGAGATGCACATTTTGATAAAACACTGTGATTTGTTTCCCGCTATCATGGGACACAAGGAAATGAAACTCAAGACTCTGGTTAGAACAGGACAAGTGATGACCCCAGTTTTAAAATAGGGTTCTTCATTGAAGGAAAAGATAGAGCCACAAAAGTCAAAGTAGCTGACTTCAAATGGTTTACATCCCAGGATGAATCAGGTTACACTGATTTAAGCCCAATTTAATTTAGGCAGGTTTTTAACCACAAGAATAAGGACATTCTTAGTAGATATTAATAATTAAACCAACATATACACAATTAGCAATATCCTATATAATATTAAATGTTTCAATAACTTGTTCTTGATTATTTGGTACCTAATTTGTTGCTTTGTTTTAAAAAACAAGCTCAACTTTATTTTACAATGTACTTTGTATTTCTAATCGTATTGTGTAATTATTTCATTCAAGCTGGTACAATACAGTTCTCTGGATTCTAGGAGCCAAATTCAACTGTATCTTCTGTTATCTGTTTGAATTCATAATTGCCTCTGCCATCCATATGCAGGTAGTACTATGGGAAAGAAGGGAGAAAGAAATCAATAACTGAGAATCTTCTTTTAGTCAGGAATTTAGGTAGAGGTTATCATATAAGAAAAAGACTGGTAACAAGTATTTTAAGCGACTAAAATTTTCAAAAGTTTATACTCAGAAATGCATACCATTTTCCAAGCAAAGACTAAATGACGAAATCTGCTCTTTTTCAAAACAGTCATAAAATACCTCTGCTTGTAGTGCATACAGCACTTTTCATTATGAGAACTAAAACACCAGACTTCTTATTCATTTTAAAGGAACCAAATCTGTAAGCATCCCACAGATTAGAATGCTTCTGTCACTCCACAACCAAGGGTCTGGCCCACAGAGGTGCAACTGCACTACGTGCAAGCCCATCAGACAGGACAGCCTCTAAAACATTTACTTCAGCTGGTTTCCCAGATCAGGGCAGAGCCTCTAACTTAAGGCTTTTTGTTCATCTGTTGACTTGGCAAAGGAGGAAAAGAGCCCATATAATTCCATCCTACAAAGATGCTTAGGATAGCAGCTACAAAGCCTTCTGTTTGATTTAGTGGTTTTTTTTGTTTACTGAAAAGATCTTCTTTTTTCCAGTTTTCTATATTGTTAGTTTAAGCTATTTTGGACTCAACACTGCAGTTCTTTGTGTCACCCCCCTCCATCACATGGTCATTGATCCGATGGTTACTTTGCTACTTGTCTACACCTCCAGGAGAAGAGGAAAGGGGAAAGCCAAGTCCTTTCACCGTCCTATGGTTGTAGTGTTTATGAACTTCTGTGAAAACACAAAGGCTTGGATATATTTTAAACTGCCTTGATATCCAGTTTGTCTTCTATTCAATTAACAAAAATGGGAAAATTATAATGTGCCATTATAAAACTATCTTTAAAAGTCAACAGCTATACACAATTTCATTAAAGTTTTTTAGGAGCTTTCATACAGACTACATTTGATCCTCATGGTAACCTATGAGACTGCTGGGCAAGGATCAGTAACTCTACTATACAGAGGAAAAAATGTCAGAAGCAGTATTGCCTAAACCCAGGTATTCTGACTTCAAATTCCATGGTCTTCATTTAACCATCTGTACACTATCATTTGGACCATAATATTCCTAAGAGCAAAGACAGTACTCTGCATCCCTCATAACATTTAGCCCAATATTTGGCTTTTTTAAAAAAAGGAGCTCAATCAGGTGTACTTTATGGGACAAGATAGCCTTACCATGTTCCAATTTTTCTCAAACCCTTTCTTTCACCTGAAATTTCTGTATCATTTAGGAAGAAAGGAGGAAGGAAAGAAAGAGAGAAAAAAGAGAGGGAGGGAGAAAGAAAGAAAGAAAAAGAGCGAGCGAGAGAAAGAAAGCAGGGAGAAAGAAAGAAAAAATGACCTAAGCTGGGGTTATTCTTCGGGGTTGATCATTTTACATTAGGAGAGAGAATGGCACTATGACACTGCTGGAGAACCTGAACTGCTGTAAAACTCACTGTGGTATCTTTGTAAATTAGAGTGACCACTTAATGAATTCTATTTTACTATAGTGTGTGATGATAAACAGCTAGCAGCATAGTTTCCTCCTTGCAGTCCTGACTTTCTACTAAAGCTGTCCCTAAACTTTTTGCCATCTGATCCTTCTTAAGACTCTTTCCTTTTGGTCAATAGAGAATGGTAAGAAAAGGCTGTGATCAGATTATGTACGTTTTAGTCAGTTCACTATGTAACAGTGATTTATAAAACTGGAGAATCATTAACTGGTTCTCTAATACCTTTCCTATACAACAAGAGACTATCCATGTTAATATATATTATTCCTCAAAATTGACAACTATAATAATATTTATAAAAATGCTATTTTATAACAATGAATTAGAATCACCTTTTCCCCTTAAATTATACATCTATAATGGAACACATGCCAAGAAATCTAAAGTCATAATCACCTAAATTCATATTTGAAAATAAAACAAACTCTCACTATACCATTCAGGATAAGAAATACTAACCTCATGGTGTTTCCAAAGAGACTTTCTATGTGACACAGTGAAGAGGGTAATGCCAACCTAATGCAAGGAAAATGATTTAGGTTTACATCAGTAACACAGAGTTACCAATTAAATTAGTTTACATAATTTAAGCTGTTAAGATGACTGGCTTCAGTAGCTATAGTTAAAAATCAACTGATACCAAATGTTTAACACAAAGTATAGGCCATCAACTACATAATAAAAACTAACAAGGATCAATAGAGTCTAAGAAAGAAAAAAACTAACAATTACTAGCTTAATTAAGTGTATTATTTTGTTTTGGCACAAAATATATATCCTAGCATATTTTCTATTTGATTGTGAAAAATATATGAAAAGAGCATAAGGATGGTAAAAACAGCAAAAAGTCAAAATCAGGAAAATTAAATCAGTATAGTATTGCCTACAATAAATCTGTTTTTCAAATACAGTATAATCTTTACTAGAACTGCTTATTTTGGAATATGTCTTAGAATTCAGATTTTGGAAAAGCAGCATTTACCACACCCAGAGGGTTCTGTGGTAGAATTCTGAAATTAACACATCAGTGTTTCTGTAGCAACACATATGGACATGGACATTCGGTAAGATAAATATCAATAAAAAGGCTTAAAAATCTTCTATTAGTTCAGGCCAGCTCTGGCTACCCAGTAAGCCTGCCACAAAACAATGAAAAATCTTTTTCAGTTTTAAAAGCTTACTGGATTTTAGCTGTGAATTAGGGTTTATGGACCATTCTTCAGATTTTCAAAACAACATCAAGAGATGTAGCTAGCTGCTCTGGATCAGTGACTCTCAACAAGGGAGAAGAGGCAGGATATTTCGCCCCATAGGGGACACATTTCAAGGTCTTCTGACTGTCAAAGCTAACAGTGCTAGAGACATCTAATGAGTTGAGATCAAAAATGTTGTCAAACATCCCACAAAGCAGAGGACAGCCTCCCACAACTAAGAATAATCCACCCAAAACGTCAACAGTGCTGAGACCGAGCAACACTGCTCTAGGATCACGGTTTCTCAACATGGGTCTCTGGAGGCTGAGAAAACAGGCTAGGGTAACCAGGAGATCTCCACCATGAGTTCCAAATCTTATTTTCATTTTGAGAATTAAAAAGAATTTGGGTAAGTATATTCTTCTTATCACTTCTATCATGAAATTTAAGTGCCTAAGTTCGTGTATACACTTCTGCTGGTACCACGTGATGACTTAAACTGGTATCATTTAAAACTTTTAATGTGTAATAAGTTCGGGTGCCAAAGGAAAGGTTATCAAACAGGTCAGAAACTGCATGACAAGTATACTGCAGTTATTAATAAAACATATATTTCAATGGTGCCACACAGATGTGATTTTTGAAAGTTTACTTCAGATATTATTTCTCTTATAATTCTAAAATAATTAGATCAGATCTCAACTGAATGAAGGCATTCTTTATTACAGAATTATTTAAGTCAAAATACATAAGCAAAATTCAAAACATAAGATCTAGACCTCTTCATATTATATTTGGACCTCACATTAAATCTAAACCAGTAGTTTAGTTTCAGCAAAATAGCATCAAATGTCTTTCTAATGCTGCATTTTGAAACTGTTTTAAAATTTCCTCTATACTTAATTTGTAAGTTTGTACTGGTTTTGTAGCTGTAAAGGAGTTTTAAGTTCATACCTCATTTCATGTTTATCCATTTTCAAGTGCCATTAAAGTAAAACAATTTATCAACTGGGGGCCCCACAGGAATTTTTTTCTTTTAAATGGAATCTATACACAGGAGAATTGTATATTTTATGTGGACTTGCAGCCTACAGCAAGATATAAGAGGAAACTGCATGGAGCTTCTAAGTCACTAATCAAATAGAGACTACATTGTTTTATGTAAGAGAATTCCATAAACACCTCTTATTAACTTCCAATCTGAAAATCGTATAGACAAATGGATTTAAAAAAAAAAAAAGGCAACTATACTAAAAGAAGCCTTGGTAAAATACTGACCAGGCCAGACAAAAAAAAAAAAAAAAACATTAAAAGTTGCCAAATAATCAGCCTATTTTTTAAATTAAATTTAAAAAAAAAATTTCTTTATTAAAAAAAAATGATATTTAGGTAAAGCTAATGGAACAAATTAAGAAAATATCAGTTTATTAACACTGAGGACAGGGAATGAGATAAAAGGGGAAATTTTTAAATATTTATTTTATATCTAACACATGGCTAGAAAGAATTATATACAGAACTCACTGACAATTTTCTCTTTTAGTCGTATCTATTTATCAGTTTAAAATCTTTATGAAAGCAAGATACCTTCCTTTGATAGCAATTTTGTCACTCATAACTTGGAGTCTTCTCTTTGGATAGATATTTGACTGGACACAGAGTAAACTGGGAGCAGGGACTGAGAATTTACCACACTTACCTTTCGACAATGACTGTAAATGTAGTCTTCCACATCCACACTAACTGCACTTGTACATTCATCCAAAATAGCAAACTGGGGCTTATGATAAAATAATCTTGCCATCTGAAACATGAAAGGAAATACTCTGTATAATCAAATATCACACTACTGAATAAAATTAGTAAACCAAAATAGATTTACGTTAAATTAAATATACATTTATATTCTTGTAAACAAAGAAGGAAATATATTCTAACTCAAAAAATTTACTTCTCAGAAACAAAAACAACATAAAGAAACTTGATTGCTTTCATTGTCTTCCCAAGCAAAGGGGAAAATGTAACACATGGGAAATACTGTTAAGAGTAAAGCAAAAGCTCTTGACTGATATGAAATGAAGTTGAGTTTTAAATTAATATTAAAAAATTCTCTAAACAAGATTAGAGAATATACATTTTAATGAACTCTTAGAATTCAGACTATAGATAACTCAATGCAAAAACTATTTTTAAACAGTCTGTTGCTTAAATAATGCCAACTAATATTAAGTTGCAAATGTATATTCCTACCAATAATGTGTGAGTGCACATGTTGTATATATCCCTGTGGTCAATATTGGGCATGCTCATTTTTAAAAGTCTATGTAAATTTTATAAGTGAAAATTAACATCAAGACTGTTACAGCTTAACACTTCTTTGATTAGCAGGAATGCTGAACATGTTGCTGTTTATTTTCCATATGTATTTTATTTTCCAGGAATTATTTATCCTGACCCTTTGTCTAACAGATATTCCAAATTGTCCTCTGCCTCCTAACACCAATCTCGATGATATAAAGTGGGCACTTTCTATCCTTGCCCAATTTATCTTCTCTGCAACACTGAACTCAGGTGACCACTCCCTCCTTGAGAAAGTGAGAGTGAGACCATGGCGTTTCAAGTATCTTAAGCTGTTTCTCAAGCTTCTTTTCCAGCATTTCCTCTTTTGCTGGACCATTAAATGTTGGGGTCCCTGAGGGTTAATTTCTAGGCCCTCTTCTCTGTTTTTCCTATTTTGTTTCTCTGAGTGATCTTTTCAAGTCTCATGATTTCAAATATTATTTACATTTGTAAACTCCCCCAAATGTCTCTCCCACTCACACTTCTATTCTAATTTCCAGGCTAATACATAAAAATTCCTATTTAATCTTTCTATTTGGATATCTTACAGGACTCACAGACTTTAAACATCTAAAACCCAACAGATTTCCTAGATTTCCCCCTTAAATCCATTCATCCATTTCCTCCACCCCATATTGAACACTTCAGAGCAGCTGCTCAAGCTAGAAAGCTTCAGTCCTCCCTGGTCTTCTCCTCCCCTACCCCCATCTTTAGTCCAAGTCAGCCCTGTGACGTCTACTCACTTTCCCCCAGCTTACAATCATGCCCTCAGCCCAGAGGACAATCTTCTCCTGCCTGGATAACCACAAATAGCTTCCTGCTTCCTCCTTTGTGCCTCTTTAATTTTCCATGTAGTCAGAGAGGATCTTCCAGAAATGTGAGAATTTCATTCTACTTAAAACCCTTCAATGACTTCCCATTTCGCTGAGAATAAAACCCAAACTCCTTACCATGGTCTACAAGATGCTGCACAACCTTACTCCTACTCACTCTCTAAGCTCAACACTCCAGCACCACCACTTCCTCTCAACGACCAGGAGACAAGGCGTCATAGGCCTCAGAGGCTTAGTACACGCCACTTTCTTCATGTCTCAAACGCCTCACTCTGCTCCCTGCATCATTCAAATTTCTGCTTAATGTCACCTTCTCAGACAAACCTACCTGACCCCTCCCAACCCAAGTGGGTCACTTTTGTAACATCTCTGTAGCTCTTCACACAGCATAAACTACGTTGTCTATTTCTTTGTCTATCCTTTAGGCTGTAATACTCACAAAAGCCAAGACACCATTTTAATCACTACTGCATACCTCACGCCTTATAGAATAGTAGACATTCAAATATTTGATCAATGAGTAACCAAAACAGCTTTCTTGGAGTTTACATTTTATTTACGAAGGGTGAGGAAGGGGAAACAGCAAGGTCAGACTATCAAGAAGTTCAGCTGTGCAGAGAATGAAAGGTATAGACAACCTGGGACCTTTGGTTAAGGGAGAGTTTGGTTTTTAGATCACCGAGACCTGAAAATATCTTTCTGAAAGAGGACTGCTGCTGCTGCTGCTAAGTCGCTTCAGTTGTGTCTGATTCTGTGCGACCCCATAGACAGCACCCCACCAGGCTCCCCCGTCACTGGGATTCTCCAGACAAGAACACTGGAGTGGGTTGCCATTTCCTTCTCCAATGCATGACAGTGAAAAGAGAAAGTGAAGTTGCTCAGTCGTGTCCGACTCGCAGCGACCCCATGGACTGCAGCCTACTAGGCTCCTCCGTCCATGGGATTTTCCAGGCAAGAGTACTGGAGTGGTGTGCCACTGCCTTCTCTGGAAAGAGGACTAGAAGAAATTAAATATAGAGGTGTGTGTGTGTGTGTGTGTCAGGGTGTTGCAGAACTGAAGGAAAGGGATGTGATAAAGTTGGAGGAGGGAGGGTCTGAAAACACAGATGGAAACAGTTAGCTTATTTAGGCTTTTTCAAGAGGAAGGATGATATATCCTCCACAAACAGGAAACAGGAGTTCAGGACAGCCCAGTGCAAGGTTATTAAGAGGAGTGGTTACTTGAAAGCATTCAAATGGCCCTCCTCTGTGTTCCCAAGGAATGCTTTGCATTCCTTTGTCTCCACACTTACCACACTATATGGAAATTTTCTCATCACGTGTCTCTCTCTCTCCTCCTATGTGGTTAGCCACTTGGTATTGCAGTACAAGGAGATTTTGAAGAACATGAACACTGCAGTCATACTGCTGCCTGAGCTTGACAAGCCACCCACAGCTTTCTACCAGCTTTAACATTTACTAGATATCTTTGCTGGCAAGCCACTTAACTGTTCTACAGTTCTATTCCTCAGCGGAATGGGATTCTCGTAGCTCTCATCTCTGCTGAGAGAATGAAGTGAGATAACCTGTGTAAAGTACTTGGCGTACTGCCTATCACCTATTAAGCACTCAATAAAAATTAGCTGTCATTTAACTGAAATAACAGCTTCTCTTTTTTCTTTAAGGAATAGGAGGTGAGTTATTCTGCTGAGAGTGGTGGGGTAATAATGGGGTAGAAAGCCCGAAACTGGTAGTTTTCATATGATTATCATGAAAAATGAGACAGAGGGACAAAAATCAGTAAAACAACTGCCAAGACATGCTGTGAGTGCCTGAAAGACTGGAAACCATGGAAGTGCGGTGGCGGCAACCCATCTCTTTCTCTGACTTTTTTCCCGGGGCTGCTCAGAAGCCCATGTACAGAAATGCCAAGGCAAACAACTGCTCTTGGGTCAGTATTTAAATAATATGAGAAAACAAAAAGTGAGAAAGGAAGTTAACGGGAAGAGATCATTTGTTCATTTAAGAAATATCTCCTCTGTACCTCCTATGTGCCAGGGCCTGGATTAGTAAGTCTGTGTTGGATAGGAAAGAAGGCAAAGTCAAAAGGGAACTGATCAACTGTAGAAAAGGAATGGGTCAATATTAGAGAGATCTCAGTGACTTTGAGGAACGGGAACAACTGCCAATAAGGTAGAAGAAATAATTACAAAACGGACTTAAAAAGACACTAAAAATCTTATGACAGTGGAATCTTTGATAAGAGGCTTTGGGCCTTTCTTAATACTTTTGTAAATATTTCAACTTTTCCATCATATATACTTTTTCATTAAAAAAAAAAAAAAATATATATATATATATATATGTATATATATGTATATATACACATACCACTAAAGAGGAAGAGGAAAGAATAGTGGAGCAGAGGGACTTCCCTGCTGTTCCAGTGGCTAAGACTTCACGTTCCCAAATGCAGGGGGCTCGGGTTCTATCCCTGAGCAGGGAACTAGACCCCAGACACCACAACTAAGAGTCAGCATGCTGCAGCTAAAAAAAAAGATCTTTCATGCTGTGACTAAAGATTCTGTTTGCTACAACTCAGACCTCATGTAGCCAAATAAATATTAAAGAAAGAATAGTGGAGCAGAAAAGATGACTATGAGTCAAAGAAATAAAGCAGACCAATCTATATTATCAGGAGCAACCCTGGCTGATGGTGCTGGACCCAAATGAGTGTAATGAAGGAGAGAGGCATGTCACCCAATCACTCAATGCCCAATCACTTCAAATTCTCACTCCTCCAGCCCAATATCCACTTTGAGAATGGCTGATATCTCTCTTCTGCTTATGATTTATTCATCACTCTAGATTAATTTCACCTTATAGCACTAGCCAAATGAATCGCAATATTAGGTCGCTATTAAGTTCATAAAGAATGGGTATGAACTGGGGGAAAACAGCATGCAAGTCATGTTCCTCACAGAGTGGGAGGCAACCATGAGGCTGGGCATAACATGAAGACAGAGAGGAAGCAATTCAGCAATACACCAACTCTTTTGCTATGTTTCCTTGGCTACGGTTTTCTCTAATTTACACAAAGTTTACACTCCCTCCCTCCAAAATTCCTCCGGATCAGCTCAAATTATGGTACTAGCTGGAAAATGACTCTTTAAAAGTTATCCCTCTTGACAGAGTACTCCACGAATCACTCTTAATATGCTGTGTTTTATAGCCATGTTGGATTGGGATAAGTTTAGTCAATTATAGAAAAATTAAAACAATTTCTTTCAAATGTTTCTTTATATTAGGAAAATTTTGAAATTCTAAGTAACTTTAAGTAGTAAATATTGAGCTCTGAAACAAGAATACATATAATGATAGAGGGAGAGGGCAAGAATAGAACAAAGAATAAAAATAAAATTAATATCTCTAACACCTTCAGCTACTTTAGAGAGAACACCCTGAGTAAGAGAACAGCCTGAGTAAGATGTCTACAGGGAAAAAAGTACTAAAAGGGATCTCAACCCAACCAGGACCAATGTGCTAACAAAGTTCCCCTAACTTTTAGAAAACAGATTAATGGTATATAATTGGATCTGCATCTTTTCCTTTCAAGGGAATATTTATGAATTTTTCAGAATTCTAAATTTACACGCAAATTACTCTTTTATTATCACATAAACAACTATACTATAATCATTTATATAAAAAGATTAATAAAACTATATGCCTTGATTATCAAAATGCTGGATTCTAAGAGTGGACTTCATGCAACCAGCTGCATTGCTGTGCAGTGTCTTCAGAGCACACTTACCGCCATTCTTTGCTTCTCTCCACCACTTAGCACATCCATCCAGTCCTGAACACTGTCCCAGCCACCTTCACGTTCAAGGATATGACTCAACTGGACATTATCTAAGTATTCCTTCAGCACCTTTCAGCAAAATAATTAAAGATGAAACTGTATTTAATATAAACCAACATTATCTGTCTTGCTTTATTTTTGAAACTACAATTGCTATAATTCTATTGCTAATGTCACTAAAAAAAAAGGTACATTTCACCAAAGAATGTGAAAGGTAAACCGAAAACTCTTTTATTGCCTATTTATAGTAATTTTGACAAAATAAATCTAGCAGCTTAAAAAGAATAACATTATTGTGCACAATTAAGGGATGAGGATAATGAGAAAACAAATAATAGTGTAAAGATGACATTAAACATTCAACAGTCATTTTTAAGCAAAATGGTTAACATCTTACCACAACCTGAAAAGTTATAATCAATGATAAGGTTTCAGAAGTCTTTACAAAAGGTTAGGATTAACCACTTGACATCTAAAATACTTAATTGATTAAGATAAAGACTCTGAAATGGAGTGTTTTCGGTAAGTCTAGTATATAAACACTTCCTTACGAGGTCAGAAATCCCCTTCTTTTTCTGATCTTCCTTTCCATCTGGATATATCACTTGGTCTCGAAGTGTTCCAAGGGTCATATAAGGTCTCTGATAGTAAAAGAGCAAAAATCATTAGAAGTAAATTTATTAAAAACAAAAGAGCTTTAAACCAAAGATTATAAAATAGCTCAAGTAGGTCTTACCTGAGGAACATAAAATAACTTTCCTCTCTCAGGTTTAGTTAGACGTCCTCCAAAAAGAGGCCACAACTATAAAAGCACAGGAGGAAGAGGAACAGTTGTAAATTTCACAATGTGGCATAGATGATACAGCAAAGTAAGGCTGCAAAATCCCAAGGCCAGTTTTTACTTACTTCACCAAGAACACGGAAAAGTGAACTCTTTCCACAGCCGTTTGGACCACAGATTAGAACATTGGCCCCAGATCGAACCTGAAAAAAAATCAGTCTATGAATTAGTTAAATAGAATATACACACAACGAGAATTTCCTTAGAGTCAAATAAGCTAATGATAAGCTTTCCATTTTGTCTATAGATGTGATATTAGATAGAGGCAGTGGACAGTATGGATGAAGAGGCCTTTTATTTTTGTTTACTTTCCATTTTTACTCAGTCACTTCTTTTCCTCACTTAAAAACCACTATTGATTGATAGCAACTTAAATCTCAATCAGAATACAAAGAGCTAAAGCTTGCATTCTTGAAAACAGCAATTATGTATATACACAATCTTTTTTTTAATGCAGTTGTTCTATATATACTACTCTATAACTTGTTATTATTTAACAATATATCACAGATGTTCTTTTAGGTCAGTATATTCAGATTCTCCCCATTCTTTTCTTAAGCCCTGCACTGTATTCCATAGTAAGGGTGTATCAAAATTTATCTAAATACTCTCCTTTTGTTAAGTATTTAGGTCATCTGCATTTTGTTTGCTTTTTAATAATACTGCAATGAAACTCCAAGTCAGCAAGCAAATTGATACACTAGTGAGAACTATTTCTATAGATCAGATTCTTAGAAATTATAAGTTGCATTGAAGTATATGTATATTATAAATATTTATAAGTTCACCAAATTGTTCTGCAAGAATGTAAAGATGGAAGTTAAATGCAAAAATGTCAAGAGGGATTGAATTCTAAGTTTATATAATGTGAGTTAATCAAACCTGTGATGAATCAAAAACCCTGGGTCAATTTCTAGCTTTCATAGCAATGTAGCACAGCAGGAAACACATCAGAGAGAGATGAATTACCCTAGCTGCGGAACCTGCCTTTTCTTAGGTTCCTATTACTTAACTCAATGAATATGTATTGAATACTAAGTGTCAGGCTCTGTTCTAAGGCAATACAGATACATTAGTGAGTAAAAGAGACCAAAAAAAACCCCCAAATAACAACACACCAAAATCCTTACCCTTACCAGTATACATTCTAGTGGGAGACATATACAGTGAGGAACATGCATAATAAATAAGTAAATTAAACTGCACATTAGAAAATAAGTACAATGGGGAGAAAAATAGATCAAGGTAAAAAAAAAAAAACTAGGGGTTGGGAGGTGCTGTATTTTTAAGCTGGTCAGGCCAGGCCTCACTGAAAATGACAACTGTGCAAAACTTTTGAAAGAAGTAAACTAGAAGTTTATCTGGACGAAGATCATTATAGTTTCCACCCACAAAGAGGAGCTACAAAAGCTGAGCAGGAATGCACCTGTCCAGTTCAAAAATCAGAGAGGATTCTACTAAAGAAGAAAGACCCGGAGAGAACGGGAGAACTGAGTTCAGAGGGGTAGACGGGGTGGCAGGGCAGTAGTGGGCAAATCCTACAGGGCGCTGTAAGCCACTGAAGGAGATTCTCCTGATGCAATACACCCAGCCACTTGCATTATTCACACCAGTCAAAAGGTGGAAGCAGCAAAATGTGGCATATACATACAATGGAATATTACCATTCAGCCTTAAAAGGAATGAGATTCTGTATGTGCCACAACATGAATGAACCTGAAGACATGATGTTATGCAAAAAATGCCAGACACAAAAGGACAAATATGATGACTCCACTCACATGAGGTCCTCAGAACAGGCAAATTCATTGAGACACAAAGTAGAACAGAGGTTACGCGGGACTGACGGGTGGGGAGAAAAAGGAGCTATTGTTTAATGGGTGGTTTCTGTTTGCTGAGAAGACAGTGGTGACAGCTGGACCATACACTAATGTACTTAATGCCACTTAATTGTACACTTAAAAATAGTTAAAATGGTAAATTTTATGTTGTGTGCATTTTACCACAGTTGATCTCTAACAAAATGCCACAACTTATGCATATCAATATTAGAGAAGGAGCTATTGTGAATTACTTTTCCAAATGATGAGCAGTTTCTTTTTCCAAGAAACTAGACAGTCATTTTGATGGACTTCTAAATACCTACTTCTTGCTTCTATACAATTGAAAATAGTGAATATTCCTAATAATACATTATATATAATAACTGTACTCTATTGTAATAGCGATGCCTTGAGGAGTGCCTGAAGTTCAGAGAACTACTAATTAAATGGATCTCTATCACCCTGATTTATCTAGATAATGTTAGCCCTAAGTATTTTTTTCCCGTACCTAACTACTTTTTGTGGTTTTCACTGCCATCCTATAGCTCTCCACATTATTTGGTGCAACATGCCAGGAAACCTAGAAACCAAGTTTGTAATGATGTGTATAAATAATAACTAGAGTTACTGAAATCCTTAGGTACTCTTATGCACTTGAGACTCAGCATTAACTTTTCTTTACTCCACGGTAATAATAACGTTGGACAAAACTTCCATGGTAAGCCAGTGATAATTTTTCCTAATTAAAGAGTTGTAGGACCGTATTTCCCCGCCCCCGCCCCGGAGTGAATTACGACTAAAAGCCAAGGATAAACTTTCACTGAAAACCAAGTTCTTAAGAACACTCTATTACTGAGGATCCTGGATTGCTTTACTAGGGCAACGAATGCTTTGAACTACATATTTTTCTTTATTTTCAAGCAAGCCAGATGGGGAGAAAACAATCAGATGCTAAAAAAAAAGAAAGATGTTTGTTGAATTAAAAAAAAATTACGTTAAACAAATGTTGGAAAAGACAAAATAAATGAGAAAAAGGCAAATCTAACTTAAAATACCTTAAGTCAGAAACAGAAGAAAAGCTTTTAACAGTGGACCAAAAGGACAGATGTCAAAGAAAGCTCCCAGCGGAGAGAACACAATACAAGAATCACAGAACAGGTCAGAGTGGTATAGAATATGATCACAGAGTTAAAAAACTTACACAAGCAGGACTGTAAAATAAGACTTTCCAAAATGAAACCAAAACAAAAGCAAAAAAGTAAGGGCCTCTCTGAGGCTAAAAAACTGAAGTTACCAGGACTAGCCAGAAGTATACTAAAATTCAAATACAAAGGTTTTAAAGGGAAGGGCTTTGGACTAGAATGAAAAGGACAGCAGTAGTGTGGTCGCCTTATGACAAAGTGAGCAGACCAAAATCATGATCTACTTTCTCCTTGTATCTGTACACACAGATCCCAAATCTCTCCTCACTAGGCACAAGACATGTCTGTATCTGTGTTGCTGGTGTATTCTGAGCTGCATAAAGACAGAAGTAAGGGAAAACAGGAGAAAGGGCCCAGAGGATTCTTCAATGGAGAAAACCTCATGGCTCTTTCTATGCTTGGGTGATAACAATAAAGGGGCCACTGGAAATCTATCAAAGATGGGGTTTTGAGCTCTGTTTATTCCTGATGCCAAGCCCTGTAGGTGGCCACATGCTCTGCCAAAGGAGCCTATTTGGCTGTAGCACCCAGGGCTAAATGAAAAACATACTTCTGTGATACTTGTGCCATTAAACATTTATCAACCATATTCATATTTTCGGTACTTCCCTTTGTGTTTCCTGGCTTTAAAACAAACATGACAATATATATAATATTTAATACTGAGTAAGTCCCAAGTACTTTACAAAACTAACACTTTACAGTTTTATAGTTTTTTAAAAAGAAAGTGGAGATGTACGTAATAAATATACATGCTAAAAGTAGGAAGACTGAAGACTTACCTAATAACACTTTGAAAACAAATCTAGTAACTCTACTTATATTTTATAAACTATCAGACAACATTCTTCAAGGTAAGCAATTGGAAATAATCTCCATATACAACACAAATCACAGAGGGCCATGAACATAGAGCATGTGGAGAATAATTCTGGAGTTGCGCTTTCTAAACAATAGCCACTAGTCACATGTGGCTATTTAAGGGCAAATTTATTAAAATTAAGAAAAATTTAAAATTCAGTTCCTCAACTGTACTAGCCACATTTCAAGAGTATAATAACCACATGTGGCTACTATACTGGACAATGCAGATACAGACCATTTCCATATCTCAGAAAGTCCTACTGGATACTGTTATTCTAGAGTAATGGTATCTGGAACTAGAGAGACAGCACATGTAATAGACGTTGATTACTATCTTCAAGATTTTCAGATGTGAACTATTCATAAAGTCACAATAGATACAAACAAAATAATAACCCCTAGGTCAGTGAGAATCGTGTAAGATTATACAATAATTCTCATGTTTTGCTTTTGCTTTTTAATTTGGCCTGCTCTTTTGGTTAATAGACTCTTCTGATTCAGCATCACAGTTCACTTGGCTCAAGCTGTCTTGTGTCTTGGGTGAAGGGCAATCTGCAGTGCTATTGTGCTGGTCTCGTATGGTTTTCATCAGTAATATAAAAAACTATATTTTGTTTTTATAGGTACAGATCTTCGTGTACCATCAAAACAATACCAATCATAAATTATTTTAAAGAGACTAATGTTATACATGCAAGTTTAAATATTCATCTTACAGTGAAGATTCCAATTATCTATATCTTCTATGGCTTTTTTGAAAGGGACTTTATTTGCAGAAAGGTTTTTTGATAGCACTATTTGAAACTTTAAAGTCTTGTCAAATAAAAATAGATTTCTGTTTCAAAGACTTATTTTTTACTTTTTATTCCAATTATACTGAGATCTCACTGACGTGCAATACTGTTTAAGCTATACAACACAGTGATTTGACTTCCAGTCACCATGAAATGATTATCATAGTAAGTTCAGTGAACATCTCATATGGATGGCAGATTAAAGAAGCAGAAACAAAAGTGTGTGTGTGATGAGAACTCTTAGGGTTTCTGCTCTTAACAACTTTCACAAATAACATCCAGTACTGTTTTTATATTTATCATGTTTGTATATTCATCCCTAGAACTGATTTATCCTGCAACTGGAAATTTAAAATCTCTTACTCCAAGGCAGTCCTCCTTTACAAAGGCTTACTTTTCAAAGCAATTTTGTGGATTCAGAGACTAAATGAAGCCTTAAAATTATTTTAAATATTCAGACAACAGTTTCTCAGTTCACATTTTGAAGATGATTTAAGCTTTTATATAACCATGTAAAAACTTACTTCAAAATTAAGGTCTCGAATCAAGATATCTCCATTTGGTGTTGCTAAAGGAACATGATCAAATCTATAGAGGAAATTAATAAAAAGAGAATAGTTTGACATTAAACACTAAGTAGATATAGCTGAAAGAGAAAGGCTACTGTGTAGTTTAACAAATGTTTATGGTGCTAAAGAACCTTTTTCTGTACATACTTTATAATGTTATCTGTATTGATGATTTCTCCAATTCCAGGTATCAAGGGAATGTCTTGTGCTCCTTCAACACATTAAATGGAATAATAAGTATTAAAGCATCAAGTCATGTCAGCAAAAACTTATGTGACTGAGTGCATTCATATTTACCCTTTTCCTGTTGTGAGACCATAGTGCGTTCATATTTGCCCTGATTTAAATCCTTTAGTACTTGCATTAATTCTGTAATCCGAGCAGTAAAGCTGGAATTACAAAAAGAAAAAGAAACAAAGAAAGCCATAAGCAAAACTCCAAAGGCTATTATATCTTTTATTTTTTATTATTTATTTGAATATAATTGACATGTAATATCAAGTTCTTTTATTTTATACAAACCTGACTTAAGTTTCTAAACTTATCATGTAGTTTCAATGAAATCACTTAAAAGAATTCTCACCATCATTAGTGATATTATACAAGTATTAGTGATACTATACACATTTTACTATTATGGTTTAGTAGGAGGGCAGGAAGATGGGGCTAAGAAAAGAGGTCTCATAGGATCCCACCTCAACAGATACTGACTTTATTAACAGGCAAGTCAAGAAGGTTGTCTGCCACTAGAACTTTAAGGAATTTTCAGTAAATACTAAAAAAGGACACACGCTAGTGGCATTTCTTAGGCCGATGAAGCACGAACTCCGAGTCCCTGCTGGGATGAGCTACACAGCCCTGGATAAAGCTGGCCTTTCTCTCTGAGGACATCATTTATTCTAAGAATGCCACATGCACACTACTTTCCTGCAAACAGGGAAGAACTGGGGAGATCGTTCTCCTTCTTCCTCTGAAGAGGGGGAAAGATGAAGTGTTCTTAATATTAGAGAGAAATCACTGTGGTGATAAGAGAGAAATCAAAACTACTGACAAGAAGTTGAAAAGCATGAATGGCATGATGGTCGAGGAGAAAGCATTCTAACCAGAGAAGCAAACAGAATTGTTCTGTGAATAACAAGCAGAAACTTCTTAAAGGAATGGAAGCCTCCTCTATGCCTGGAAATGTAAAGGCATGAGCAAGTTATTAACAAGTTGGAAGAAAGTCAGCATTCTCAAGAAAGACTCCTCACAGTAGTTACAGCTTCTTCTATCTCATCATGAAGACTTGAACTGCTAAAGGAGTAGAGAAGGAACAGAGGAAATATGCAAATTAATCACAGGCCAGGAAAAGATCCAAAGTCATTCAACTTCTTCAGATACCATGGAACTTAAGGCTTTTTTACATTATGTATTGTCTTCAATACCATACCAAGCCCTTTATACTAGACTTTGAAATTTTGAAATATTTAATTCCATTTAATGGTCCAAGAATAATTTTACCAGACACCCTGACTGGTTTACAACTGGACTTAGAGCTACCACAAGGTAACTTTTTTTTTTTCCCATTAAAATAAACTTCATCCTTGCTTATGCATTACCAGTACCAAAGAGCTAAGGGGAAGAAAAGTCTGGTAGAGGACAAAAAAGTCCAAATGAAAAAATTTTATTCACTAACTTAATTTTCTGTAAATTAAGGAAAGACTGCCATGATTCAACATTTCCCATCTTACTGAATACCAATATTCACAGAGCAGACAGCTTGAGAACAACTAACCTAGTTTAAGGCTCAAACAGGTATCTTAAGGAAACATGAAAAGTACACTATCAGAAAAAAATCTTCCTAATTTTCTACCAAAACCAGCTTCCAAGAGTAGGAAATATGGGGATTCAGGTGTTCCTTATCTCAACCTCAACTGGTCACAATCATTAAGGATAACATCTAAAAAAAAAAAAAAAAAAAAAGACTCTCTGCAGTTACTCAGTATTACAAATCTTAACTTACCCAGCCAATCGAGTCATTTCACGGCCAGCCAAAACTATTCGACCCAGAGCCTGAGACATTCGCAAAAGCATTCTTCCACTCTGGTAGTAATCCTGAAATAGAAACAAATATTAGTTTTCAGTTGTATTTCGAAGATTAAAACTAGCTTTTTTTAAATTTTTATTTTTAAGATTTCGATTGAGTCTGACTACCACTACCACTTTA
This sequence comes from Aepyceros melampus, assembly GCA_006408695.1. Classification (NCBI taxonomy): domain Eukaryota; kingdom Metazoa; phylum Chordata; class Mammalia; order Artiodactyla; family Bovidae; genus Aepyceros; species Aepyceros melampus. The sequence goes on along the minus strand of SJXQ01001417.1, from coordinate 88,966 downwards.
CCTCCAGAAGTTCTGAATGTGAGCTCTTAAGATGTCGAGGATGAGACAAGTCTAAGAAAGGACGACTGACGACTAGGTAACCAACCACAGTGGCAAGATCTGAAACCAAACAGTTAAGACTGAAAAACATCGACAACCCCTCACTGTCCCCACAAACTCGACTCTACTATCTCTTTTAAAGCATACTTACATTTGGCAATTATGCTGTCAATGAAGCCCATGGAAAACCGAAACAAAATGAAATTATGCAGGTGCTCCACCTGACAGAAAGCAAAAACAAAACATATATATACTTCCAATGTATTAAGAAAAACTAATCTACTATGAGGACAAAAGAAACTGTATAATTTATGTATTCAACAAATATTTACTGAGTACCTGTAATTTCTGATTACATTATACATCACATTTCATTGAGCACAATGCTGATCACAGAACAGGTGCCAAACAAAGCCTTCATGAATCCATTTGTATGCAAACAGAGTGGAAAACATACAGAATATGTGTGTGGGGTCCCTTGAATGAAATAGTACAATGATACTGTATTCACAATACTGTCGGAAACATATATGCAAAAATTGATCATCAAAACAAACAAAAAACAGAAGATAATTTAGGTGAAACTAGCTATCTGGAAATAGCATTCAATGTTTTTCTTTAGTTGGAAACACCTGGTCTTTCTCTAAGACTTGTACTACATTCAATTTGAACCAAGTGCTAATGTAAGGCCGCATAGCTTGAGTCTGTAGTTTTAATCTCAGCATGCATTATCCCAAATGTGCAAATCTAAAAATGTATTTCATTCTGCATTTTTAACGTTCTTGACTTTTTCATCTATCAGATTACTCAGGCCCTGCATGATCTGCTACTGGGCTCTATCTTCAACCTCATCTGCTTCTACTTTGCTATTTCTCACTGAGCTCCAGAAATACTGGTTCCTCAAACATGCTTCTGCCTCCAGCCTTTGCTGGCCTTGTTTCCTCTGTCAGGATTACTGATTTTCTAGATATAAACACCACCTTCAAGAGAGACTTTCTTGTCATCCTAAATTGCTTGGCAATAGCCCCCATCACACTCTACCACTCTATCCTATTTTATTTATGGTCACAGAATTCACTATGACCTGAAAGCATAGAAAATATTTGTTTACTTATTTATATCTCCCCCACTAAAATGTGGCTTTCCTGAGTACAAGGTAGCTTGCTCTTAATATCTTCTGCAAAAGAACAATGGCTGAAACATTTATTCAGTGAATGCCAGGCGTTATATATTGAACTCAGAGATGAAGACGCAACAGTGAATAAAAAGACAAGGTTCCTGAGCTCATGGAATTTACATTCTAAGGACGAAGACAACCAGTAAAAAAACAAGATAATCAGAAATTGTAATGAATGCTTTTAAGAAAAACAGATCATTAAAATGGGAAGTAGCTGGTGAAGGTCATTTTAGATGGATTAATCAAAGAAGACATGGCCTCAAAAGGTGTTAACTTTGGAGCTGAACTCTAATGCAAAAGCATAGGCAAGCCATGTGAAGAGTGAACTAGTTAACAGCAGTCCCTTAGACAATTACCGTAAATGCATTTTATCAGTGAATGCTATCAAATTCCAGTCATTTTAAACATAAAAAGACAAATATTTCATTAACCTTAATTTAAATATTTAAAATAACAACTTCTTTAACCTTTAAAAATCACCTCAAATATGTATTTGATTTCAAAACTTCCCACTAAAATGTAACTTCCTTAAACGCAGGATTTGGTCCATTACACACCACTGTCACCTGGACAAGCAAGACACCTTTAGATGGTGCTCCGTATCTTATGAATGATTAATCAACAAAATTAACTAAATTCAAATCTTCCACGTGGCAAGTAGATAAAAACCGAAGCATAGTTTGCATACAGTTTACATAAGAAACAATGTTTATATTCTAAGTAAAAGGTCAGCAAACTATGATCCACAGTTCATATACAGCCTGCCACTTACTTTAGTAAATAAAGTTTTATTAGAACAAACCACATCCATTCATTTACATATGGCTACTTTGAAGGAGAGAGTTGAATAGTTGCAAGAGAGACCATAGGGCCTGAAAAGCCTAAGCCATATGTGGTACTTATCTTGCCCACTACAGAAAATGTTTGCTGAACCGTGCTCACAGTATTCCCAGAAATACTATAGGAACAAATTCTTTCTGCAATTATCACTAAACTTATCATTAAATAAGACTCCTAAATAACCACTTCAAAAATACACTGATGATTATTTTAATAAATCTACCCATTTTTATAACTGGGCACCTTAACATATTGGTTTGATAGTTTTCAGAAAAACACAGCATAAAAATTCTTTATAGCTATTTAAAAATAAATGTTTTAAAGATTAAAGGTATATACGTATCCTGGCACAGGTCAAAATTTTTTTTTTTCCATACATACATGAGCCTCCAACATGTTATCTTACCAGTTTTTGGAAGACTGAGTGGATTGTCTGCTTTTCTCTTTTATTTCCATTGTAAAAGGCAACTTCTTCGCTATTAAGGAAAATAATTTAGCAATCAGCTTTAATGCTACTTAAGCCTAGAAAGTAATTTAAAATACCATATTTATTAAGTATTTGTATATAAACGGACACTCTGTGACTAACAGTTTTTGGGTACTTCTCAAGCCATGATCTGTACATAGCTCAACTGATCAGAGCACAGGAATATACACCTGACTGCATCCCAGGCGGCACTAGTGACACGAGTTGCATATCCCACAGGTAGCCTGGCTGGAAAAGATGTGCTGAGCTAGTTCTCAGAGAAGTGAATAAAGAAACAAGAAGGAAGATGCCATGACATAAGGAAGGCAGGGCTGGGACAGCCATCTTAGGCTACAAACTGAGTAAAGATCCAGCCAGAAGGGAAAGGAGACAATAGAGTTAGGAAAAAAACAGGTAGTGATGCATGACATATAGCCTTTAAAGGACAGAAAAACTAATTCCTGCCCGCCTGACAGTTGCCAGCTCCCAGGAGGCCTAGCTGCACAGTTGCCCTTATTCTTGGAACCCCCCATATCCTCACAACAATTCCTGTTTCCTTGAGCTGATCTGAATGGGTACACAGGGGCCACAACGATCTTAACTAGGTAAAAAAGGACATTTTATGAGTGAAGAAAGGTTCAGTGTAGTTAATCTGCAGAGGTCATGCAGCTGACAAGTTAAACAGCTGAGATTATAACTTGTATCTGACCCTAACATCTAGTTTTCTGCTCTACCCAGACTGATGCAAACTGTCCCAACAAAGTACCTCTTACAGCAGAGGAAAGGAAAGATTTACATATGAGTCTAGAAGGCAGAGTTAAAACACAATATTTCTTAAAAGTCTCTTCCCCACCTCAAAAATTTATATGAACATTATATTCTAGTCTAAAATGTACCTGTATTTTTTTTTGCATCATAAAAACAAGGTAGCCCTTACCTCAACACCTTTAAGTAAATTAACTTTCTATATAGTTGCATCATGTTTGACCAGCCTTTCCCAGTTTCCTTTACACAATAATAGCCCCAGGGAGAAGGCAATGGCACCCCACTCCAGTACTCTTGCCTGGAAAATCCCATGGATGGAGGAGCCTGGTGGGCTGCAGTCCATGGGGTCGCGAAGAGTCCGACATGACTGAGCGACTTCACTTTACTTTCCACTTTCGTGCATTGGAGAAGGAAACGGCAACCCACTCCAGTGTTCTTGCCTGGAGAATCCCAGGGACGGCGAGCCTGGTGGGCTGCTGTCTATGGGGTTGCACAGAGTCGGACACGACTGACACGACTTAGCAACAGCAGCAGAGAGCTCCAGGGTATCAGAATCCTAGTTTAACACAATTCTGTACCTAAAATTTCTTAATTCCTCTGCCTCCTCCACACATTAAGTCCATTGAGAAAGACAAGGTGAAAACTCTACTTTTCCTGAACATTTTACCCTAAACTTGAAAGATCAGAACTTCCAAAATACTAACAGCTGCCTATTCAGTATCTTTTCTTTTCCATATCCTTCCTCCTAAGAGAACTCCAATTTTCTTAAAGTTTTGTATCCTCTTCTAGGCACTCAAATGGTTCAGGAAAAGCCTCAAGCCCCAACTCAAAGGGGAAAGAGTTCCAACTGATCTAAGCCGGTGACTTTGCTCTTAACTGCTTTAGTGATAATTCTGGCCAATGAGATGTGAAAAGAAAGTTATTGTGGGGGCTTCCCACTCTCTTAAAGAGACAGCAAAAGTGGCTACTTTTGTTTCTGGACTTTTTGCAGGGGACGAGGGCTGATGGGTCTAGATCCAGAACTGCTTTTGCCATCCTGTCATCAGAGAAAGAATCAGCCAGAGGAAAAGGGGAACATATAGAGGAGGACAGAGTCAGGAGAAGAGTCAGACACCCTGATCGTGCTGTGCCTGGAGCTGGTCCATCTTAAGAGTTTTTATGTGAAGTAGTAAATGTCCTTATTGTTGGAGCCACCTGAGTCATGGTTTTCCATTTCTTGCATTGGAAAACATCCTAGCTAATACCTCTTTCATTCACTTGGCAAATCACCTCTGTACACAACCTTTTATTTTTCTGCCTCCCTACAACACAAAAGCCTGTTTAAAACCAGTATGTACTGTTTTATCAATCCAAGGAAATAAAGGAAGAGGGAACTTTTAAAAGACCATTTCCTAAATAATTTTGTATGCCAACAGGGTAGTAAATAAATATTAGGACCCTCAAAATGACTTAAGGTTGACAGATCATCAATACATGAGAAAATTTATTGAGTACCTGCTACACATTAAAAACAGTGCTGGAAATTTTATATATATATCATATTAATCCTCATGACAACCCTGAATTAGCTACCTAGTATAAATAAGAAAAGTGAAACTATAAATAACTTTCCAAAAGTCATATATTATATAATTGATAGGTAGAGAAGGTAAATTTGGAAACTAAGCAGGCTGGCTCTAAAGCCCAATATATCTCCCTACTTTGGATTTTTAAACTCTCTGAAAAATAGACAGAGACACATGCAATGAGACTGCATTAACTTCGAGTGCTACAAATATAGACTCAAACAAAAAATACTTGTAGATAAACTGAGATAAAATTTTCTTTGAAGAAGTAAGTAAATTTGAATTAAATTTCTGACTTTGCTTTATATGAAATTAACAGAAAATTAGCCAACAGAAGAAACGAAGAGGTCAATCAGGGCTACTAAATAGTTAATAAGAAAAAGGGTTAGAAATGTAGTTATTAAGATAACTACTTAATAAACCAATATCCTTCATAATGTATATTTTCAAAAGAAGTAAATATGCAGAGACATAATTTCAGTAACAGTGTTACTAGATTTTTTGGAGTTGGCTTGCATGACTTCAATATCCACACAAAGGGATTTTTAGTACAATTAAATGCATTTAATACATTTGTCCTTACCTGTTTGTGATGAGCCGAGAATTAACGTATCTATACTCTCCTTCAAGTTTTTGCTCAGTTATTGTCATCTTACCAATGGGTCTTCTAATTCGAGTTAGGAATAGCCCAGAAACAAGCAAGTAGGCCATCATGCTTGCTGGGCCCTGATATTATTAGGAGAGAAAGATATACAAAGATCAAGGATATAATAAATTCACTGAATGCAACATGCACAATTTACAATTAACTCCAATTACTTAGAAAGAAATCACTCTTGATTTTTTCCCTTGTTTCTTTTCTAGAAGATACCCACTGGGCCTCTTTGTTTTTACTACTCATTTACTTCTCCCACCATACATCTCTCCCCCAGCTCTCCTAAATTTGCTCATTTAAAAACTCCTAACTACAGTCCTCACTCTTCCTACAGCATCTAAAAACTCTTCTGATGGAGCTCTTCTTGATATTCTCGATCCCACAATAACCTGAAGAACTCTTTTTCACCTTCTCACTGACCGTTGGTATTGCCTGAGGTTTCCTTTTCTTGCTCCCTTTGCCTCCGAAATTTATATCTCTAATCCCATCACTCCTAGATACTGTTTCCAAATATTTACTGTACAACTTCAGTTTACTTCTCTGTAGAACCTCAAGCTCAGTGCCTTCAAATGAGCTCAATTTGTCTTTCCCTTCTCTGGTGTCTTGCTTCTAGCTGCCATACTTTCTAATGTGGTGAAGTACCTCCATATGCATCGACCCTTCCAAGAGAGAAGCTTCAAGCTTGCCTTTTCAAACTCTCCATTCCCATACATATCTTTATGTTCTGCCATATTGAAATAATTGTTTCCTGAACATGCTACTCAGTGAAGTTGTTCTTCTGTCTAGCAAGCCTGACCTATCTAAAAAAGGCTGACTCATCTTCAAAGCAGCTCCAATATCACCTCCAATTCTTCTGGACACTAAAGACATTATTCACACTTCCACTACTGGGCTTATCACTGTCCATTATAACTGTCTGACTATCTATCCTTTCACCAGATCACAACTCCTCTTCGGTAGGAACTGTGTCTTACTCGACTTTTTATTCAGACAGTGTATATGGAATATAGCGTGTATTATATTGGAATATGGTGTGTATTATTTTTAAATTCAATGTGACTGATTCAATGCATTTCAATAATTACTAGAAGTACGGACAAAAGGGATAACTAAAGCATACTTTCTACCTCTAAGAAATACAAAATCAGAAAATAAGAATATATAGAGACATTTTTAAATATAAATATAATAGTTAAATGTTACAAACATGTAATAAGTACCATAAAAAATATACCAATAAGAGGCATTAAGACTATTTACTTATTTAAAGTAAAAACAAATTATAAAAATTATTTAACCCAGCTTATGAGGTATCAAAAGGTTAGGAAGATAGACAAGAAAATTAAAATAAAACACTATTTTCCCCAATGTTTTGAAATGGAACAAAAATCACTATATAAATTATTTATTAATAACCACAAAAATATATAAAATATATATACATACATATGTACATATATACATAAAACAACCACATTATTATATGATTGTGTTATAACTATATAACAATAATCTTACATATTAAATTACTAAAGTTAGACTTCAATAAGAATACTCAGAACATTTAAAGATCTTACCAACGCAAATGTCAGAGAGACCTAATAAGATGACCCCATGGACAGTCAACAATTTATATTATTATAAAATACTATTGAAACTGTTATAGTCATTCTAAATGTAATTAAACATTCATCTTTCATATTAATATAGCTGTCTCCAAATCTCTTTTTAGGCACTGAAATAAAAAAGAAAGTGAAAGTCCCTCAGTCGTGTCTGACTCTCTGCAACCCCACTGACTACACAGTCCATGCAATTCTCCAGGCCAGAATACTGGAGAGGGAAGCCTTTCCCTTCTCCAGGGGATCTTCCCAACCCAGCAGTTGAACCCAGGTCTCCTACATTGCAGGCGGATTCTTTATCAGCTGAGCCACCAGGTAAGCCCAGGAATACTGGAGTGGGTAGCCTATCCCTTCTCCAGTGTATCTTCCCAACCTAGGAATCAAACCGGGATCTACTGCATTACAGATGGATTCTTTACCAGCTGAGCTACCAGTGAAGCCCCTTTTGGGCATTACCTTGCAGCGATAAATACAGGTGTGTTCAATGTTTAAGCATTTCTGGTTATTAAAACCACAAAAATTTTCCAAGTGTCTGGCTTAAGAAAAACTGAAAAGCTGAATCAGAAAACTTTAAAAATCTCTAGTAGAGTATTATTTTATAACCAGACTTTATTAGCTACACTTGTAAAATTAACTCTTTGAGATACATAAAAATTCCAACAAACCATCCAGCTATTCACAGCACAGTATTATAGCAATTTAAAAGATAGAAAAAGTAAACTCACCTGAGCTCCTATTGCACTGGTTAACCTGAAGATATACAAAACTATGTCTAAAAATGGCTGTAAAATAAAAATCAGAAGGCACAGAATTAAAAAGAACTGCCTACACTGATAGCTAATAAACATGTTAAATACACAATGCTAGTCAACATTTAACACATAATTGTCAACATATAGAGTTCTCACTGGGTATAAGGTACTGTACAGTACGTAGCTCGATGAATACATAAAAGACACAGTTCTTATTCTCAAGAAGCTCAAAATGGAGACAGCCTGACCAATGTCTGCTGCTGCTGCTAAGTTGCTTCAGTCGTGTCCGACTCTGTGCAACCCCACAGACGGCAGCCCACCAGGCTCCCCGGTCCCTGGGATTCTCCAGGCAAGAACACTGGAGTGGGTTGCCATTTCCTTTTCAATGCATCAAAGTGAAAACTGAAAGTGAAGTTACTCAGTCGTGTCCGACTCTTAGCAACCCCATGGACTGCAGCCTTCCAGGCTCCTCCGTCCATGGGATTTGCCAGGCAAGAGTGCTGGAGTGGGTTGCCATACTGACCATCAATTAGGAAAAATATTTACCACTTTCCATCAACTAAGATAGCTCTACTGTGACAACTAACCATTACTTACTTAGCAATTTCTCAATGTAGTACAAAGATGCAAGAAAATGATCTGAGTTATAACCCCAAATCTACTACCTGTTTTTCTGGTTTCTATAAATCTTCATCTGAAAAATGACAGACACTTTCTGCTCTTGATGTTGGGCTTTATCACAACATCCATATGTTGAAATATGTTGAGTAAGTTTATAAATCTAATTTTATGATCTAAAACTCAAGCTCCTAAAACTAAAATAACATTAACTTACTGCTCTTCACATAGAGACGATTTAATTGATGTACCGAAAGTTGTATATATTTTGAAGTGTTTTTCAAGAACTCAAGTCGTGTTAAGTCCATAGCCACCTTGTCTAATATCTACATCATTATTAGGATAGATGGGTTGGTTCATAATTGGCTTGTACTAAGATGAACCTTTTCTTTCCTATCTTATGAACTATCAAGAAGTTAGGCATACTTACCTATACATATAAAGTTCAAGTGCACTTAAATTACTGATAAAAATAATGATTCAATTTAGAGTTCAAATAATTACATATTTTATAAAGTGAATATACTGTAGTATATAGCACCACTACAATTAGTTAATTCGCTAACATATTTCTTTATTACAGATGTGATAAGTCCTGAGCTATGGACTAACTCAAGTGCCAAGAGGTAATAAAGAATATACAACAAGATCTACAAAATTACAAGAATAATATATATAGCACCTCTCCTTCCCGACCCCAACCACCACACACACACGGAAAACAAACTTTAAAATGTGGAAAAAGGCAGCTGGATTACCGAGCAATTTGTTGCGACCTCAGTTTCTAGAGTTTGGATCAGTAAAGCCTTAAAGAGAGCTAAATAAAGGACAAAGTTTGGCATGAAGTGAAAAGGCATCTTAGTAGTAGGCCTGTCAAGAGGGGTAAAGTTCTTGTGAATACACATTACTTTTCTAAGACCTGCCTATCCTTCTTCATCCACATGGTTGAAGAGGAAGCATTCCTAGTCTTCCATTGTGACCCAGCCCCTTGTATACAGTTTTCTGTCTCAAGACTGGATACTTGGACCAACTGTGGCCCAAGGCGAGATACTATATGTATGTGGTTCACTTTGAGACAAGCTCCGACCACAGACCAAGAGCAGTCATGTGTATCAGATGGGAAATGGGGCATCTGAGAGGAGGGTGGGGGGGATGCTAGGCAGACAATCTTCGAGATGACCACTGCATCTCCCAGCTAATGCAGGAAGTAAAGGCAAAGAAAATGGCTTAATGAGAAAATCACAGCAAAAACTGTAAGGATGGTGAGATAAGAAGAGTAAGTATGAGCTGATATAACCAGCATGAAGCAACTGGTTAAGGTCAGAGTCAAAAGCTCTGGCAATATTCTGGAAAGGGGAAAAACAGTAATTAGAAAAACTGAAATATACTAATATCTTGTGAAAATTTTTTGACTATTACTTAAATGAGCTATTAGAATTAGAAATACTGAAGCAGAGAAATGGGTAAGAAGACGTCCACGCTTAGGGCTATGGTTGTGCATTAACAATAAATTGACCATCAAACTTTAACAACTGCCAGAAGTACACAGGTCAAAAGTTAAAAAATCCAAGTTTCTGCTATTTTACTGAAATCAGCCTGCAAAATTCTCATAAAGTCTTTATGAGACACTAAATTCTCAGTTCTTGGCCAAGGCACCTCACAACAGTAACTTAAAAAATTAAGTAGTTGTAGTTAAAATCACTAAGAACTTTATAATATTTTTATAAAAGCATTAAATACTTATAGGCTGCTGTCATGTTTATCATATACATTTGCTTAGATTCAAAATTTAGCGAATTAACAACAAAAACAGACAAACTTACCTTACTAAGATTTGAATACAGATCAACTACACTATTACAAAACTTTTCTACATCTTGCGTAAGTAGCTGGTCTGGATTAGCTATCCTGTTGTCCAGATTTCCCATTTTATAATATGTGAAAGCTCTAAAATAACAAGAAGAAGATGACTTTAAAACAAATGATTCTAAAAAACAACAACAAAATCACGTTATACTATGTAGTGCAAATTTGTAGAAACAAAAAAATTTGGAGCTAGCAGAGGACCTAAAGATTGTCCTAATTTCATTTAGAGATGAAGATGCCAGTCTAGAGAAGGATGATTTGCCAGTTAATGCAAGAGTAAGGATTAGATTCCAAATAGCTGAGATCTGGTCCATATATGCAATTCACTTGAAAAACATATCTAATTAAAAAGAAACACTTCTATATCTCATTATCATAAGTATTGTTTTTAAAGTATGTTTAATGTAAAATTAGGTTATCACTTACTGGAGATACTCCTCATAGAGGTACTTGGTTAATCTTATCGGAAGCACAGTTTGAGCTCATTTAACCCAAACTTCAAGAAGTTATTAACCAGAGAAATCTAAAACAAACAAACAAACAAAAATTATTTAGTTTTGCTTCATTTCTACTTTTGAAATCATAATTTATTTCCCTATCATTGGCTTTGTCCCCAAATCCTATAATTTTTAAATAACTGATAGTTTGATATATTTCAGTTCTGTTTTACTTAACATTCCCAAACACACAAAGAGAATATGCTACATCAAATGCAATTAGCTATTACCCTTTACTTGAAAATTAATTTTAAAATATATTAGTATTAATTATGAAAAGAATCTTGCAACTTTTTGCGGTGGGGAAGCTGTGTATAAACAAACAAAAGGCCAACCTGTCACCTTTTTATTCAATGTAAAGAACCTGCTTCAGGAGTACTGACATTTATGCTTAATATATCTTTTCTTTGCCACTATCAGCACTATAATCCTAGCTAATGGAATTCTATACATACCACATTTGCATCTGTTAAAAAAAATACTACAAGTTTTATACCAATTAATGCCATTTTCTAGATTATTTCTGGAGTCACCTTTACTTTTTTCCACCACTGTATTAAAATTAATTCTTCCATAGTTCTAAAGTCACATTTACATAAAAATTTTGTCAAGAAAACACTGGTCTGCTGAATCTTAGTCTTTGACACCAATGTTGCTTAATTTTCTCTTTTAGAAGGTTTTCCATGTATGACTATCCTCAAGCTTTATTAAATCTGACATATTTTCTAATAGATTTTACAATCAAGATAAATTTTACAAACAAGCTCCTCTCTATTACTCTTACACAAACAATACTAAAATTCTTATTATGCCAATAAAATAAACACTCAAGCTAAGAAAATTACTTATGATTTGGACCACTTATCTTTATTTTTAGTAAACCCAGGCAATAAATTACAATTCAACTTAAATCACGTTAGTGGTTCAAGTAACAGTTTATAGCCCACATCAGTGACTCTCAACCAGGATTTCTGCCCTCAGCTCACTGCTCCACAGCCTCACCTTAGCCCTCACAGGACATCTGGCAATGTTTGGAGACAGTGAAGACGTTTTTTGTCATCACAGCTTGGGGAGGAATACTACTTCCATCTAGTGAGATGTTACTATGAGAAACCCTGGCCTAATGGTCAGAAAACATCTCCACTTGTTCAGTTCAGTCGTGCAGTCGTGTCCGACTCTTTGCGACCCCATGAATCGCAGCACTCCAGGCCTCCCTGTCCATCACCAACTCCCGGAGTTCACTCAGACTCACGTCCATTGAGTCTGTGATGCCATCCAGCCATCTCATCCTCGGTCGTCCCTTTCTCCTCCTGCCCCCAATCCCTCCCAGCATCAGGGTCTTTTCCAATGAGTCAACTCTTCGCATAAGGTGCCCAAAGTACTGGAGCTTCAGTTTTAGCATCATTCCTTCCAAAGAAATCCCAGGGTTGATCTCCTTCAGAATGGACTGGTTGGATCTCCTTGCAGTCCAAGGGACTCTCAAGAGTCTTCTCCAACACCACAGTTCAAAAGCATCAATTCTTCTGCGCTCAGCCTTCTTCACAGTCCAACTCTCACATCCATACATGACCACAGGAAAAACCATAGCCTTGACTAGACGGACCTTAGTCGGCAAAGTAATGTCTCTGCTTTTGAATATACTATCTAGGTTGGTCATAACTTTTCTTCCAAGGAGTAAGCGCCTTTTAATTTCATGGCTGCAGTCACCATCTGCAGTGATTTTGGAGCCCAAAAAAACAAAGTCTGACACTGTTTCTACTGTTTCCCCATCTATTTCCCATGAAGTGATGGGGCCAGATGCCATGATCTTCGTTTTCTGAATGTTGAGCTTTAAGCCAACTTTTCCACTCTCCTCTTTCACTTTCAACAAGAGGCTTTTTAGCTCCTCCTCACTTTCTGCCATAAGGGTTGTGTCATCTGCATATCTGAGATTATTGATATTTCTCCCAGCAATCTTGATTCCAGCTTGTGTTTCTTCCAGTCCATACCCACAAATGATGCAAAGAAACTGATCCAAGCATAATTCCTTTAAGTTTTTCCATCTAGTATAAAGGTTTGCATTGATACATTTCCTATAAGTTACAAAACTAAACTTGAAAAAATTTAGCATATAAATCTTTAAAGAACTTAATAAGTAAAAATCCTTAAAAGATTTTAGTAAGATGCAATTTTTTTCTATGTAAAAATTTTTGAAGAAATAACACTTACGAGAGGCATAGCAGCGATGAAGTTGAATAAGTATTTCTTGAAATCTTTTCTGCTACGACCAATGATACCACTGCAAACCACACATGCAATGCATTAGTTGCAAAAGAAGCAATATTTGTCACCAAAAAAAAAGTCCTCTGTAAATCTCTAAAATTATTTTTGGAAAATTTTATTGAATCAAATGAATCAATAAAAAAAAAGATGCTAAAATCATTTTCTAACAAAAGCTTGAACTTTTGAAAATTTACCATTTTAAACAGCTTGCCTGGAAATCACTCTATAAATGGCAAAATTAAATAAGAACGACAGCTAGTTCCTTCCCTCATAAAAATGATAATTAAACAGCATGCTTAATTAAGCAGTCACAAAAGGGGTTTTATATGGTGAAACAATAAACTTTACAGACCCAGGAGTGGATTACTGTGGATAAAACAAACTAGTATTTGTTTGTTTTAAATATTTTAACATACTGATTGTCATTTGTATGAACTAATGGCAGGGAGACAGACTAATGAGAGATCCGTAAACCCTTCTTATTATAAAGGGCCAAGAGCAACCATCTTAAGCTTTGCAGGCCATAAGGTCTCTGCTGCAACTACTCAATTCTGCTATTGGAGAGCAAAAACAACTAAGAAAGCAATTAACTGTGGCCCTAAGAAAATTTTATCACAACAGATGATAGTGAGATTTCAATGAAACAAGATCTTTTATCTGTTTTTAATCTATTTAAAATATTTACTTTTTAAAATATCCACTAAGAATTTAAAGGATTCTGCTACTTTTAACCTAGAAAGCCTTGCTATCATTATAAGTAAAGGATCTTTGACTACCAAATGCACTAGTGAAAAAAATATAATTTATTTGATCACATACTCTTTTTCCAAATAATACTAATATTCCCCAAAGCAAATTAAATATATTTTTAAAAACAATTGTGCTAAATGATTCATACCTAGCTACACACACACACACACACACACACACACACACAAATGACTGGGATACACACTGACAGAGAAATAATCTGCTTTTTATGAGGGAGTAGGTGAATAATGCCAAGTAACATGAACTGATCTTTTAAGGCAAAAAAATTCCATGGTCAAGAAATTTGGGAAAACCTGAGTTAAAGCTAACAAATTTCTTTACCAAAGAGCCTCTCAAAGCTCTCAAGTATATTATACATTGTAAAACTCTCTGAGATAGCTTTGTAGCACTGTAGCATTTCCTTCACCAGAGCTAAGATTCCAAAGAACATATTTTGGGAAACGTTACTCTAGACCAATAGAAAAATTAATAATCCAATCTTGACATAGCTGCTAAAAATTTTAAAAGAAAAAAAATTTAAGCTGAACTAGAAAAAAGTTAAAATAGAACCACACAAAAATGTTGTCTATAGCAATAAGTATATTAGAGATGAGAAGCAATTAAGACAGGACAAAAGTTTAGAGGTTTAAATTAAAACTGAACCAAACTTCACATAAAATCAACGTGCTTTAGTGCTGCCCAAGCTGTGAAACACACAAGATTATCAAACACTGGTAAAGCACATGCCTTCATTCAGCAATGGTTTACCATTGGAGTAGCAGCTATAAATTTAAAAAATGGTTTCTTGAATAAAGCTTTATTTCTGCTTATTATTCCACTGCAAAAGAAAAATAATCATCAATAAAGAGCAATTTTACAGTAGTCCCAATCATAATTACTTCTAAAACATATAGGAATTAAGATAGTTTGGTAATTTTAAAATGCTACTTACAGCCAAGCGGGTGAAAATAAAATATACATTTATGATTACATATGGCAGTATAGGGGAACACAATTTGCCAAAGTCCATCTCTTTGGCCTCAGGCTAGTTTCAGGCTGATTATTTTTAAGAAACAGAAGTGTCAGGAAGCCTTTCTTTTTTGCCTTCCCCTTAGCTGCCTAAAGAATTCAGAAAAAAGGGCCTGCTCCTAGGACAGAGCTATGACCACAATTACCTGCAAAGCACATGGGCCAAATGTGCTGAGGGAATCAGATATCAGAGTCCACTCTGAGTCCACTCCAAGTCTGAGCCACAAGGCCCAGCAAACATTTGTTTACCAAACATTTATTTTTCCATCTTCATATAAATTGCCTGTCTCCCTATAAAGTCCCAAACCACTACTCCTAACACCCTCTTCTGTTTTTAGCTGAAGATGCTCTTTAAGATGAGGGCTTTGGCCATTTTGGAGAGTTACTAAGTTCTCCAGGGTCTCTCCCATGTATATATGTTACTAAAATCTTGTTTCATTTTCTCCTGTTAATCTGTCTCCTATCAATTTAATTCTTAGATCAGCCAAAAGAACCCAGGAGAATACAGGAAAATTTCTTCCTCTCTAGCAACAGCAACAAGATATGAAAGATTACCTTCCATATCATAGAACTGTCAACCTCTACCTATGCTATTAAAATTTGCCCCATTCCAAAGTCATCAGTCACTGCTAACAAGTAAGCCTAAAAGATGTAAAGGATACCAAAATTAAGCACATCAAGGATCACAACAAGTCTCTTTGAGACTCTATTTTAGCAGAAGTGTATATGAATCTAAACACACTTTGGAAGAGTCAAAATGGAAAAGACAAATTTACAATGCAGCTTTAGTAGCAGGTTAAAGAAACTTGTTACTTTTTCAAATCAAATTGTTTTATATTACGAATTCACAGTAACTTAGAACTTTAAGTTTGACCAAATATCAAATATCTCATGCACAGCAAAAGCTCAAAAACATTCAGGAGAAAGTTAACAATTAACTTTTTAAATTTTTAGAGCAGAAAAGGTTTATTGCAAGGTCAAGCAAGGAGAACAGGTGGCTCATGCTCAAAACCCCCTGATCTCAACAATTAACTTTAAAACAACTGCTTTAGAACCCATGAGTGTATGTTAAGAATATAATGAGAAATGGAATATTTCCTGTCATATCAGTAAACAAAGGATGTCACAGTCATCAGCAACTGAAGCCACCACAGACGGTTAAGCTGCTGAGCCCTGAGGGTACTCAGGAAGGAAAGAATACCTGCCATCTAGCAGCCATCAGACTGCAGCTGCTCCCTACAATGAGCTCTCAGGAAAGGAGGCTCAGGATGTGAAAACAGAACACTGGCTCCAGATAGATGAGATGCATATTAAGGAATGATGAATTTCTGTGAGCCCAGACTCTTGCATTTTCCCATACATAGAAAAGCGCTAAATTCCTTAACTTGGGACATTTGGTTTTCTTTAAATAACGATAACCTCTTGATGTTCAGACTACCTGCCCTTTGCAACAGGTAGTCTGAACATCAAAAGGTTACTGTTACTTCTATATAACCTGGCTCCTCCCCTCACCTCCTTGGTGCAGTTCTCTCTGGGTCACTGGAGATGCTGTCTCCCAGGTTTGAAGTCCTAAACATTCCCACTGAATAAAACATAACTCTCAACTTTTAGGTTATGAGTAATTTTTTAAATCCACAATAAGGAGATCCTTGTACTATTCTTGCAACATCTCTGCAAGTTTAAATTACAGCAAAATAATATGCTTCTTAAAACTCTTAAAATTTTTTGTTTCCTTACTTTTTCTACATCTCATAACTAAATTTTAAAACTGAGTACCCAACAAGTTGTTTACTCTGGCAGAATTATAAGCTGGCTCATGCTACACAATAATTTCCTCTTATCTATCATCACCAATTAATGCACTACCTACTCTTAGTCTAGTCAAGGCTATGATTTTTCCAGTAGTCATATATGGACGTGAGAGTTGGACTATAAAGAAAGCTGAGCGCCAAAGAATTGATGCTTTTGAACTGTGGTGTTGGAGAAGACTCTTGAGAGTCACTTGGACTGCAAGGAGATCCAACCAGTCCATCCTAAAGATCTGTCCTGGGTGTTCATTGAAAGAACTGATGAGAAGCTGAAACTCCAATACTTTGGCCACCTGATAAGAAGAGCTGACTCCTTGGAAAAGACCCTGATGCTGGGAAATATTGAGGGCAGGAGAAGGGGACGACAGAGGATGAGATGGTTGGATGGCATCACCGACTCAATGGACATGAGTTTGAGTAAACTCCGGGAGTTGGTGATGGACAGGGAGGCCTGGTGTGCTGCAGTTCATGGGGTCGAAGAGTTGGACACGACTGAGTGACTGAACTGAACTACTCTTAGTAATGCATTTCTCCAGAGCATTCAATCTTTGAGAAAATTAAAATAAGCATCTATTTAACTAAAGTTGGAAATCCCTAGTTTAGAAAATTAAAAATTATTCTTTTAGGTTACAAAAACATGAAATCACAAAATCTGAATAAAAGGGAAAAACCTTTTAAAAATAATCTTCTATACTATACCATGATTGTGCAGGGTTCTTTATATGTATCATGTGACATATTCCACATACATATCTAATATAATGTTCACAGTGGATGTAACCTGTTATTTTTGCCACAGGCAATTAATAACGCTATAGTTAGGAAGCCTATTTTTGTTAACAGATATGGCAGTTAAATAATAAGTAAAGCCAAAGGAAAAATATATAAAATTCTATAGTTTGTAAAAGGACATAAAAGTCTTCTCTATGTTAATTATACAAAGGACTCAAATTACTTGTGCACAAAGCTCACAGAAGGAGAAATTAGCAATGAAACTGATCTTGCTAAAGTTGATGTGCTAGCAGCAATAAACAAACACTTCAATTATATTAATGCTTTGCATCTCAGGAGTCTTTAGAAGATTTCTCACTGGGACACACACACACACACACACACACACACAAACCAGCCAGACTCTCCCTACAAATCCCCTTCAGGGAAACCAGACAATCAGCAATCCCACAACTTGGCTTCTGACAAGTTAAATATGAATACATAGCCAAAAGTGACTGCTTGAGGAAAGCTCTAACATGAATGACAAAGACCAGAATAACAAAGGACAGTGAAAGTCAAAGACTTGAAAGAATGACTACTACCAAAAATGAACATTCGTACAAAAAGACAGTACTTGGAAATAAAACAAAGATTCACTGGATGATAAAAGAAAGTTCCTAGAATATACAATAAAATGTCAGAGATGTAAACAGAAGAGAAATTACAGTCAGATGATCAGTCCAGGAAGTCTAACACTCAACGAGTAAGAATTCCAGAAAAAGTAAAGAAAAAAATGGAGAGGAAGAACTTTCTTAAAAACACAAGAAATTACTTTGAATGAAGAATGAGACTGAAAGAGCCCAGCACAATGACAAGGAATGCAAAAAAAAAAAAAATCACACTAACATTCAGTGAAATGCCTAAACACTAGCAATACAGAATCAATAATAAAGCTTCCAAAGTAGGTAAAAGCAGATCTGCTCCTAAGGGTAGGCAACCAGCACAGGAATGGGCCTAACACCCAATATGGAAACTGGATCAGTAGTTTCTAACCCTGGCTACACAGTAGGATCACCTGGGATGCTTCAAAACAGGAATAACTAATTGAATCAGACTCCCGAGGGGCAGGCCCAGACATTAGTAGTTCTCCAAATTCCCCAGATGAGTCTAATTATTCTGCAGCCAGGGTTGAGAACCATAGAGCCCTATAGAAGACAATAGGGTAATGCTTTCCACATTCTGACAAAAAGTGATTTCCAATTTAGAACACATAAATAAAGCTAAATTATCAATCAAGTGTGAGAAGTTATCAGAAGACTTTATCAGACCTACAAGGTCTCACAATTTTACTTCCCTTGTCATCTTTTTTCAGAAGACTGCATCTACCAAAAAGACAAAGTAAACTGAGGAAGAGGAAAACCAAAGATCCAGAAGACACGAGTTATTCAGTGCAGGAGAGGAAGATGAAAAAAAATTCCTAAGATCACGATAAAAGTAAATTCAAACATGACTGCTATTTAGTGGAGCTAAAGCACAATCAATCCTGATGAGAGCAGGAAGACAGAAAACTAACAAGAGGTATGGGGATGGATGGTAAAAGAAATAAAAATCAATAAGTTATCTGGTGTGTTTACAAAATTGAGATTTTAAAGTGTTGACAATAAACTTGAGCTGAATTAGTAAGTAGGCAAAACAGTAATGTACACAGAAACCTGCAGTTTATAAATGCCAGGAAAAACAAAAAGTTGTATATAAAAGAAACTACCAAAGAAGAGCATGTGGCTCAGCTGTAAATAATCAAAATTATGTAAACAATAAATTTTGATTTAACAAAAAACTGTGATACGACATTGAGAGATGAGTATGGACACGCATAGGACTGTAAAAGAGCTAACTCTCTCATCTTCTAAGAGATACACACACAGTGTCTAAAAATGAAAAATCTAGAGACAGCAACGTAAGTATGTTACAATGAAATGCAGACAAAGCAAGAACAGAAACAGTAAAAACAGAAGGCAGCTGGCTCCAGGAATCACAGAGGATTGACGGTTTTGTGATTAAGTTCTGTAAGGTTATTTGATATTAAACTACATTCATGTTTTACTTCTTAAGCTATCCATACATTATCTTGATTAAAATAAAAAGCCATGGGGCTAACCAAAGGATTCAGGGACTCCTGAGTTGAATACTGGATCTATACCCCATTGACAGCCTGCCAGGCTCCTCTGTTCATGGAATTCTCCAGGCAAAAATACTGGAGTGGGAGCCCATTCTCTTTTCCAGGAGATCTTCCCAACCCAGGGATTGAACCCAAGTCTCCTTCACTGCTGGTGGATTCTTTACCATCTGAGCCACTAGGAAAGCCCCGGGGACAACCATGCACGTATTCTAAGGCATGTGGAATTTACATATTCAGAGATCTGTGGTTGGGGCCTTACTCCCATGCAGACAACCTTAGTTTTCCTGAGACAGGAGTCAGAAAATATCTGCATAAAACATTCTTCCTCTCCTACAAATCCTCTTAAGTCAGAAATCAAGGATGTCAAAAAAAAAAAAAAAACCTTCAAAATTTGGGAGCATTTAAAAATTTTAAGTACTGTCATTTAAAAAGTTATCTTAAATGTTTTAAGAAATTTTTCTGATAAAATACTACATACCAAGAAAATTTTTTTTACTGACATTCAAATTGGCATTATCACAAGGAATAAATCCTTTATTTATAGACAAAAGTTAATATCACAATTGTTATTTTTGTTTTTGAATTCAAAGTCATCTATTACAGTGATTAATAATATAATATGTACAAAGACTATAAAAATATACACAAAGTACTAACTTCAGAAATTGAAGGAAATGCCTTATAATTTTTGTTTAATAAAATTCTCAACATTATTCCCTGAAATGATTTGATATTTTCCTCAAATTATCTCATTAATATCAGACATCCAATTTGGTGACTTAAGTTCCCATTACAGAATTTAAAATACAGCACATTCCTTTTTTTTTTTTTTTGGCCACATCACTCAGCACGTAGGATCTTAGTTCCAAACCAGGAATCAGATCAGTGGCCCTGCAGTGGAAGCACAGAGTCTTAACCAGTGGACTACCAGGGTGTCCCACAATTTTCCATTTACTGGTCTCTGACCCTCTATAAACTGCCAGCTCTGCTAGGGTCTCTCCTGTCCACTAACAGGTACATCCTTATCTCCGCCTATGGCACAAGGGAGACAATCAATCAATATCTACTAAATAAATGAACAAAGACATAATTTGACTTACATTATTTATACCTAATTAGAATCTATTTCTTGCTTAATATAATGGTTAAATATGACACAAGTTAGTCATACAAAAAGGGAGGAAGATGAAAAGTACCTTTCAATGAGTGTCCCATTTTGAATCATCCAAACATCACAGTATGTTCGAGACACCAGCATAACAGCAATAAGTATCAAGTAACCTGTCTAAAATAAACCAGGTATAGTAAATTAATTAAATGCATTTTAGAAAGTTAAAAGAAACATTACTTTGATAAAGATTTTTGGTTTCTAAATTCAAAGCTTTACTCTACCTTTACTGTAGGTGGCTGACATTTTACTGATAGGTAATTTTTAAATATAATTTTGAAAGAAGTTTAAATATATACTATAAATGGAAAAGGCCTTGTAGATCAGTTAATCTAACTTTTTCATCCAGAATTAAAAAGCACTTCCAGCTCAAGATGGTAGAGTAGAAGGATGTGCCCTCATCTCCTCCTGCAAGAACACCAAAATCACAAGTAGCTGTTGAACAACCATCGACAGGAGGATGCTAGAACCTACCAAAAAGAGACACCCCACATCCAAAGACAAAGAAGAAACTGTAGCGAGATGGCAGGAGGGGCACCACAATCATGATAAAACAAAGCCCATACCCGCCAAGTGGGTGACCCATAAACTGGAGAAAAATAATACCAAAAGAAGTTCTCCCACTGTTGCGAAGGTTCTGAACCCCACGTCAGACTTCCCAGCCTGGGGATCTGATAAAGGAACTAGGAATCCCCAGGGTATCAGACCTTGATGGTCAGTGAGATTTGATTACAAGACTTCCATAGGACTAGGGGAAACAGAGATTACAGTCTTGGGAGGGCACAAACAAAACTTTGCACATACCAAGACTTATGTGCAGAGACCATCATGAGAAATGCTGGGCTGGATGCAGCACAAGCTGGAACCAAGATTGCCAGGAGAAATATCAATAACCTCAGATACGCAGATGATACCACCCTTATGGCAGAAAGCGAAGAACTACAGAGCCTCTTGATGAAAGTGCAAGAGGAGAGTGAAAAAGTTGGCTTAAAGCTCAACATTCAGAAAACGAAGATCATGGCATCCGGTCCCATCACTTCATGGCAAATAGATGGGGGAACAGTGGAAACAGTGGCAGACTTTATTTTCTTGGGCTCCAAAATCACTGTGGATGGTGACTGCAGCCATGAAATTAAAAGACGCTTACTCCTTGGAAGAAAAGTTATGACCAACCTAGATGGCATATTCAAAAGCAGAGACATTACTTTGCTGACTAAGGTCTGTCTAGTCAAGGCCATGGTTTTTCCAGTAGTCATGTATGGATGTGAGAGTTGGACTATAAAGAAAGCTGAGTGCCGAAGAATTGATGCTTTTTAACTGTGGTGTTGGAGAAGACTCTTGAGAGTCCCTTGGCCTGCAAGGAGATCCAACCAGTTCATCCTAAAGGAAAATCAGTCCTGAATGTTCATTGGAAGGACTGATGCTGAAGCTGAAACTCCAATACTTTGGCCACCTGATGCGAAGAGCTGGCTCTGAAAAGACTCTGATGCTGGGAAAGATTGAAGGCGAGAGGAGAAAGGGATGACAGAGGATGAGATGGTTGGATGGCATCACCAACTCAATGGACAGAACTTTGGTAAACTCCGGGAGTTGGTGATGGACAGGGAGGCCTGGTGTGCTGCAGTCTATGGGGTCGCAAAGAGTCGGTCCTGACTGAGCGACTGAACTGAACTGAACTGAAGACTCAAAGGGAAGGAGCAGTGATCCCACAGGAGATTGAAATGCAAGTCCCTGCTAGTGTTGGGAGGGCTTCCTGCGGAGGCGTGTGTCAGAGGGGTCCCTACAGGGATGGGGACACTAGGACAGGACGGTCCCTTTGGTGTAGACACTCTTGAAGGTCACCATTAACCAGAATCACATTAAAAAGTGAATCCTAGGCAGGTCAATGGTTTGCCTTCACATCATTAGTCAATGACAGAAACCAGCAGTATAACCTAGACTACCTAAATTACAATGTATTGTGATTGTCCTATGTTTTGAATATGCAACTCTAATAAAGAAAAATGACAACTACCAATATACAGTTATCAACAAATACTGAAACCTAAAATTTTGCTTAAGTAGAATAAATTTGGTTCAATTTGTTAGAAAAACCTTTAATAGGCAGTGCCCCTGCCCTAGCAGGGCTTTCAATTTAGTTATTAAGGCAAGATTTACACATAACAAGTAAGAAAATAGACCAATATAAGTAAGTATATTTGCATCACTTCATACAAGTGGCAAACTGGAAGGTGTGAAGTAACAAAAGAGGGTTATGACATTAGAAATACATCAGATAAACCAAGTAAACCAAAAAGAGAATGAAGATTATGAATTTAAAAAAAAGATTTAATGGAGAATAAAAAATAGATTTCAACCACATGAATTATCATATCCATCAGAGCTTTAAAAACTACTGCAAGCTTTAGGCTAGAAGAAAATATTAAAAACTGCTGTTTAAAGAACATTACTTAAGCAATGCTGGGAGAGAGAGATTACTGGGGAGAGACGAGAGACTGAGTTGCTGGTGAGGAGTCAAGTGTCTTCGTGTGCGGGACGAGAATCTACACTCCAGCCTCTAACTCCCACACACACCCACTCAAAGCTGACCTCAATCTTCTAAATTGGAAGAATATATACAGCAACACAGAAGCTAACGTCAGAGAGGCGGGGTAGAAATGTTTGCTGGATAAAGTGTTTGATTTTGAATTTACAGAATTGAGGGGTAAAGGCATCTATGACTTCTGCAATTTTTGCAAACAAATCTTGTTTTCAAAAAAGGTGAAGGTACTAAAAATGTGAAAGACAAGGCAGGGAGTCAAAAACACAGAAGTAATAAATGAATCCATAAGAAAGAAAACAACGTCAAAAAAGAGTCCACGGGACTGAGCTGTGACAGCCGCTCCCCTAGTTTCCCAGAGTTGGCTGGCTAGAAGGGTACCATCTTCCTACCTTGTCCCACCATCTAAAAGTTAGGTATTAAACTGATAACAGAACAACCCACTGATTTTTAATAAATGCTCTCTGTAGATGACACTCAACTATAATGCTTTTAGTTCAGACCTTATATACAGTCTCAATCTTACATGAATCATTTGAGGAATAAAGGTAACACTAGACAAAGACAGTTTATATCTTCCTTTATTTTATGTACTTTGCTTAATTTATTCTTAAAATAACTACCAAGTTTATTTGGCCCACTTTAGCAAAATCTACTAAACTTTTGACTACTGACCATCCGGAAATGCATTTTTGTGCAAAAGATGTCCTTAGAATCACCGTAACTCCATTCCTGGGTTTGCAGAATATGTCAGAAACTAAAGATCACCCTGAGTTAGGCAGTCCCTCACCTCATAATATAGATAAACTTCCATATATTTATATGCAGTATTTTTATTTATCCATAATCTCTATCTCTATGTCTAATTATCTGTGATTTCTACTGGAGTTTATTTCACTTTCTTGAACTGAGGTTAAGCTTGGATTTTTCTGTCTCTCAAAGATGATTCATAAAATGGCTCTGTGGCATGGATACACCTTGACAGAACTGGAAGGTTGGCCAAGTTAGGCTTGTCAAGCTACTTACTAACTCCCAGAGATCTATCCAAAGTATCATATTCTTTTTATATTCAGCTGCTGCTCTGCTACTGCTAAATCACTTCAGTCGTTTCCGACTCTGTGCGACCCCAGAGACAGCAGCCCATCAGGCTCCCCCATCCCTGGGATTCTCCAGGCAAGAACACTGGAGTGGGTTGCCATTTCCTTCTCCAGTGCATGAAAGTGAAAAGTGAAAGGGAAGTCACTCAGTCGTGTCCGCCTTTTAGCAACCCCATGGACTGCAGCCTACTAGGCTCCTCCGTCCATGGGGTTTTCCAGGCAAGAGTACTGGAGTGGGATGCCATTGCCTTCAAACCCCTACTAAAAGGTTAAATGAACATTAAGCTATAAAGTGATGGAGGGGGAGGGGAACGTGTAACACAAATCCTTCCAGCGAAGCTTATATTTTAAATAAAGATTCTTCAAAGTCAGGTAGATTGTGGAATGAGGAAACAGTTAACTATCCGGAAGATACGTGGGGCGCCTTCACAAAGAAGGTAATGAGCATTAAGCTGTTTTCAAAACATATTTTTTGTTGTGGGTGTTGTCATAAACATGATGTCATTAAAAAATGAGAACACAGGGCCCGGGTATAAAACAGCAAAGAATCTTATAAGTAGATGATATTGAAAAGAAAAGCAAAGTCAGGTGGTGATTTACAAGGTAAAAGAAGCCAAATGGCCTTGTAAGTGTTTCAGAAAGAAAGACTAGTTAGAAAAGAAGACCAATTAAGAGATTATAATAATCCAAATGGAAAACAGTATAAAAGGAAAGTAAGGGACTAATCAGAGAGAAACTCAAGGATACCTGGAAAAAAAAAAAACACATTTAAAATATAAGGGATGAAGCAGATTTAAAAAGCGCATATCCAACTTTCCTCCACGAAACACATACTGTTGTTCAGTCGCTAAGTCGTGTCTATCTCTTTGCAACCCATGGATTGAAGCACACCAACTTCCCTGTCCTTCATTATCTGCTGGAATTTGCTCAAATGCATGTCCACTGAGTTGGTGATACTATCTAAACACACATTATCTCTATCTAAATAGGAAAAAAGCAAATGTTATAAATTACTTTTTAGAGTTTCTTATGGGTAGAGTCAAGAAGACACGATGCCAAAGTGAGGGGAAGGAGAGCAAGCCCAGGATGTGGAGGAATGTGTCTTTTCTCTGAGAATTACAGTGTTTTAATGTCTTACCCTTTCCTTGATGTCACTAGATTATAAGGCTAATGATTTTTAAAATGTGAAGAGTAGGAAACAATTATGTTTGAGGAAGACAAATTTGGCAGAAAAGATTTTAAAAGGAGAGATTCTTTGAAATGAGGCTAATTGAAAAACACTGTAGTATCTAGGTAAGAATATTCAGAAAGAAAAATTAGCAGATACCAGTGACTAAAAGGATGACAGGTATATATGGAGAGGAGAAAGAGTCAAAGGTGATAATATTTCCATTTGTACAAAAGGAGAACACTAAGGTAATTAAAGATGGAGAACACAGTATTATTTTATTTTTTAATCATTAAAAATAATAAATAGTGACAAAGATAATCTTGATAGAAGGGCAAAGGAAAGAATAATACAACTTTATTCCAACAACCAGCTCACTTCCTAAAAGTAAAGAATTCAGGTATCTTAAAAACATTAAATCAAATATGAAAAAGCAACCTTCAAACATATTTCGTATCAATGTTACTTGTTAACATCTTAATGTAATAAAAAGATCTTTCTAAATTTAATCTTGTCTTCAATATAATAAAGCAACACCATTTAGGATAGCTGTATTGCAGTACTCCAGTATTTCACATAAAATATAATAAAATAATATTTCACAAGCAATAGAAAATCATTTAAAAATGGGCACTGAACAACAGTGATATTTGACTTGTAGCAGACAAAGGCTTTATAATTCTGTTGTTTTGACCTCATGTAACCATTAAAGGTGAACAGTGAACAGTTTCATAAAGCAGTAATTTCATAAGACTTACCTCTTTACAAAATGTTTTAGGTACCATGATTTTCAGAATTCGCATGAGCCTTGAAAAAAACACCCTGTCCACCACAGCACGCTCTTTTTTCCCTTCTTTCTAATTTAAAAAAAAAAAAAGAAAGAAAGCTTTTTAAATAGCTATAACAAATAAGATTTTAAAACCATGTTTCATCTAAGTCAATATAAACAACTATCAAGATGGATATAGTATTTGAAGAACACAGTCCTATACTGTTCTTCATATTCAAACATGCTTAAAAGAAAATAAGATATTACCAAAAACTGAAAAAGGAGGTGGTAAGTTCTGAAACTGCAGAAAATATATGGAAAAAGAACACTGCAAACAGAAGAAACAGTAAGTGCCAAATACCAAGGTGAACGCCCATTTACCAACAAAACGGCCAATGTGGCTGGAGCTGTGAGCAAGAGATAGCAGCCTAAGATGAGGTCAGAGGACAACTAAGCAATGGTCAAGTACCTACTGTTTGTTCATTATCCACTTCCTGATTAACAACAGAATTTAAAAAACATCCTGAACAGGAATTTTCCTTCTATCAATTACAGGAAACGTTCGGATTCCTAGATTTATCATTTAGCATTTCTAATGTGCACTCTTCCTTAAGAATTCAAAGACAGACAAGGTTCCCTCACTCATTCAGTTCACATTCTAGCAGGGGAAACACAGATTAAAAATAAACCAATAACCAAGTTATTACAGATAGACCAGGCAGGGTCAAGAGAAAAAGAATGACTGGGTGAGGGTAATAAAGCACGAGGAACACCAGGCACAAAACCTAGTTCAGGAATAAAACTGGTGTGCGCACTGAAGCGCAAGATGACAGAGCAGAGGAGACAAGAGGAGAAAAGGGGCGGGCAGGGCCCCAAGAACAGAGCCCTGAAGCCACAGGCAGGACTCAGAGCTTACTGTCAGTGCAGAGGGAACCAGGGAAGACAATCAAGAGCAGGACATCCTACTAGCAGCGTTAGTCACTCGGTCGTGTCCGACTCTTTGCGACCCCACAGACTGTAGCCTGCCAGGCTCCCCTGTCCATGGGATTCTCCAGGCAAGAATACTGGAGTGGATTGCCGTTCCCTTCTCCAGAGGATCCTCCCAAACTAGGGTCCAACCCAGGTCTCCTGCACTGCAAGCAGATTCTTAATCATCTGAGCTACAGAAACTACTCTCAGACATTTCTTCACTGCCACTGGTCCATGTAAACCTAGATACAAACCACTTGCAAGGATAAGAAAAAAGTGATGTGCACTGGATATAGTGGACGTTATTTACCTTATTATTTCTGGGCTGTCTGCAAGAACAGGCAGAAGAAACCTGTCAGAACAGGCAAGACTCTCCAGAAGGACCTCATCCTCAGTTTAGCTCCTTTCCCCAACTCCCATAATCTCTACTCACTTATTTACTAACTATTATGCTCTTGATACTATGCCCATGATAAACAAATAGCAATGGTATAGTAAATTCTATTAGACAAACTTTGTTGTAAATGTGCTCTAATTAAGTTAATATCTTATGAAACCTTGTAAGTAGTCTGTACGCTGAATTAGAATAATAAGCTACCATCCACATGTTAGACACTGTACTAAGTGCTTTATATATGTAATCCTAATAAATAGTCACTGCATAGATTTCAGAATTGTAGTCTAAAACATGAAGGCACCGAATGTGCGGAGTTAGATCAGAAAGACTAAGACAGAAATAACTGGATAAGAATCAACTTATCATGTACCTTTGATTCCTGCTGGAACAAAGTTCAGGTCTTTCAAAACTTATAAAAGTTATAAACCTCATCCTATTGAGTCACAGGTGAAAGTCTACTCTATTCACATGTATATGCATTCATTCCTTCAATATTTACTTGGTCCCAGGCGTTGCTCTAAATCATAGGGATACACTAGTGAACAAAACTTAAAACGCTCTATTTACAGTCAATTCATTCTGCTGCTGCTGCTGCTGCTAAGTTGCTTCAGTCGTGTCCGACTCTGTGCGACCCCACAGACGGCAGCCCACCAGGCTCGTCCGTCCCTGGGATTCTCCAGGCAAGAACACTGGAGTTGCCATCTAGCTAGTCTATTCCCCTCAAGCCAAACTTTACAACTTCAACCTAAATCTCTCCTTTCACTGTCCCCACCCAAACTAAGTACAGGAAGAATAAAGAGAAAGCAATATAACATCAACTACCTTATAAAGAAAAAGTTAAACTGCCTCCCGACCTCACTTCATCTTACCTGTAGTCAATACCTTCTCCATTTCTAGCTTCAGCCTTAGAATAATTTCAAGATAAAATGACCACCTCTGATTTAAACAAAGGACTACTATTTCTAGCTGCTCTAAAGAAAGGATCTAGGGCTGAGAAGGCAATGGCACCCCACTCCAGTACTCTTGCCTGGAAAATCCCATGGACGGAGGAGCCTGGTGGGCTGCAGTCATGGGGTCGCGAAGAGTCGGACACGACTGAGCGACTTCACTTTCACTTTTCACTTTCATGCATTGGAGAAGGAAATGGCAACCCACTCCAGTGTTCTTGCCTGGAGCATCCCAGGGATGGGGGAGCCTGGTGGGCTGCCGTCTATGGGGTCGCACAGAGTCCGACACAACTGAAGCGACTTAGCAGCAGTAGCAGCGGCACAGACCCCACAGGTTGACTTAATGTTTATCTAAAAGCAACAACCTGAGTTCCCATAGGACCTAGAAATTTTACTCCTAGGTATATACCCAAGAGAAATGAAAACATATGTCCACATGTCCATATGAAAACCTGTACATGAATGCATGAAAGTTCATAGCAGCATAATTCATAATGATCAAGAAGGAGGAAACCACTTAAATTTCCCACAACTCATGGTTAAGCAAATGTGGTATACCTAAACAATGAAATGAAGTGAAGTCATTCAGCTGTGTCCAACTCTTTATGACCCCATGGACTATAGCCTGCCATGCTCCTCCATCCATGGGATTTTCCAGGCAAGAATACTGGAATGGGTTGCCATTTACTTCTAGAGGATTACAATTCAGCAATTAAAAAAAAAAAAAAGAAGAAGAAGCACTGATACATTCAACAACACATATGAACACTAAAAACATCATGTTAAATAAAAGAAGCCAGTCACAAAATGCCAAATATTACCACATGGTTCTATTTATATGAAAGTCCAAAACAGGCAAATCAACAGAGACCAGTGGCTCAGTGGTTACCAAGGGACAGGAGGAGAGGGTAATGAGGAATGATTACTAATGGATACGGAATTTCTTCATGAGGAATTGAAAGTTTTTTAAAATTAGATAGTGCTGATGGCTGTAAACCTCTGTAAACATACCAAACCACTAAATTGTACACTTAAATGGATGGATTTTATGGTATATGAACTACATCTCAATAAAACTGTCACTCAAAAAAAGAAATAACTGATGAATACAGGTGTCTGTTAAAAGAGCTGTTCATCAGAAACATACCTCAAGCTTACAATTTACCATAAACCCCACTTAATGTAAACAGAAGTAATGGCTAAAAAAGTAAAAGCAACTGTAGGCTGAATTTTAGCAATATGGTATTCATATCAAGGGATGCAATAGTGCAGATGCATTCCATGCTAGTCAGACCATTTCTGGACAACTACATTTTATCCTGAACATAGTGTCTGGAGGAACTAACTAGTACAGATCCAGAGGAATGTAAACATAATTGAAGAACAATCAGAAACCATGTTACCTGAGAAACACTTGAAGGAATGAGAACTGCTTAGCATGGGGGTAAAAAAAAGATTCAGAAAATACAACTATCTTCAAACAACATCAGAGTCTGTTAGAGAAAGCAGAGTAAACTTGTCTGTGTCTCTACAGAAGACAAAATAGAATCTCAGAGAAAGAAGATTAACTGCACCTTGGGTTTGAACTAAGTTACAGCTATCTCCTAGGTAGTACTTTCCACCAAATGAACAGATTCAAGTAAATACTAGAAGTCATCTATCACGGCTTTCTATCTTAGGAATAATCTCTATAATATGTAGTGGGTTTGGGATAATACGTAAGTTCCCTTCTAATCCTAAAATCCCATGACTTTATCCTAGTTCAAAAATATATAATGAAACAAAATGAAGTAAATGCATGAAATCCCAAAGAGTAAATGATATAAATTTTACCTCATTGTTCTGTAATGGTGGCTTTCCATTTTTTTACTGCAGAGAAAAAGAAAAAAGAGCAAGAGAGCTTTATTTGCAAATTGTTTCCATCATAAGAGAATTATTTTAAGAAATAAAAAGAATATACCAAATTCTCCAAATGAGTTTCTTCTTTTACATGTCATACTGAGACAGAATATATTAAATACAATAGTCCAACTGCCTCTTACTAAATATAATTCACAGAAATGCTCAATAAGTGTTAACTACCACTATCATGTGTCAGGCATTGCAATGTAATTTTTTCATACACACACAAATATACTTATTCTATGATTTCTCCCATGAAGATATGGAATCTATCTTTCCATCCTTGAATCAAGGCTTGGCCATGACATTAGCAAACTGATAGAAACAAGGAGCTGGAAACATTCATGTACTAGGCTCACTCTCTTGCTGCTGGGAATCCTTTCCCAGCCATGTGAGCGATCCCAGTCAGTAGCCTAATGGATGGGAGACTGTGTGTCATTTCTATGTTACAAATGAAAAAAACGGCCTGGAAGAGTCAGTAGCACGACCAAGGTTCATGCAACTCAAAGTAGTTAACCTACCACTTGAACCCAGATCTGACTACTAACCCAGGCTTCCTCCCCCAAAACAGTATAATAACCAAACCTGGCTTCTGTTTATACACACTACCACCCCACCCTATGCTTCTATATAATATTGATCACAGTTAAAATCTCTTGCTTAATGTACATTTCCTCCCAGTAATTTAGTTCCATGAAATCAGGAGCTACTGCAGGTTGGTCTCTCCAAAGTAGAGTACAAAATGTCTATTAGAGATCAGCATCCATGAAACAAAGGCAAAGAAGGAAGGCTAGGCAGAACTCAAAACTGTGATACACACCAACAAAACTTCAGCCAACCAGGTGGGAAGCCCTGAAGCAAGAGATGTTCATCCTAGTGCTCTGAGATGGGATGAAATGGTAGGGTTTTTTAAACCTCTTCCTAACTCAATAAGCAAATCTATCCCGCTCCAGCGAGCGAGATCATGACCTCGGAGAAGGTAGCTCGCAGCTGAGGCAGACCATAAGACGTGTGCAGAAGGGGTTACCTGGTGATTCGCACTGCTCATAGCTGGAAAATAAGCCCTTCTTTGAAGGGGAATCTGGATAGCACATCTCCTTTTCTACTACAAGGGTCATATATTACCCAATCCTCTATGTTCAATACATAGTTGAGCCCCAGCGATCTGCAGATTGAACATTTTCATTATAGGACACCATGTCACTGAGTAAGGCAAGAAAGACACACAACTACAACGTGGTAAATGCGATCATTTTTAAAGTGCTTAGGCATATTACTGTTTCTAATTTCAACTATACTGCAGCACTGCTCATTTGTTTTTAAATTTTCATGAGACTACAAAACCGTTTCAGAAGATGCCATATATATATATACATGTTCAAGTGTGCACAGTTAATTATGAGCCCCTTTTATAAGGCTTTCTAAATTCCTCTTTTTAAAGAATTCTTTAAAGTTTCCTCAGTTTTGAAGATATCAGCTAGATGTGATTTAGTCACTAAGTCATGTCCAACTCTTGTGACCCCATGGACTATAGCCTGCCAGGCTCCTCTGTCCATGGGATTCTCCAGGCAAGAATACTGGAGTGGTTTGCCATTTCCTTCTCCAAAGGATCTTCCTGACGCAGGAATCGAACCTGGGTCTCCTGCACTGCAGGCAGATTCTTTAGACTGAGCTACCAGGGAAGTCCTTACCAGCTATATAAACACAAATAAATTGCTTAGGATATATGAGAGCAGTATATTAGAATCCTGTTTAATGGATTACATTTTTAACTTCATATGTCAAAAAGATTATTTTTTTTTTTTTACTTCAAATGTCTAAAGGGTAGAGAGAAGCTAATGTACCTCCAAAAACAAGATCAAGATTCAAGTTTAACAAAAATGCAGTAGTTTCCTTTTTTTGATTTTTATCATATGAAACTAGAAAGGCTCTACAACAGACATGTCTTCTACTCTTCTATGTTTCTTTTGACTAGCAAAAAAATTCAACTTAGCAGCTAAATTAAATTATTAAAATAAAAGCATTCAACGTGTTCAAAATATAATACCAGCATGAACACAAAATGGGGAAAGTGAAAGTCACTCAGTCATGTCCAACTCTTTGCGACCCCATGGATAATACAGTCCACGGAATTCTCCAGGGCAGAACACTGGAGTGGGTAGCCATTCCCTTCTTCAGGGATCTTCCAAACCTAGGGATCAAACACAGGTCTCCTGCATTGCGGGCGGATTCTTTCCCAGCCGAGCCACCAGGTGAGGTATCTGTAATCTGACTTGGAGCAGTCACTAAATATTAGGGGTTTTGTTACATCTCAGGGTATAACCGACTGAAATTATTTTTAAATCTAATTTTGTGACTATGTGAATGATGACCTTAAACCAGCCTATTATATCAAAATCGATGTTATGTTCAGACAGGAGCTGCTCATCTATTTTCTTCTTGCTCAATAAATCAGCACACTGGATGGCAGTCCTGCATCAATCCTTCTCCTTGCCTTCCCAATAGCTCAGCCTGGGCAGAGGGAAGGAAAAGAGAATCACAGTACCAGGATAAGAGGTATAAAAACAATTTGATTGCTAGAGTAAGAAACAGAGGCACACAGAATAGATACATTATCAAATGCATGTGTTACTGAAAAGACAGGTAAATTATAAAGTAACATGGTCAAGAATCATCCAGACATCTACTAATTGCTTACTGCATGCTAAGGACTGTTCCAGATCAGCACTTCTCGAGCCTTCCAGTCTCAGGGTCCTCAAGAACTTTTATTTATTTGTGTTACATGAATACTTATCACACAGAATTTCAACCTCAGAAATTTTTAAAAATACTTACTCTTTTAAAGATAATAAACACATTACACATTAAAATTTTTATTTAAAAAAAGCAGTATTTTCCTAAAAAAACAATTTAGTAAGAAAAGTGGCATTGTTTCATATTTTGACAAATCTCCTTAACGTCTGGCTTAACAGAGGACAAGTGGATCTCATATCTGAGTCTGTATTTATTCTATCTACAGCAATACAGATCGTTGTTGCTGTTTAGTCGATAAAGTTGCGTCTGACTCCTGCGACTCCAGGGACTGTAGCCCACCAGGTTCCTCTGTCCATGGGATTTCCCAGGCAAGAATACTAGGTAGCTGTAAAACAGGAGTATTCTAATAAGTGTGGATATCTTTCTGTGATACTATAATGTGGCAATGCAGTCTGAAAACTATATCAATAAACTTCTACTTTGATACAATAAAATTCACTAATCTACATTATATTCCACTTTCAATGGCTCTTTTCACCCATTCTAGATTTTCTAAGATCATGTATTAGTATTTGGACAATAATGCTTCACTGAGTTCAACTGCAGGCCTTCCAAATGCAATACATTTTATTATACACTATTTTTCAAAATTACACTTGTTAATATTGCCGCCAATCTTACCAGAAAGGCCTTAAACACTAGGAAGCTATTAAGCTCATAGTAGCAAACAACTTTTTCAAATTCTGATTTTTCACTTGAAAGCTTAAATTATAACATTAGCAACAAATACTGCCAGTTGATATTCCTTGAAGGCAATACAAGAAAATGTCTGCAATTTTCAAGGCTGAACAAACACAGTCATTCAGTCTTTCTTCCAAGTAAAACTGATGTCACACACACACACACACTAAGTAGCTAGTTCAGTTCACAACTCAAATAACTGAACAGTGCTTTCTCTGAAGACAACCTCTGTACTTAGTACACTGCAAGAAGTACTTTTGCATATTTCTCACTTTTCTCTGCCAAAGACATTACAAAAAAGAAAGACAATAGTAACCAACTATTTATAAAAAAGTTTATGAGGGTCTCATCCAAGAAATGCAAGATCAGGTTCAATTTAGTTCAGTTGCTCAGTTCTGTCCAACTCTTTGCGACTCCATGAACCGCAGCAGGCCAGGCCTCCCTGTCCATCACCAACTCCTGGAGTTCACCCAAACCCATGTCCATTGAGTCAGTGATGCCATCCAACCATCTCATCCTCTGTTGTTCCTTTCTCTTCCTGCCTTCAATCTTTCCCACATCGGGGTCTTTTCAAATGAGTCAGCTCTTCACATTAGGTGGCCAAAGTATTGGAGTTTCAGCCTCAACATCAGTCCTTCCAATGAATTTTCAGGACTGATTTCCTTTAGGATGGACTGGTTGGATCTCCTTGCAGTCCAAGGGACTCTCAAGAGTCTTCTCCAACACCACAGTTCAAAAGCATCAACTCTTCGGCACTCAGCTTTCTTTACAGTCCAACTCTCACATCCATACTTGACCACTGGAAAAAACATAGCCTTGACTAGATGGACCTTTGTTGACAAAGGAATGTCTCTGCTTTTCAATATGCTGTCTAGGTTGGTCATAACTTTCCAAGATCATGTTAACATTTGAAAAATCAATGCAATTCATCCTATTAACAGTTTAAAAAAGAATAAACATATGATCATATCAATAGATACAGAAAAAACAAAACCCAACACCTACTCATCCTAAAAAACTCTCAGACTAGAAATAAAAGAAACTTCCTCAATATAACAAAGGACATTAACAAACACCTGTAAATATCACCGTACCCAATAACAAAAGACTTAATCTCTCTGTAAGATCTGGAACATGCCAAAGATGCCAACTCTCAGCACTTTTATTCAATATCATCACTGAAGTACACACTACAATAAGGCAAGGAGAAGAAACAAAAGGCACACAGAATGAAAATGGATAAGTAAAACTATCTTTATTGCAGACTCTATTAATATCTATATGGAAAACCGTAAAGAACCTACAAAAAAGCTAAGGGAGTTCAACTAGTTTCTAGGATATAACATCTATACATAAACATCAACTGCATTCTACATATGAGTGTAGAACAACTGCAAATTGAAGTTTTAAGCATCCCATTTTCAAAAGCATCAAAATATTAAATATTTAGTATTAAAACGAAAACAAACAAAAAAGATGCACAAGACTTGCATGCTGAAAAATACAACACCCTGCAAAGAAACGTGCAAAGAAGACAAGAGAAATCTATCATGCTCAAGGATAAGAAGAGTCAGTAGTATAAAATGTCGATTCTTCCCTAACTGATTTACAAATTCAATGAAATTCCAATCAAAATCCTACCAGACTTTTCTGTAAAGAGTAACAAAGTGAATCTAAACTCCATTTGTAAACGCAGAGGACTTAGAACAACCAGCAAATTCTGACAAAGAACAAAGTTAGAGGAACTGCACTTGACTTCAAGGCTTATCATAAAGCTATACTAATTAGGAGAGTTTGATATCGGAGTATAAATAGAAGTCAAAGAAATAAAAAAGTCCAAAGTAGACCTATACATATATGGTGCAAAGGCAACTCATTAAGGAAGAAGGGATAATCTTTTAACCAATGGTATTGGGGTGGCCCTAGTGGTAAAGAACCCTACTGCCAATGCAGGAGACGGAAGAGACTCAGGTTTGATCCCTGGGTTGGGAAGATGCCCTGGAGAAGAGAACGGCAATCCAATCCAGCATTCTTGCCTAGAGGATCCCATGGACAGAGGAGCCTGGTGAGCCTCAGTGCATGGGGTTGCGAAGAGTCAGACACAACTGAAGTGACTTAGCATGCACGCATGCACTGGATCAACTGGACAGACATATGCGGGGGCGGGTGGGGAAAGGAATCTCAAACATTACATACCATATACAAAAATTAACCTGAAGTGAAACAGAGACCTAAAGGTAAGAGCTAAAACTACAAAATTTCTAGAAGAGAACAGAAGATCTCAGTAATCTTGAGTGAAATAAGTAAAGTGAAGTGAAGTCACTCAGTCACGTCCAACTCTTCACGACGCTATGGACTGTAGCCTGCCAGGCTCCTCCATCCATGGGATCTTCCAGGCAAGAGTACTGGATGGGGTTGCCATTTCCTTCTCCAAAGAGTTAAATAAAGATAAAGATTCGTTAAATAGGATAAACTGCACATGAAAAAAAAAATCGATAAATTAGAATTCATCAAAATCCTAAATGTTTGTTTCTCAAAAGATACTGCTAAGAAAAGTAAAAGACAAGCCACCAAGTGGGAGAAAATATATGCAAAATACACCCCAAGAAAAAAATTGTATTCATAATAAATGACAGACTCTCACAATCAAGTAAGAAGGCAATTCATTTAAAGATTTAAACAGGTGTGTTGCCAAAGAAAATGTACGGATGAAAAATAAACAGGAAACATGCTCCATATCATTAGTTCTAAGGGAAATTCAAATTAAAACCACAAGGAGAAACCACTACATACATCCACTAGAATGACTAAGATTAAAAAGACCTATCATATCAAGTGTTATCAATATGTGGAGCAACTGGAATTTTTTTATACTGCTGATGGGAATACGAAATGGAACACTCACTTTGGAAAAGCTTCTTAAAAAGTTAAACATACACCTACCATATAACCCAGCCATTCCACTACTAAGTATTTGCTCAAGGAAAATAAACGTGTATTTCCATACATAGACCTTACACAAATGTTCACAGTAGCTATATTTTTAATAGCCAAAACCTTGCAACATCCAAACGTTCAACAACAAGCAAGTGGATTTTAAAAATCAAAGTATTTCCATAAAATGTATTCAACAATTTTAAAAAATTGATGCATTATGAATATATCTCGAAATCATGATGCTGACTGAAAGTAGCTAGACAAAAATGTACATAGATTCCACTTATATGAAATTCCAGAGCAGCCAAATCTCATCTACATTTTTATACAGTAGGTCAGTGGTGCCTTTAGGCTGGTGGAGGGGAGAAGACTGCCCACAGAGGGGCAAGGAGGACCTTTGGAGTGATGGAAGTGTGTGTTATCTTGATTGGAGTGATGGTTTCACTGATACTTACATGTGAAAACTTACTAAGCTGTGTTTTAAATATAAGCAGTTTATTATGCATCAATAAAGCTTTAATAAAACTCTAAAGGAAAGGATGACCCATTCCAGTACTCTTGCCTGGAAAATCCCATGGACAGAGGGGCCTGGTGGGCTGCAGTCCATGGGGTCACTAAGAGTCAGACACGACTGAGCGACTTCACTTTCACTTTTCACTTTCATGCATTGGAGAAGGAAATGGCAACCACTCCAGTGTTCTTGCCTGGAGAATCCCAGGGACGGGGGAGCCTGGTGGGCTGCCGTCTATGGGGTCATGCAGAGTCGGACACAACTGAAGCGACTCAGCAGCAGCAGCAAAGGAAGATGACCAAAGTTTAGGAGAGACAGCTTCCTAAGAATACAATATAAAAGTAAATTTTGTTTGTTCTTTATTGGAAAGGTGAGGGAGAAGGAGCAGGAGTTAACTGTTCTTTAATAAAGTCAACAAAATATGAAAAATTAATAAGCAGAAACTTCCCCCAACAAACTATGAGACTACGAAAAAGAAACTGACAAAAATTGAAGAGAAGCTTTCAGACAATTTCTAGACTAAGCAAAAAAAGAACACAATTCTGAAAACTTTAATCAGAGTTTAGTTATCCAGAACAATAATTCTGATCCTAGAATTTCTCACTTAGTTCATTTTCCTAGACCAGTGTTTTCTAGACTTGGGGTAATGGATTAACCTCTCCTGAAGGAAAAGAAATTCTTGCAGACTCCAGCATCGCCTTAAATTAGTTCTTCCTTAAATATGTATAAGCATAAAATTAAGTACAACTGACCCCTGACATGAGGCTTATGACCCCTGACATGGAGGGCACTGATCCTCCATGAAGTTGAAAATTCACTTTTAACTCTATAGTAGGCCCTCCATATCTGAGGTTCCAGATCCTTGGATTCAACCAAGGATTGTGTAGTACTGAAGTGAGTATTTAGTGAAAAAATCCACACGTATACAAACTCTCACGGTTCAAAACCATGTTGTTCAAGAGTCAGCTGAATATATTCTTTTCCTTTACAGCTCCTCTACATTCACAAAATAAAATGTATCACTTAAAAACAAGCAAAAACTTTAAAGCCAATAAAAATGGAATCAATGTTTATTTAAAGTGATAGGTGAGATAGCACTGCTACAACTAATCACCAGTGCTGGATAAAAAAGTAGAAGCAATTATTTATGTTACACATGCTAGTTAATAGCTGAGAGTTTTTAATAATATTATTTTTCTTTGTAAACAATGAACTGGTTTTAAATCACTGCTTTATTAATGCTGATGAGATAATCAATTTATTACTATATCCCCAAACAAAATTCTAAAAATCAAAACACTCAAGAGAAAATATCATAAGCTTTATTGCAAACAAATATTACAAATTGGTATTTATAGAGATAAACAGGGATTCATGTAATATAATTGCTCACATAAAAAGAATTCTGCATAAATAAAACATACATACACACATATATACATATATCCACCCACACAAGCATATACATACACACACCCACAACAGGTCACATGATCAGTCAGCTCTGCCATCACTTTTCTTCCTCCAAGCTTTCATAAAATATCTTATTCAGTGTGTACCCTGACATCTTATGAAGCCTTCACTTGCCCTCAACACATCCTCTACATGAAAGCCCTATGTTCTTTTATCAGTCTGTGACAATTACAGTAATACACTGCTCAGTTGCTCTATGTCTTTTTCATTATTTAAATCCAAAGCTTCGTTATAATAAGAGTTCAGTTACTTAGAAATTCTATGAAGACAAGTTTCACCTGTAATTATCACTACAAAAGAAATGTTTAACAGCAAAAAAATTCAGTACAAATATAAAGACTTGATGGTTTCAAAATGTGGTGCTAGAGATTTGTGAGAGTCCCTTGGACTGCAAGGAGATCAAATCAGTCAATCCTAAAGGAAATCAACCCTGAATACTCAATGGAAGGGCTGGCTGACACTGAAGCTCCAACACTTGGGCCACCTGATGCAAAGAGCCAACTCATTAGAAAAACCCTGATGCTGAGAAAGATTGAGGGCAGGAGAAGGAGGCAACAGAGGATGAGATGGTTAGATAGCATCAATGGACATGAATTTCAGCAAAGTCCAGGAGAGAGTGGAGGACACGAGAGTCTAATGTGCTACAGGCCATGGGTTGGCAAAGAGTCTGACACGACTTAGCAACTGAACAACATGAATGTAAAAGATGAAAATTATTTTCTTAGTTTTATATTACGACATGTCAACTAATACAGGTTCTAATGCAGCAGGTCTGTTTACTGTTTACATGTGGTCTCTTTGGAGACAATTAAACAGCCATTCAAACACAAACAGAGACAAAAATCTGCAATAGTAGTGATTCAGATGACCCAGAAGGTGTATATATTCTTTTATTTATAACATCACTAAAATGAAAACACAAAGTTAAAAAATCAGAATCATCAGATCCATTAGAGCCTAGAGATACCGCTCTAGAACACCTCAGTCAAAACCATGATATCAGCTATCACCTGTACTCCAAAGACTCCCCAAACCTCTAGTTCTCTCATCTTTCCTGAGCTCCTGACTTGAATATCCATTTTTAAAAATAAGGTATTTGTACTTGTATCTACTGAAACTACTTTAAACTTTCCATGTACTTTTATGTCTGACTTACTGTTCCACCCCAAATCTACTCTTGCATTTTCTCATACTGAAATGGACCCTAACTCAGTGAAGGTACCTTTTCCTACCCAACCCCAGCCACAAAGTTGAGAATTATTCTTAGATAATCTCCCTTTCGCATACTCTTTTTATTCAGTCTCTCTCCACGCTCTCCTCTTCCTCTATTGCCCCGACTTCAATTCAGGCTATCAAAATTTCTCATGTACTAACAATTTTCCCACCTGCTTTCTAAGAAGGATTTTCCTTGTCATTTCTACTCTCTCCCACTTCACTTCCACAGCCATATCAAACACTGAGTGTATCTAAGGTTGGGGGGGCACACATGCACACACACAACCAAGGTGAATCAGGGCCCAGAACTAATGACGAGCTGAACAAAGGTGGTGGCCAAGAAAATGCAAAGAAAGACGCAAAAAAAAATTTGCTAGAAATAAGAGGATGAGGGAACAGATTAAGAGCTACTGCTGCTAAGTCGCTTCAGTTGTGTCCGACTCTGTGCGACCCCATAGACAGCAGCCCACCAGGCTCCCCCGTCCCTGGGATTCTCCAAGCAAGAACACTGGAGTGGGTTGCCATTTCCTTCTCCAATGCATGAAAGCGAAAGTGACAGTGAAGTCACTTAGTGATATCTGACTCTTCGCGACCCTATGGACTGCAGCCCACCAGGCTCCTCTGTCCATGGGGTTTTCCAGGCAAGAGTACTAGAGTGGGGTGCCATAAAGGCCTAACTATATATGGAAATGAAAGAAGAACAAAGGTTTAAAGAACCATGTAAAGATACTGGAAGTATTAGCTCCAAACTTACGCCCTGAAAGGTAAAGATCATTTTTAACTCTTGCCTCACAAATAGTTTACACCTTGAGTGACCTGAGGACAGTGATTCTATTTCCCATAAGAAAGAATAATCATAGAAGCATTCAGGGAAATAATAACGTGAATGTGCTAATTTTCAGGTTTCAATAAGATAACTATATGGAATTGTCCAGAATATAATTTTTTTAAGTTGAGACTTGAAGTTCAAAAGTAGAGATGTTAATTTTAAAGGAATTAACCTGACAATGGACTCGACTTAGCCACTAAACAACAACAACATGACAATAATGTGAATATACAATGATATAACTCCTGTGGGAAACAAAACTATGAAACCTGAAACGTGAGTCTTGCATCTGCTTATTAAAAATTTTAGTGTGTACTGTATTAAAAATTTTAGTATGTTCTCTTAAGAAATTTGGTTTAAGTTGTTCCCTAACACTGCTCCTAGGCACTTTAAGAAGCAAACGTTCCTCTTAAAACGAAAGTTTGTTTACTATAAGCCTCAAAATTATTCCTACAAATAGTTTTAAATAACATGTCCAGATCATAATCAAAAATAACCAAGCACACGAGAAACTAAACTCCATAACCAAGAACTAGCAGAAATCAGAGAACACAGAAGACCTAAAAAGATTTCAGATACTTGAACTTTCAAACATATCCTATAAGACAACGCAGACTGTATTTAACGAAATAAAATAAAGATAGCTACTAAGACAAGGAAATAATAAAAAGCTACACAGACTTAAAACCAAATGGAATTCTTAAAAATAAAAATAAAAAATATAATAATTAAAATTAAATATCTAACGACTGGTTCAACAGATCTCAGATAAAGGCTGAGAATATTTCAAAATGGAAGAAAGACTTCAATCCACAAAAGTTAAAAGGCCTGTGAATCCTAAGCAAGATAGATAAAAAGTAAATCCACATTTAACCAAATTATAGTGAGCTTCAGAAAACCAAAGACAAATATAAATTCTTTAAAACTGCTACAGGAGAAAAAAAGAATAATTACCTTCAAAGGAGCAACAGTTACAAACTGACAGGTGACTTCTCAACATTAATAAAGGAAACCAGAAGATGATGGAATCAAATCTTCAATGTACAGAAAGAAAATTACTGCCAATCTACACTTAAACATTTATGGGAAAAAGACACAAGAATGAAGGCAAATAAAGACATTACCTGACAACATGGATAGGGTTCATCAGGAGCAGAACTTGTACTAAAGAAATTTCTAAAGAACATATTATGGGGAAAAGGAGGGTTGATTCCAGCTGGAAGGCACAGATTGCAAGATGGAATGGAAAGCAAATATGGCAAATATATAATTACCTCTAAGTGGATATTATATAAAACAGCAGCATAATGTCTTACAGTACTTAAAAAAAAATGGCTTCTAAATCAGGGATAAAGTTAATGGGGCCACTGCTCTGAAGTCCTTTTACTGCCTGGGAGGATGATGAAGTATTTCTTATTGATTAATGTTTAGACTTGAAAAGGTAAGCAGATGTCAAAATTTCTAGGGTAATCAGTAAAAAAATTTTTTTAATTTAAATAGAGAATAACTTCCAAACAACTTAAAGAGGTAAAAACAAAATGAAAAAAACAAATCAATACTCTATAACCACAAAGCAATTTTGCTGGTAATTAACAGCCAAAAGAAAAATACAAGAAAAATCCCTAAACGTTTGGAAATGGTGGTAGACTAAATACTGAGACAAATTCCTAAAATGGAGGAATCTTCTCCCATCCTTGAATCTGGGCCAGGCTTGTGACTTACTCCAGTCAACAGAATGTGTGGAAGCCTTTCTGCTCTCACCTTGACTCTTGGAATGCTGAGCTGAGACGACCATTTGAGCAACTGTAGAGCCTCCTGAGAGATACAAAGTCACTAAAATGAAAACCGGGCCATCCCAGCCACCAGCCAGCACCAACTACCAGATATGAACCACGAAGCACAGCCAGTCCTCTACTGAATACAGCTCATGAGGGAAGCTAGACAAAGCTAGCAAAGGAACTATGCAGCCACTCAGACATAACTGTTGGCGTGGTGTGTTACAACTGACATAAAGAAATTCACCTTTTCTTGTGAAAACCCATGGGTCTAAGATATTTTTCTAAATATTTGAAATGAATGACATATACATCAAATTACATATTTACAAAATAAGGGTTTACATATCAAAAAACCTGGGGGATGTAACAAAACAGTGCTTAGAGAACTTAATAACCTAAAAGGCATACATTAGAAAAGAAGACTGAAAATTCATTATCTGTCT
The DNA here is from genome assembly GCA_006408695.1 of Aepyceros melampus. NCBI lineage: Eukaryota > Metazoa > Chordata > Mammalia > Artiodactyla > Bovidae > Aepyceros > Aepyceros melampus. The sequence continues at coordinate 45,728 of SJXQ01001417.1, read as the reverse complement.
GAACACTTGAAAAAGAACAAAATTAACTGAAGAAAATAAATAAAAGGATTTCAGTTCAGTTCAGTCGCTCAGTCGTGTCCAACTCTTCGCGACCCCATGAATCACAGCACGCCAGGCCTCCCTGTCCATCATCAACTCCCGGAGTTCACTCAGACTCACGTTCATCAAGTCAGTGATGCCATCCAGCCATCTCATCCTCGGTCGTCCCCTTCTCCTCCTGCCCTCAATCCTTCCCAGCATCAGAGTCTTTTCCAATGAGTCAACTCTTCGCATGAGGTGGCCAAAGTACTGGAGTTTCAGCTTTAGCATCATTCCTTCCAAAGAAATCCCAGGGCTGATCTCCTTCAGAATGGACTGGTTGGATCTCCTTGCAGTCCAAGGGACTCTCAAGAGTCTTCTCCAACACCACAGTTCAAAAGCATCAATTCTTCAGCGCTCAGCCTTCTTCACAGTCCAACTCTCACATCCATACATGACCACAGGAAAAACCATAGCCTTGACTAGACAGACCTTTGTTGGCAAAGCAATGTCTCTGCTTTTGAATATGCTATCTAGGTTGGTCATAACTTTCTTCCAAGGAGCAAGCGTCTTTTAATTTCATGGCTGCAGTCACCATCTGCAGTGAGTTTGGAGCGCAAAAAATAAAGTCTGACACTGTTTCCACTGTTTTCCCATCTATTTCTCATGAAGTGATGGGATTTAGATGAAAGCAAATAATAAAACAAAAGACCATAGAGGTAAAGCAAAACTAAGTTTTTTTTTTTTTTTTTAAACTGACATATTTTACAATCATAGCAAGATTGATCAAAAAAAGGCAAGGGCAATATAACCAGTATTAGAAATTAATCTATAAATGAGACAAAAGTCTCATCAATATCCCAACATGCTGATTCTAAAATTTAAATAGAAATGATACCAATGCAAGAGTTGATAACTGAGGCACATTTCATATATGTGTAAGACTCACTGCATTCATAGAGGTTCCTCCAAAGCATCTAAAAGAGAGTATTAAATTCTTCTTTTCAAGGAGTAAATCAATAAGTTCATAATGACACTTAAGAAAACCTCACTGATCACCTTTGGAGAATAATAAGAAACTAATACATTATTATTTTTTTTAATTGGAGGAAAATTGCTTTACCATATTGTGTTGGTTTCTGCCATACAAACTGTATTATTTTAAAAACTAATAAAGAAGCAAATATCTATCCTGCCTTTCCTAACTGAACTGTGTCACTGGATAACCAAACAGATGAAGAAGTTTCTTTTTATGGAAGCATTCCACCTTACAAATGAAGTAATAACAGAATTCAAATATCACCATTTTGTAAGCCCTAATAAGCTCATTGTTCTAGGCATCAAATATTAATGGCTGCTCAAATTACAAAAAGAGAAACAACCAGACATTATATACCTTGCAACAGAGTATACCACATCAACACCTAGGAAGCATTCTTGTCCAAAAACCAAAATCTAAACTGGATCAAGCCCTTCGATTCAACTACCAATTTGGAGGAAATACAGAGAATGAGGAAAAATGACACAACTGGCATAATCCAGATTAGCAAAACTGTATAGGTGAAAATACCTGTTGCTTCAAACAAACTATAATAAAGAAAAGGGAAAGAGAAACGGCATGGGGACACAGAGATTAAGAGACATTTGAACAACAACAACAAAAAAAAACCCCACAAACACAATTAAATTACAGTGCTCAAGAGTGTAGCTTTGGATAATAAAAATTATAAAGAAATACAAAGATGCTATTACCAGAGAAGTCAGGACTATAGAGCGAAGGGACTGTGATTAGGAAGGGCCAAGTGGAAGGCTTCTGGGTGGATGGCAAAGATATTTCTAGACTTGGGTGCTAGTTACAAAACAAAACAAAAAGACATTAATTCATATACGTATTTCACTCACTTTTCTATATTTTGTTGTATGCTGCTGCTGCTGCTAAGTCACTTCAGTCATGTCCGACTCTGTGCGACCCCAGAGACGGCAGGCCACCAGGCTCCCCTGTCCCTGGGATGCTCCAGGCAAGAACACTGGAGTGGGTTGCCATTTCCTTCTCCAATGCGTGAAAGTGAAGTCACTCAGTCGTGCCCAACTCTTAGCAACCCCATGGACTGCAACCTACCAGGCTCCTCCGTCCATGGGATTTTCCAGGCAAGAGTACTGGAGTGGGTTGCCATTGCCTTCTCCAACATTTTGCTGTAAACGTACAATAAAAAAGCTTTCAAGATCTTAAACAGCATTTCACCATGACTGTAATGTGCTCAGTGCCCAGGTGCTCAGTTGTGTCCCACTCTTTTGCGACCCCATGGACTGTAGCTCACCAGGCTTCTCTGTCCATGGGATTTTCCTGGCAAAATACTGGAGTGGATTACTACCACCTCCTCCAATGATTATAATACTTCAATACTAATGTACTAGAACAAAACTGTTAATGTAACAATTAACTTCACTTTGAATTCAACATAAGACTTCTTTTTAGCCCCTGAATAATTCTTTCCCCTCCCCACCCCACCCCCAATTATTCTTGGCTGTTCTTTTGAATCTAAGCTCCCTTACTGAGTTTATGATTAATCTCTCTATCCAATTCTTTACTCTTTTTTTTGTCCCCTCTGACCTCAATCCTGTGCTAACTGAACACTAATCAACCACAGTCAGATGACTAAAACTGCTGGTGTCGATATCATTAATGTACTAAAATTGCTAGTCTGTGTATCATCACTAACTTACTAACCCAGGTTGTTTCTCCAGGGCAAGATGAGCTAACAGACCCCAAGCCATGGACCACCTGGTCTGAGACTCCTAAACTAGAACATCCTGACTCCCGAAACTATGATTAAGAAACGTCACAGATGATGATTAGGCCCATCCTCTCTGTTCTTCCCCTTTAAAACAATCTCCAACTCAAAAAACAAGATGGATCTGAGGACAGTCTCTCACTCTCCAGCCTGGCCCCTTGCAATAAATCCTTACTTGGCTGAAAACACCTGCTGTCAAGAGTCTGGCTTTCTGTGTCAATGGGCACATGAGGCCTTACTTGGTTACAAATCTAAGTCAATCTGAAGGACTGATATAAATGTTTTACTCTGTCCTTTACCCTCTACATGGCTAATTCAACCATAAGAACTCTTACCATCAGGGGTCATTTTTACCTTTCTGATTACTCCCCAATAAGATAAAAATAACTATCTCAAAAGACTGTTGTAAGGAATAAATGCAAAATATTTAAACCTATAATATGACAAGTGCTCTCAAGAAACAGTTAATAGTAATGTTACCAGCTTCATGTCTTGAAATTCCTTCTTCTCGAATCATAATTCCACCAACACCATGCCTTTGCTCATGCTACCGTCCCTACCTGGAATGCCTTTTACTCCTTATCTCTCTTTTTAATTATTATTATTATTATTTTTACTTTACAATATTGTATTGGTTTTGCCACACATCAACATGAATCCGCCACGGGTGTACACGTGTTCCCAATTCCGAACCCCCTTCCCACCTCCCCCCCAACACCATCCCTCCAGGTCATCCCAGTGCACCAGCTCCAGGCATCCTGCACCCTGCATCGAACCTAGACTGGCGATTCGTTTCTTATATGATATTATACATGTTTAAATGCCATTCTCCCAAATCATCCCACTCTCTCCCTCTCCCACAGAGTCCAAAAGACTGTTGTATACATCTGTGTCTCTTTTGCTATCTCGCATACAGGGTTATCGTTACCATCTTTCTAAATTCCATATATATGCTCACCTCCCCCCCAACACCATCCCTCCAGGTCATCCCAGTGCACCAGCTCCAGGCATCCTGCACCCTGCATCGAACCTAGACTGGCGATTCGTTTCTTATATGATATTATACATGTTTAAATGCCATTCTCCCAAATCATCCCACTCTCTCCCTCTCCCACAGAGTCCAAAAGACTGTTGTATACATCTGTGTCTCTTTTGCTATCTCGCATACAGGGTTATCGTTACCATCTTTCTAAATTCCATATATATGCGTTAGTGTATTGGTGTTTTTCTTTCTGGCTTACTTCACTCTGAATAATTGGCTCCAGTTTCATCCACCCCATTAGAACTGATTCAAATGTATTCTTTTTAATGGCTGAGTAATACTCCAGTGTGTATATGTACCACAGCTTTCTTATCCATTCATCTACTGATGGACATCTAGGTTGCTTCCATGTCCTGGCTATTAAGATCAGGTACAAGAGTGAAACCTCCCCAGGTAACAACCAAAACAATCAAATATTCTCAGCTCAGAGCTCCCTTCCACAGAATTATTATTAGACCAAACGTCTAATGATATTGATTTGTACAATAAAATTTTCTATGTATTTGCATTTCCATAAGACTGAGGTTAGAAATAATGTTCATCAATTTGGTATCTCAGTACTTACCTAGCCTAGTGACATATAACAAGCATTCAGTAGAATGTACTGGATCAATGTTTTATTTCCTCCAATACCAAAACTTTCTTCAGTGATGGGCAAGTAGCTATTTTGTTGAGCCAGTGATAAAATACATAGAGAAATGTATTCACCCATCAATTGTTAAAGTGGAAATTTTCTGATCTATTAAAAATGGGGATCATTTCATTGATTCTCTGACACATGCTTCCTAAACAACACATCTTGGGCATTACTGCAGGGGAAAGCAAATGTTTAAAATGTTGAATTAAATCTCATTTCCTGATACAACAAAACTATATTCACAGGTAAATGGAAAAATAATAATAATATTTTAAATAAAATATACCAGATGTTTTAACTAGAAATTAAGTGTGAAATGTTAAGACACAGGACTCTTTGAATAGTTTGTGAGTTTCTTAACGGCAAAAATTCTAATTCAATTTTTAATCTTCCCAAGTGCCCAATACAAAACTAAAATGAAATAGGTCTTCTCTCACTACGGGATCCATTTAGGAAACAGACCTACCTCACTGACTACTGTGTGTCCGCAGTAGCTACCACTAGGTGTTGAAAGAAGGTACAGACTTGTATCATACCCCCAACTCTTGAGAACAGGAGCTTTTATTCATCTCTATTAACCCAGGACGACAGACGATGAGACGGTTGGATGACATCACCGACCCGATGGGCATGAGTTTGAGTAAGCTCCAGGAGTTGGTGATGGACAGGGAGGCCTGGTATGCTGCACTCCATGTGGTCACAGAGAGTCGAACACAACTGAGTGACTGGACTGATAAACCCAGCATCTAACATGCAGCAGGCACACAACGTTTTATGAGTTAGTGCATGATCTCTGGGTTCCTTTCTTTGAGTGGTTCACTGATTCCCATGCCAACCTATGCCTCCAGTCCTTGTTCTGAAATGAGGAAAAGATCTGACTGCACCTCAGTTCCTTCTTCTGCTATAACCTAAGTTCACTTCTAGGATACAATGAAGAGAGAATGACAGGGACACTGAATTTGCAGTCAGAAGATTGAGTTTGATGCAAATTATGATGAAGCATTTTTTACAAACAAGTTGAAGATATGCATAATACATGCATTTCACATAATTCATTTGTTTTTAATGCCAATAGTTAACTTCTTAAGCAGAGAATAAATCATATAACCCACATTTATTTCTGTTATTACAGTATCATTATAGCGGTGACTCACAGATATCAATATGGCTGAATGCTTTGATGAGCTTTATTTTCAATTTTATACTTTACTAATTTAACTGCATTCATTTAGGACTGCTAATTATCCAAAGGACAACAAATGAATAAAAAAAAAAAAAAAAAAACCTTTAAGCACACTTACTAGTTTCACCTAGCAGGACTCAAACTATCCAAAATATGCATAATAGTCCCCATAACTATTGGGAACAACCAATCAATTATCCAGAGCATGTTATCCTAATGCTATGGAAGGTTATATTCCTGACAGAGATGCCTAAAACAAAAGTTATTTCCTCATAAAAAGAATGTTATGATAAAAGCCATATTCTTAACCAAGGACCTTATGCCTAATTTTTTCTAGAAATGACTACAAATGTCATTTTTAAACATCTCTAACATTCTGTAAAGAATCATTCCAAAAAAATAACAATAGAGACATACACTACCCATTTTGAATAAAACTTAATTTGGTATATATAACTCTAAAAAGAAAATTACAAAGAGTGCCTGTCTCTTCTTCACAATTCCAATTTAGCGAATTCCCTGGTGGTCCAGTGGTTAGGATTCCGCCTTTCCACTTCAGGGGGCACAGGTGTGATCACCAGTCAGGGGACTAAGATCCTGCAGGCCATGTGGTGTGGCCAAAAATTATAATTTCAGTTTATATTTTATTGCGGCAGAGTGGAAGGTGGTGATATTCATCATCCATGACGAAAAAAGAAAGACCCTTCACCACTGACTCCAGCAGAAACATCACAGAGTAGGAAGAACTCTGACTGGCCCCAACGCCTAGCCCTGTTGTCAGGGGGCCAAATCATCACCAGAAGAACACATGAGAAAAGGAACCAGGTTAAAGATGAGAACCAATATAATACCCAAAGGGCATCATTAAAAGAAAGGTTACAGTGCTACAAATACATTGTTCTATACTTAGTCTTATCCAATAACTTAATTTACTGACAAAATATACAGAAGGAATACTAATTAAATGTGCAGGATAAAAAAAATTTAGAGGAAGTAACATGCCCAAAGATAACTTGTAAATACCTATACCCAGGTTTAAAAAAAAAAAAAAATCAAACCAGCAAGTTGAGAAGGGGAAAGGAGGGAAACAATTGTGAAAGCTGAAATACGCGTAAAGAATACTTACTGCCACAATAATGAATGCCACTTAATCTATTTTACAAAAGCTTTGGATCTACAAAGCAGGTAACAATCTATTCCACTCTGTCAGACCACACTTAGAATAACTAATTCAGTTTCAGACCTCCTCTTTAAGGGGCTGAGAAAAATAGTATCATATTCAGGAAGCAACAACTGAAAAAACACAAAGGCCTGAAACCATGTCATATAAAAGTAACTTACATACTTTCCAACTCTGATTCAAAAGGTTTCTTTAGGGAGATTTTTGTGGGTATATTTTTTTTGTGAGGAAAATTTTTAGGAAGGCTTAATAATTATTGAGAACCTAACAATGGGATTTTTGCTGTCTGTTAGCAAGCAAAGAGAAAGTTAAAGTTATCTTGTATCCAAGAGAAAGTTAAAGTTATCTTGTATCCCTGGTGGCTCAGACGGTAAGAGCATCTGCCTACAATGCGGAAGACCCGGCTTCTATCCCTGGGTTGGGAAGATCCCCTGGAGAAGGAAATGACAACCCACTCCAGTACTCTCACCTTGAAAATCCCATGGACGGAGGAGCCTTGAACAGATGCTACAGTCCACGGGGTCGCAAAGAGTCGGACACAACTGAGCCACTTCACTGTATCTACTGAGCTTTGTTCCAGCTACTGAGTTAGGACATTTTCTCATTTAATCCTCACAACTACTGAGTTAAGTAAATACTATTATTCGTGTTCTACAGATAAAAAAACTGAGGCTCAAAGAAGTTGAGTAATTGACCAAGATCACAGGTCTAGCAGACAGTTGAATAAAACCCTGAACCTGTATCTAACATCAATGACTATGTTTTATACTATACCAAGTGTCTCCATAATAAAGATGTTTCACAAGTAAAAATATGCATTCATGCCAATTAAAATAAGTCTGCAACATTACTTTAACCCTCTAAAATAGTCCCCCTACCAAAAAAATTCTAACATCTCTTAATGATGATTAGAAAATTAAATTAACACTCATTCATAGTATTCGATGGCACAATTCTTAAAAAGTAATATGTAGAATTTGTGTAGCTCCAGAATGTTTACACTTTTCTGGAAAAGGAAAGGTGTAAATTAAGGTATAAACTACACTAAGGAAAGCTTGTAACTTTCCTTCATTAATCCTATTTCTGGCAATTATTCCAAGGAAATAATTCAGCAGAGAGACAAATGTTCACTCAAAAATATATATAGTATTGTCCATAAAAATTATAGAAGCAATCTAGATATCCAATATTTAAGGGTAAAATAAATTATGATATAGTCACACAAAGGAGTATTTATATATTTCTTTTAAAATATAGTAGAGGCTCATGCAAAAGCACAAGAATGATGTCTATGCTTTAAAATGAAAATAGCAAAACATGCATACAACTATGTAAAATCTGTGTATATAAATAATAAAGGTAAGAAAAATAAAACAATATGTATATTATGGTGATACCTGATTTTCAATTTTTTAAAACTGTTTTTAATGTTTTCACCCTATTGCCAACTATCAAAAGCAGGTCATAAAATATAATAATGATACTATTTTTATAAATTTCTAAGATATGCTTTACTCATGCATATAATAGGGACCCAGCTCCTAAAGAGTTCATAACATACTTAAGGAGACAACATTTACATCTGTAGCAAGAAAAAAACTGTTACTTTTTTGAGTGCCTACTATATGCCAGCCATAGCTCTTGCCACTGGAGTTATAACAATGAACAAAACAAACAAAAACTTCCTGCCCTCATGGAACTTACATTACAGCAACAGAGATACAATAAGTAAGTTAATATGTAAATTCAATAAGCAATTGATATTGCTAAGTGCTGTGGAGAAAAATAGAGCCAAGAAAGCAGGCAGTGAGTGTGTATGGAAGGATGCAATTTCACACTAAGTGCCAGTGGAGGGTCTCACTGAGAAGACATCTGCTAAAAGACTGAAAAATGGGAGAGAAACAGTAGTGATAAATGGGGAAAGAGAATTCCAGGCAGGGGAATGGCAATAGCAAAAGCCCTAAAATAGACTGCCTGGCCAATGATGTTAACTCGCCAAAAACTGAGACATGTAATTTATTAACAGTCAGTACCCAGTTACCTTGGAGAAGGAAATGGCAACCCACTCCAGTGTTCTTGCCTGGAGGATCCCAGAGACGGGAGAGCCTGGTGGGCTGCCATCTCTGGGGTCGCACAGAGTCGGACACGACTGAAGCGACTGAGCAGCAGCAGCACCCAGTTACCTGAAGCACACCACAGGCAGCTACACAGTTCTGAAAAAACGAACTGCATCGGCTGGTTTCTGTACATAGCTGCTTTTCCTGGCAAATCCTTTGAGATCTTCTTCACCTAGAGCTACTTAAGCATCTCCTTTTTATGCTGAGGATCCATATGAGGCCAACCCTTATAGCATCCAACAAAGCTAATGAATTTCCAACAGGGGGAATGAGACCCTCAGGATGAACCATGAGAGTGGATGTTACAGAGGTTGCTCCCATATGGGAACGTCCAAGAAACTTGTAAATAAAAGAACTCCATTTTAAGCTGTTCTCTGCATCGTGATATGGTGCTTCCCCAATGGCTCAGAAGTAAAGAATCCTCCTGCAACGCAGGTGACCTGGGTTCGATCCCTGGGTTGGGAAGATCCCCTGGAGAAGAGCACTCCAGTATTCTTTCCTGAGAAATGCCATGGACAGAGGAGCCTAGTGGGCTAGAGTGCTTGGCGTTGCAAAAGAGTCGGACACACCTGAGTGACTAAACAACAACAGCATGTTGTGATATAATCCCTGCCACTACTTCCACATTTTCAAAAACCTCTACAGCAAAACCTGATTTGTGAATTTAGAGGAATCAAGGCAGATACCAAAACGACAGGCTCAAGAGACAAGATATAAGTGGAATCTAAAATAGAGCAGAAACATAGAAGTGAAGCAAGGCATGACTAAGAAAAACACAACTTTCTGAAACTCTTCAGAAACATTTGGCTATCCCTACCATCTACAGACTGGGGCTTTGAAAAAGACGAAGGAGCACCCCATACGCTGGTGAACATGGCTACACTTCGATGGCCAACAACTAGATCACAATCAAACAATTAATAGATGAACAAAAAAAGTACATAAACACATGGTTCATAAGGCTAAAGGGGGATGCTTATCATTCAGATTAAAAGTTGTTTAAAAACACTTCATGGAAAAGGTGACCTTGACCTAACCTTTAAAGGATAAGAGATGAAGAACAGAGAATACAGGAAGAGATATTCCAGGTATGGCTAAATCATGAATAAGGCTCCAAAGCCAAGAAGCAGTGTGGCCTGTTCAGAAAACAGTGCACAAACTGGTCTGTTTGGAACAGGTAATGGAATAAAAGATTAGCCAGGTAAGGTGAGACCAGATAAAGGCAGATTCTGAAATCCAGGATGAAATCTGAACTTTGACAAGCATTCATGGGAAGAGAAAGAAAACTGCTTTGTTCTGCTTCTGTTCTTTTTTTTTTTTTTTTAAGATCATAAAATAGTTCAGCAATGTTGACTGGTCCCTTCCTTGCCTTCTAAAACTGGCCCACTGATTTCCTACCCTCCCTTACTCCCAGTTCCTGTTATATAATCTCAGACACACAACTATCACCTCTCTGAAGATAACACCTTTAACTCATGTTTGTGCTAGTACCCCATCTCCAACTGCCTGTCAATTATCCTTTAAAAGTCTTCAACTATCCTGTATCATTTGTCCACCCTATAAATGCTTCTGAATGTCTATCCTGTGACATATGCAAACTAGGAATGTAAAGATAACTCAGTCCATAGCCTCCAGAAACTCACAGTCTGATGCAGGCAGAAGCCAAGAAAATAAACTGGTACAATACGGAGTAAAGGAATGCTTAGCGCAGCATGAGAGGACAACAACATCAGTTTGGAGATCAGGAAAAGACAGACAATATTTAAAAGAAAGTGCTAACTGAACTGAGTCATGAGGGAAAATAAACATCAAAGGGTGGGAAGAAGTGGTGGGGATGAGAATGATTACAATTAGACTGCAACGGCTGGGCAGAGCCCATCCCGCTCAGAGACTGTTAATTTCATATGGCTGGCTGAGTAATTAGTAAAGGACCAGATCACGAACACCATTTCTCATGCTAAGAATTCTGTATTTTAGAATAGCTGAAAGAGTTCAATGATGAAATAACACGACCATATTTGTGTTTCTTAAAAAGAGCTCTCATGGCAGTGGACAATGGACTGAGAGAGCACGACCATGCCTCATAAAATGCAACAAAAAACTGATAAAGTCTTCTGTTAACATTCAATTTATCTCCAGTCATTCATTCCTACCCTCATTCTAGGCTTAGCTCATACCCTTCATAAAGCCTTCCTTAACTCTTCCCAACCATATTAATCTCTTCTTTCAGAAATTTCTAAGGCCTGACTGTCTGTACACTGCATTGTCATCATCTTACATTTTTAACTAATTCACGCTTAAAGATGTCATATTTTTTTTAATGTATGTGTGACACATACAAACACCTCCATCCCACAGCACCTAGTGTGGTAATACATTATGAAAGAGATAATTCCTTTGAACTAAATACATGAGTCTCCTTTATCCATGAATAAAATGATTCCACTAATCTCCACATAAATAATAAACAAATAAGATGTATGACTAATCAAAACTAGGGTGAAAAAGTGAGAACAGTGGTCATATAGAACAAATACAAGGAAACTTTCTGGGGAGATGAAAAGATTCTAATTTTACGAAAGGAATGTGTTAAACTGTTGCATCTATTTATTTTAAAAATACACAGGATGTGTACAACTCAATATATAGAAATTTTACCTAAAAATCTTTAAAAAATAGGGGGAGGGAGCAAGGAGCTATAGATGAAACAAGAATGGTAGAATGTTGACAGTACTTTTTGTGTAGAGTGTATGGGGGTCCAGAAAATTATTCTGCTTACTTTGAATGTGTGTGAGATTTTCTGTAATAAAAAGTATATTTCTCCCAGTCAATCATATATAACTAAAAAACTACTCATAAGATTAAATTACTCATTCTCCCAATGTCTGGAATAATGTAACATTGTATCTTTTAAAGTGATTTTACTATCTTTATTACCTATCTAGTTCTAAGGACTATCTTCTAAGACAAATTGTCAATAGTACAGACAAGCTATAAAGGTCAAGCAGTCACAATTTCCTTAATTAGGTACTAGATAGTAAAGTTAATTAGCCCTGTTACCAAAGATACCCAAAAAGCCAGTAAAATATAAAGTTACAATTTTCTAATCTTCAAACTATTGAAGGAGGAAACAGACAGAACAAACTTCATCTTGAAAGCAGGACCCCATCTTGGGCCAGACTGTGGACTGATATGGAAACAACATACCAACTGGAAAATCAGACCCCCGGGATGCAAGAGCCCCAGGGCTCGTACCTAGACTCTCCATAGCCTAAAATATCCTAATTATCTATTTAACCAAATAGAATCATAAATTTTATTTTGCTTATCCAGGTATAGGCACAGGCCTATTGATAATCATCCACTGTTAATTACCTAGGCTTAAGGCTTCCCTGGTGGCTCAGAGGTTAAAGCATCTGCCTCCAGTGCGGGAGACCTGGGTTCGATCCCTGGGTCAGGAAGATCCCCTGGAGAAGGAAATGGCAATCCACTCCAGTATTCTTGCCTGGAGAATCCCATGGACGGAGAAGCCTAGTAGGTTACAGTCCACGGGGTTGCAAAGAGTCAGACACGACTAAGCGACTTCACCTTCACCAAGGCAAATGAATCACGGATTAACTTTGTATCTTTCTTTTCCTTTGTTCAGACTAGTTTCAGGGAATTTGGAGAGGTGGGTTTGGGCACGTACATTTATTCCCCTCTCACAAACTAATGTGTAAAATACAGATTTTCCTTAGTACTGTACCGCCAGTGAAAAAGATTAACAAGAATCTTTTGTTTAGTAAATTAACTGCTACATAGTTTAATCCCCTCCAAAGTTTAGAAAATTTCTCATAAAGAGATCTATACAGCCTTTTACATTAATAATGAATAAACACCCAAAATTATTTACTAAGCCAGATTATATTATACTGTTTTGCTATTATTGCTACTATTTCCCATCTGATTATGCTTAAACTTTCCCTCACTCAATTATCTATGGCTTTATTAATCAGAACTACTTTAGCTGTGACTGGAAGGGACCTGAAGAACTTGGAGAGTGTTTCTGGGATGCTGACAATGTTCTTAACTGGTTGCAGGTCTGAGTGATAATTACATGAGTGAGCTTCTTTTGTGAAAATTCTTCAAGCCCTACACTTACGTGTATCTTTCTACAAGTACGTAATTCTACAATAAAACAAAGTTTTTATTTTAAAAAAAATCATAAAAGCAAGCCAGAGCTGTTAGGGCAGTCCTCAGATCCCCCTCTCCCATAATAAAACACCTGTTCCATGCCCTGAAATACTTCTTCACAAAAGTGTAATTCAAAGTTATTTTACAACATTCAACATTTTCTACTGGCATATTCCCAGATAATGCATAACTTCCATTTGCAACTGAGAGCTCAGAAAACATACAATCTCATCTACAATTTTGTTTATATTTTCCAGAATAAGTCATTTTAAAAGCTAACTGGAGAGAAGAAAAAGCTCTGTACTGTTCCGACAAAGATGCCAATCATTTTCAACTTTGTTAAGCAGATTCACGAAGGAAAAGGAAGGCCACTACTTCAGACTTTAATAAGATAAAGAAATCGGGGACAGGAGAAGGTTTAGGAAGAACTTCATGGAAGGAAGCCCACTTGTCAATGTTTTAAACCAACGTCTACTACTAATCAGATATAATAGGCAAATCAAAAGAGAAGGCAACAATACCTGCCCAAAGAAATGAATGAGATAAAATGTATGAAAACACTATGCCAAGATTCAATATGAAATATCCAATACTTTCCAGGCAAGCATGCTTGACATAGCCTTTTCTCATTCATTTGCTAAAGCAAATAAATTATATCTATAACCCCACAACAAGTAACTCAATTCTCTCTTCCTTCTCTAATCTTATAATCTCTCAAAGTTAAATTTAAACATTAAAATTCTCGAGGGAGAAGCAACGGCGTATAATCAAAAGAGCTCCTAACCCTTATCTAAAGCACACTTGCACCTTCCACCTGCGAATCAGGAAAGGGAACCTTGCCCTCAAATACCTCCGAACCCATTCAGCCTTTTCGGCTGAAATGCCAGGGCGTCCACTGACCAACTCCAAGGGGACAGCACTTTAGAAAGCAACTTTCCAAGTGGATCCGGGAGAGTTCACAAGAACCATCCTAGCGACTTTCAGTGGTAACTACTAAGGATTCATGCCAAACCTCACCCACTGACTTAAAACAACAGCCTCCAGCGTGTGCGTCCAATCCCCATTCTCAAATCACACATAAACGTCCACAAAGCAAACCCACTGACAGTCAGATGAGATGGCAAAACTGCAACACACCCAGAAACTTGATGCAAAAAAGGAGGTGGTGGAGTTGATGTAAAAAGGGGAAGATATGGGGGGCGACTCCTCGGGTCAGAGGCACAGGTTTGCTACCGGGTGCAAGAAAAAGATTCACACCCCGGGAGGCAGAGTAGGCAGCTGGACAGGCAGGCGGAGCGCAGGGAGCACGGAGAACTCCCGCGTCGCGGGACACCCGGACACCCTGACATTGGAGCCTGGCAGCGCCCGCGGCCAGCCCCGGCTCCACTTGACCCCGCGGGGCAAAGGGGATCGTCCGCCGGGCGAAGGAGAAGAGCGCCCGGGGAGCTCCAGCTCGGGCCCGGGAAGGCGGCGCGACCACGGGCCTTCTTACCCGTGCAGGCCGAGGGCGCGGCGCCGCTTGTGAAGCAGGCAAAGCAGCAGGAACGTGGCCCCCGCCAGCGAGGAGTTTCGCACGGTCAGGTACTTGCTGAAGGCCGCCATGGCACAGCCAGCACGAGCGAGACAGGGAAGGGATCGGGGACGCGGACGCGGCAGCGACTACGGTAGTGCAGGAAGCGCGAGGGAGACTGGGAGGAGAGGAGCGCGCGGAGGGAGGGCGGTGCCGACCGCTCGGGACCGCCCCCTGGCGCGCGCCGGAGCCCACCTCGGACTTTGGCTCGGCGGGAGCGCGCGCGGGCGCCACAGGGGCCGGAACAGACTCGCTCTGCGCACGCGCCTCCCCTCCTGGGTTCGCCAGGCACGCGGCGCAGAGACGCCCCTGAGGCTCTGTTCGCCGCTGCTCGCTGTTAACAAACCTTCTGTGTATCCCGCGGTCTCACCCTAACCCCCACCTCCGCGCGCGCACACGCACAAGGCTTTCACGAGAACTGGAAAAGCGGGCCTGGGCTGCATCAGGGGCTTGGTGAGACTTGCCACTCCGCCTCCACTGTTGGGCAGTTACCATCCTCTTAAAGGAGCCAGGAAGAAGGGGACCGGCCCCATCACAGATCCTTTACACACAACAGAGGGCGCAGTAATCCTTTAGAGGAAAAACAACTGTAGGAAACTCTCAGAGGTGTACGGAAATGTGGAAAGACTGACTGCAAATCTTTTTCCAAGCCAGTGTTTTCTAAGCCATAAATTATCACCTCTAGGGGATTATATATCGGTTTGGTAGATGGAGACCATCACTTTTTTTTTTTTAACGAAATATAGAACAACAATCTCAGGGTGCTTTACGTGTAATGGAGTTGTTCTGAGAAATGTTTATACCAGTCTTTTGGATCTATGTGCCCCGAGAAGTGAAACAAAGTGTATTTCTTAATGTGGCTCTGATCAAACACATTTGAGAAACACTATTCTCTGCAGAGGAACATTCAGCCATAACAAGAGTGCATTGTGATCATGCTGGCCTTATTCCCGGAATCAGAAGGGCATTAGAGATTACAGCATTCTTCAGCTAGGGCCTGTGATACAGAAATCCTTACCATTTAGACAGCTTTGTACAGTGACTAGTGAGTCCCTGTCTTTAGTTGAGGAAAGGAGAAAAAAAAACAAGTGTGTCAATCAGAAAACAAGTTCATATATTAAAGTAGCCCATTTGAGGTAGCCCGCAAAACAGTGATTTCCTAAGGTGTTTTCTCAATATAAATTTGCAATTTCTTGATACAGATTACAAGAATCACTCAAGAAGGCAAAAGGGAAAATTACTAGTTCATTTAAAAATTGCATAGCATTGTGAAAGTGTTAGGGACTTGGGAGAAAGTGATTATCATCTTGGAGTTTCAGCAGTGAAGAAAGGGCATGCAAGGTTAGTCCAAAATATGTCTAATTAGTAAATGGATTTTATTTCAAAAAAAGAGATACATTTAGGAAGTAGACTATAGTTCAGAGAAAAGACATGAATGATTCATTGGGCAAGATATTCTAAAAATACCCTTGTTCAAGAGGCATCAGTGGACTTCCCTGGTGGCCCAGTGGATGAGAGTCTGCCTGCCAATGCAGGGGAAACAGGTTAGATCCCTGGTCTGAGAAGATTACACATACCTCGGAGCAACTAAGTCCATGAGCCACAACTTCTGAGCCCAGATGCTGCAACTACTGAAGCCCACGTGCCTAGAAGCCGGGCTCCTCAACAAGCCAGGGCAATGAGAAGCCCATGCACTGCAATCAAGAGTAGCCCCTGCTGGCGGAAGGGATTGTTGGGGACTTTGGGAAGGTCATGTACACATTGCTATATTTAAAATGAACAACTAACAAAGACCTACCGTATAGCCATGAAATTAAAAAATGCTTACTCCTTGGAAGGAAAGTTATGACCAACCTAGACAGCATATTAAAAAGTAGAGACATTACTTTGCCAACAAAGGTCCGTCTAGTCAAGGCTATGTTTTTTCCAGTAGTCATCTATGGGTGTGATAGGTGGACTATAAAGAAAACTGAGCACAGAAGAATTGATGCTTTTGAACTGTGGTGTTGGAGAAGACTCTTGAGAGTCCCCTGGACTGCAAGGAGATCCAACCAGTCCATCCTAAAGGAGATCAGTCCTGAGTGTTCATTGGAAGGACTGATGCTGAAGCTGAAACTCCAATACTTTGGCCACCTGATATGAAGAGGTAACTCATTTGAAAAGACCTTGATGCTGGGAAAGATTGAGGGCAGGAGGAGAAGGGGATGACAGAGGATGAGATAGTTGGATGGCATCACCGACTCA
The DNA here is from genome assembly GCA_006408695.1 of Aepyceros melampus. Taxonomy (NCBI): domain Eukaryota; kingdom Metazoa; phylum Chordata; class Mammalia; order Artiodactyla; family Bovidae; genus Aepyceros; species Aepyceros melampus. The sequence goes on along the minus strand of SJXQ01001417.1, from coordinate 28,772 downwards.
ATGGACATGAGTTTGAGTGAACTCTGGGAGTTGGTGATGGACAGGGAGGCCTGGCGTGCTGCAGTTCATGGGGTCGCAAAGAGTCAGACACAACTAGCAACTGAACTGAACTGAACTAATAGCACATGGAACTCTGCTCAAAATTATGGGCCAGCCTGGATGGGAGAGGGGTTTGGGGGAGAATGGTTTGGGGGAGAATGTATGGCTGAGTCCCTTCCCTATATACTTGAAACTACAGCAACATTGTTAATCAATTATACCCCAGCAGAAAATGTTTTTGGTGTTAAAAAAATAATTTTTTTTTAAATTCAAATAAAAGAGTAGCCCCCACACTGCAACTAGAGAAAGCAAAGATGATTCAATGCAGCCAAAAATAAAATCAATAAGTAATTTTAAAAAGAAGCATAACTGATTCTTAAAAATGATATTAGTTAAATATGAGCTCAAATAATTTTATCCCATCATATAAATACCACCAGGGAAAAATCTGTAACCCAACAAAGTTACGTTTACTAGTTTGCAGCAGCAAAGGAAACCAGAAAGCAGAGGAAACAGAGGAATTATGGGTATGTCTCCAAAAAATGGAGGAAAAGTGGATGGTTATCATATTAGGGGAAAGAAAGAATTTAGGTAGACTAAATGAAACAGTGCTTAATAGACTCAGAGCAAATCAGATCTATATGTAAAGGGATTAATATCAGACCTGCATCAAGAAGCAGACTAGGGGATCTGTTTCTTGAAAGATAAGATTAATGTAGAATAGGCGTGTGTGTGCTAAGTTCACTTCAGTCGTGTCCAACTCTTTGCACTCTACGGATTGTAGCCCACCAGGCTCCTCTGTCTATGGGATTTCCCAGGCAAGTACCCTGGAGTGGACGGCCTTTTCCTCCTCCAGGGAACCTTCCTGACCCAGGGATCAAACCCAGAGTCTCTTTCGTCTCCTGCATTGGCAGACAGGTTCTTTACCACTAGTGCCACCTGGGAAGCCCCTCACTAATAGGAGTTCCAAACAATGAAGTTTCTGTCAACCTAGGATTTTAGAGACGTTTCCTTAGTACTTAATATGACTTAGTACTTAGTATCCTTCAGTAATTAACCAAAGCAATTTTTCAGATTCTACTTTGTAATTTTTTTAATGTGATTTTATTGGGCAATCTCCAGGAGCTCTTATTTTTAAAGAATTTGAACTATTGAGAATAGGGAAGAGAGGGGTATATGGAGCTAAGGAATCTAGAAAACTTCTTGAAGAGATAGTGTGATAGACAGCCTCCAGCACTGTCCTAGATGATTCTTGCTTCCTGGTATTCATACCTTTGTGTAATCTCCCACATATAAGGGCTGATGTGTGTGAAAAAAAAGATTATGGCAAAGGTGATGATAAGTGACTTCTGAAATCAGATCATGAAGGGTGTTGTGGTTCCTGCCTTGGTCTCTCAGGTTGCTGCTGCTGGGGAAGCCAACTGCTGCAAGGAACAAACAGCCCTGGGGAAGAATTGCGGACTCCTGCCAAGAGCCAGCACCAGCACTGAGCCCTGGAAGCAGATCTTTCATCTCCAGTCAAGTCTCAGATGACTGCAGCCTCATGAGCCATCACCAGCGGGAACACTAAACCCAGATACCCCTGAATTCCTAACTGACACGAACTGTGAGAGAGAATACATGCTGATCGCTGTTTTAAACTACTGAATTTTGAAGTAATGTATTATGCCGCTGATGTGATTAGGGCTAACCCTTGTGACATGGATGGAGGAAAAGGACTTTAGGGGAAAACATAATAGGAGGGAAAAGACACAAAGACAAGAAGAGGCAGAGCAGGAAGGTGGTTAAGTCTGGTGTGGACGGAGGTTCAAGAAGGGGTGTGAAATGACAGACGAGGATGCAGTGTTTAATGGAAGGTCTAAAACACCAAGGTAACCAGTTGGGACTTTACTCTGTGTATAAAAGGGAGTATTGCAGGTTTCAGGGCCTCAGCTATCATTTAAGAAAGGTAGTGTGTAGGATGGATTGAAGGAGAAAACATCAAGTAGAGAAACCAGTTTGATCACTTTTGAAATAGTCTAGGTAAAAGGTCGTGGGCATCTGAGTGAGACCAGCACAGGGCAGACAGGAAGGAAAGCAATTTGTGGACTCAGGATGGATGAGATGGGTGAGACTGCTGTTTAGTAGGATCATTATTTAGTTATTTTTTAATTAACTCTGAAATTTCCAGTGCCTGAGAGGACCATAATATTTACCAGAAGGCAGAGGCTCAGAAATGGCACCTGCTTGTCAGGAAAGATAATGAGATGCAGATAAGTGAATTCCTCACTAGTTCCTCATCACCAAGATAAACACCAAGATTCTTAGCATCCTATTCAAAGGCAGTTATATAAGCTCTGTCTACCTCTCTGAAGGGAATTCCCTGGTAGCTCAGTTGGTAAAGAATCTGCCTGCAGTGTAGGAGAATGGAGTTCAGTCCCTGGACTGGGAAGATCCCCTGGAGAAGAAAATGGCAACCCACTCCAGTAATCTTGCCTGGGAAATCCCATGGACAGAGGAGCCTGGCAGGCTACAGTCCACGAGGTTGCAAGAGTTGGACACGACTTAGCAACTAAACCACCACCTCTCTGAATTCCTAACTTTACACTCTTCCCCACCCCCAGCAGCTATATTCTACCCCAGACCCAGGAGACAAATGCACATTCCTATTCCCCTCTGTGGTTTTCCCTTGAGTATGTTATTCCTTCTACTTGAAATACCAATCCAGTTTTGTCCTAACATCCTTTAAAATGAAGCTTTGATGGTCTCCTACCCCAAACTGTCTTTTCTGAAACTACTTCCCCACCACCATCCACCCCCACTCCCAGCAAAGTTAACCACTCCCTCCTTTGCACTACTTCTGTTTCATATGTAATTCTATTAATGTATAACAGGTTAATGTATAGCAGCCATGAAATCAAAAGACGCTTGCCCTTTGGAAGAAAAGTTATGACCAACCTAGGCAGCACATTCAAAACCAGAGACATTACTTCGCCAAAAAAGGCCAGTCTAGTCAAAGCCATGATTTTTCCAGTAATCATGTATAGATATGAGAGTTGGACTGTAAAGAAACCTGAGCACCGAAGAATTGATGCTTTTGAACTGTGGTGTTGAAGAAGACTCTTGAGAGTCCCTTGGACTGCGGGAGATCCAACCAGTCCATTCTAGAGGAAATCAGTCCTAAATATTCATTGGAAGGACTGATGCTGAAGCTGAAACTCCAATACTTTGGCCACCTGATGTGAAGAGCTGACTTATTTGAAAAGATCCTGATACTGAGAAAGATTGAGGGCAGGAGGAGAAGGGGACAACAGAGGATGAGATGGTTGGATGGCATCACCGACTCAATGGTCATGAGTCTGAATAAACTCCGGGAGTTGGCAATGGACAGGGAGGCCTGGCGTGCTGCTGCAATCCATGGGGTTGCAAAGAGATGGACACAACTGAGCAACTGAACTGAACTGAACTGATAGTAAGTTATCAGGGAGGCAGATCATAAAACTTTCTTTTAAGACAAACTGCTAGTCATTTCTCTGACAAAGTAAACCTCACTTCACCAGGAACAGTTCATCTTGGTTTAGAAAAGAAACACTTGAAAGGCCCTTCTTACTGACACATTTATAGGAACATTTTGTACCCATTGCCTTGGGGAAAGTATGTAACAGGATATCTGGACAGGACCATTCCTCCAAATAATCCTAGTTAGCCCAAGTTGGTAATGGTAAAGTTTGCCTGGGATTGCCTCTTGGGAAGAAAGATTGAGATGTCAACCTCTTTGCTTTCCAGGTTCAACATTATTACAACCTTTTGTAATAAGACTGAGGTAGACTTTGATAGGAAGAAGGCAATGGCACCCCACTCCGGTACTCTTGCCTGGAAAATCCCATGGGCAGAGGAGCCTGCTAGGCTGCAGTCCATGGGGTCCCTAAGAGTCGGGAATGACTGAGCGACTTCACTTTCACTTTTCACTTCCATGCATTGGAGAAGGAAATGGCAACCCACTCCAGTGTTCTTGCCTAGAGAATCCCAGGGACGGGGGAGCCTAGTGGGCTACTGTCTATGGGGTCGCACAGAGTCAGACACGACTGAGCGACTGAACTGAACTGAACTGAATGGAAGTTTGGATTGTTTCTACCTTTGGGCTACTGTGAACAGTGCTGTTATGATATGCATGCACAAGTGTTGGCTAGAGTACCTGTTTTCAATTCCTTGGATGTATACCTCAGAGTAGAATTGCAGGATGTATGGTAATTCTGTTGACATTTTTTGAGGAGTCACCAAACTGGTTTTCATGGCAACTGAACCATTTTGTGTTTCCACCAGCAGTAAATGAAGGTTCCAATTTCTCAACATTTTCACCAACACCTGTTATTTTTTGGTTTTTTAATTATAGCCACCCTAGTGAGTGCAAATATTCATTGTGGTAATAATTTGCATGTTCCTAGGAACTAATGATGGTGGGTATCTTTTCATGTGTTTGTTAGCCATTTGTGTATCTTCTTTGAAGAAATGTCTGTTCAAGTCCTCTGTCCTTTTAAAAATTATCTTTGTGTTGAGTCGTAAGAGTTATTTACATATTATGGATACTAGATCTTTATCAAATATTTGATTTGCAAATAGTTTCTCTCATTGTTAAAGTTGTCTTTTCACTTTCTTGATAATGTCCCTTAAGACACATTCGTTTTTAATTTTAATCAAGTCCAGTTTATCTATTTTTATCTATTTTTTCTCTTGTGGCTTGTGATTTTGGTGACATATCTAAGAATCCATTGCCAAGATCATGAAGATTTATCTGTTTATCTATCTGTCTTATAGAGTAAGTTTTAACTTTGACATTTAGACCTTTGGTTAATCTTTAGTTAGTTTTTGCACATTAGTATAAAACTGTCTGATTTTGTTCTTTATTCTTTTGCATGTGAACATTCAGTTGTCCCAGAACTATTTTTGAACCTATTATATTTTTGAAATGAAATTTAATATGAAACAAATAGATAAGCTTAGTCTTTTCAGGCTTTCCTCCTTTGGGGAGTGTCAATGTTTTGCGGTCTCTGACATGACTTAGGAGTTTTAGAGGCATCTTCCTGTATCAGTCCTCTGTAGTAGCTGTGATTGAAGCATCGTCTCAACCTGCACAGTTCCTTCCATGCCAGGAAATCTTGGATGAAGCTGAGATCTTCTGACCTAGTATTAACTGACCTGATACACTATGCAGCTAAGAACCCCCTTCCTCCTCCAGTCTTGGGCATGATCTTTTTATTCTTCTTCAAACTCCAATCTCAGTTTAAGCTTGGACAATCAAAAGTCACGAAGCCATCCTACCAACCCCAAATGAAGCAATGAAGCAGAGGGTTTCTTCTGTGAATGGAGAAAGGAAAGGGGAAATGATAGGGAGAAACATAAACTGATGCCTCAAGAAATTATCCTGCTACACATGTACTGGGAACCTACTTACAAGAAATTCAAAAGTAAGTAAGATAGCCCCTACCCTCTTGAAATGAACAACGTAAGGACAGATACAGGCTAGGGAATTATAAGGAGCCAAGTTTCTGATAACACTTATTTCTACACTTAAATTTTGCATTTATACTCACTTCAGTTCTCCATCTGTGCACTGTGCCCCACACTTGTATGCTCAATCCCGATCATTTTTAAGCAAACCTTGATTCAAATAGCAGTGACAGTCTTTTAAAAATTTTTATTTAATTTTGGTTGCACTGGGTCTTTGTTGCTGCATGAGGGCTTTCTCTAGTTGTGAGGAGGAGGGCCTACTCTTTGTTGTGGTTCATCGGCTTCTGATTGCAGCGGCTTCTCTTGTGGACCACAGGCTCTAGGCACTCAAGCCTCAGTAGTTGTGGAGCACAGACTTAGTTGCCCTGCAGCATATGAAATATTCCTGAACCAGGGATCGAACTCATGTCCCCTGCATTGGCAGGTGGTTTCTTCCCCACTGTACCACCCAGGAAGTCCATAGTTAAAGTTTTGATGCCCTATCTGACTGGCTAAATTCTCAGTCATCCATTTGTATAGGGGATCCAGTCAAAGAGACACCGTTCTGGCTTCTGTAATGCTGTTTGACTCATTACTCATCTAGCTACCACTTTATTCCTCTTGCAGGACTAACGTGCTGCCCTGACCCCAACTGGAATTAGACACTGTGCTGAGTCTTCTCAGGCCTCCCGTGTAGAAACAGAACTTTGCACAGTTCCTTGTCCAGCCTAGGGTCCTGCTCCACAGCCTCTTTGTTTGATGATCAGCCACTGTCTGATTCCTGGATTCTCTAGCGCTGTGTGCTACCCACCAGAATGGAAACTTAAGTGTTCTGGCTTCTGTAATGCTGTTTGACTCATTACTCATCTAGCTACCACTTTATTCCTCTTGCAGGACTAACGTGCTGCCCTGACCCCAACTGGAATTAGACACTGTGCTGAGTCTTCTCAGGCCTCCCGTGTAGAAACAGAACTTTGCACAGTTCCTTGTCCAGCCTAGGGTCCTGCTCCACAGCCTCTTTGTTTGATGATCAGCCACTGTCTGATTCCTGGATTCTCTAGCGCTGTGTGCTACCCACCAGAATGGAAACTTAAGAAGTTACTAAAATTTGGTGTGTAATAATAAAATCAGAAAGTTTTAAAATTAAAAAACTATAAAAAGGCCAATGAGCTCTTTATTATTTTCATTTATATAAATTTTTAACAACTGAAAATGTACACTGTTTTACCAATGCAATTGACTCTTGAACAACATGAGATTGAACTGAATGGGTCCATTTTCATGCAAATTTTTAAAGTAAATGTAGTACCTATACCTTCATTTTATAGGTCTTTAAATTAGCAAGTATGGGAGAAAGTTAGTGTTTGATAAGGGATCACAATATGTGTATTCATGTATAACTAAAATGTGAGTCCTGATTCTATCCAAACTGACTGACTGACTTTGTTTACTTTCAGTTTAGTTCAGTTCAGTTCAGTCGCTCAGTTGTGTCTAACTCTTTGCGACCCCATGAAT